>CM061165.1:18117894-18592894 GCA_030710495.1 Labroides dimidiatus | reverse complement strand
CCCTCGTCTAAAGCATGAAGACGGCAGAGATTGAGCCATGTTTCAGCTTCAAAAGGAGCCCATTGGTTGAGGACTGTGAGCGTGATGCTTCCTCCTCAAACAGCTTCAGATCCTCATTAAATCCTGATCTGATGAGCAGATTATGACGTGTTTAAAATTAAACACAGATGCATTCAGAGGACTTCTTCTTCTTCTGTGTTTGAAATGAGTGAAAGGAAATCATCGCCAAACAGCGACATGTTAAGTGGACTCATGACCATTAAATCAGTCTTTGGTGAACGGTTAGCTTTGAAATGCTGAGCCCTAACCCTAACTCCTTATGACATCATCAGCTGTGCAGGTTTCCCTCTATCTGTGACCTTTGACCAGTTTTATTTATAACCTCCGTCCCTTATGACACCATCAGCTCTGTGGTTTCCATGGTAACGGATCTTTTCCAATCATTTTAAATGGACTGAATGCTGAATATTTTAAAAAGTTCAAGGGTTAGAAATTTGAATAAAACACACACACACACACACACACACACACACACACACACACACACTTCTCCGGAACATTCTGAACATATTACAATTAAAAAAAAAATCAACCAAAAATCGTACGGAAGAATACGTTCATTAAAGTTGGATTTCTATATGTTGAAATGAGAGGAGGAGCTCTACATGGCTTCATTTTTGGGGAAGCAGTCGCCTCGTCCACCTTTTCATACAGCACACAGAGGACATGAAGCTGGTTCCAGAACCAAACCAGACGTTGTTCAGTAACAGAACCAAGCTGCCAGCTGACACGGAGGGGATTTCTGTTCCTCCTCTATTTATAGTCTGACCAACTGGGCCTCTGTCATGTCATCTACTTAATTAGTTAGACTGTGTACGTGTTTAAAAATAGGCGTTGGACTGGATTTTGCGTGTGCATTTATTCGTGCAAGTGTCTGTAGAGTGTTCTGCTTTTCTGACACGTTGTCAAATCGATTAGAGGTTATTGATCCTATAGATAATCTTCTCCAGAGAGGAAGGTTTGATTGGATCTCCTCTCAGATTACTCAGCCTGAAAGCAAACAGCCTTGATCCCTGTGAAAATATCCACTGAGTCACTTCACATCATCAAGATTTTTACATTTAACTTGTTATATTTTACCCTCGTACAGAATCCAGTCCAGGGCCAGGGCTTTTATTTATGAGGGATTCATCAGACTCATGAACAGGCAAAGAAGACCAGAAGAAAACGACAATTCAAACCAAGACACATTCATAGAGCTACGTTTTTGGTCTTGCTTGTTTTTCTGCGATCCAAAAGGACATCAAAGAGTTTTGGCACAGATGAACGACTTCAAGAAATCAAAAGGTTGATCATCGAACTTCTTATTTCCTGTAAAGAGACAGAGAGAGTTCATCAGACATTTGTTTTCACACATTAAGTGGCTGTTATCAGTTTGTGTACATATCCTAGACCCGTCCTGTTTCATCCTTATGCAGATGACATTCAGTTATATTCTACAATGTGTATACAATATATGTATATATGTATGTGTGTGTGTATAAATATATATATATATATATATATATATATATATATATATATATATATATATATATATATATATATATATATATATATATATATATATATACAGTGGGGGAAATAAGTATTTGATCCCCTGCTGATACTAATATACTTTTTCACTTGATAAAATGCACAACAATTTATAACTTTTTTACTGTGTGTTTTTATGCATTTTCAACTGATATTCTGTCTATACTTATAACCACTAAACAACCATAAAAATTAGAGTGTGTTAATTTCCCAGGGCAGTGGGCAAACTTACAAATTCAGCAGGGGATCAAATACTTATTTCCCCCACTGTATATATATATATATATATGATGTTTCCATGTTAACCTACTGTCAATCACAACCCCAATAAATTTTGTTTGGAAAACTCTTTCTATGCAAACATTACTGAATTGTAATTTCCCCATTTATTCCATTTTACACGCCTTATGAGAAGCACAATTTGTAAAACAGTGGGAACTTAATATAAGATTTTACTAATTCTTTTACATATGGGTTGGCTTAATACAAAATTTGTTTTACAAGAAATTTTATCAACAGTAAAAGTTTGGGAGGACTTGTATCATGAGTCCATGTGTCCAGTTTTACAAAGTGTAGTACCACACTAAAGCCACAAGATGGAAACAGATAAAAAGATGAAAAATGTGAACAGGGGATACTGCAAAGAAGGATGTGAACTTATTATTCAGATCCATCTCTGGATTCTGTTTCAGACCCTTTGCACCAACTGTCTGAACCTCCAGAAAACAACAGTCAGACGCTCTTTCTCTGCCACTGAACCGCTGTTATGAGACACCAACTCTTTGAGAAAGAACTGAACTTTGGGGGCACCAAAGGTGGATGTCATTCATGCTCTGAGCAATGATTTCTGAGCCTACATGCACTCTGAGAAGGCCTGTCCAGTGGATCATTGTGGTAATGATATTAAAGGGAACTAATCTATATGGAATTATCACTAAAATTATTAAAAAAAAAAGATACAGGCAGATTAATCTGAAATAAAAAGAGAGTACTGACCCAGAGTTTGTTTTTCATGCTTGAGATATTCGTTGTTGCTCAAGAGAAGAAAAATCAGTTTTATGGATATAAAAAAAAGTTTTTATTTATTTATTTAAATTCCACATCAGAGATCATTTATCTGCTGTTGGTGTCACTCATTCTTCACGTATTCAGGATCATTAAAATGGCTTTAAAATGAAAACTGACAATTGAACAATAGAAGACATCGTTCTCTTCATGTTTTTTGGACTCCAGCTAAAGATGGTCAGATGTTCTGCGCACAGACAAATGGAAGACGAATATAACACTGGACATCGTCCCAGCATTTTCCAGCTGTAGGTGTAAAAAAAACAACATCAAAGGAGCATGTTTAATCAACAGTGAGTCAGACAGACGATGAAACAACGTTTTAGATTCAGATGATTTACCGTCAAAGTTCATCTGCACACAGTGCTGCTGGCCTAGATAGTTGTTTGGCTCTCCTGGACACCAGTTAGCGTAGGTGAAATGTGAGCCATCGCTCCACAGCCAAACACCATCCTGGACAAGAGACCATTCGTGTGCACATGTTTCTGAGTAACTTAAAGACGTTTTGTGATTTCAAACTTTGAGACTGAGAGTTTCGTCTCATTGGTATCAAACCTGTTGTGCGTCAGAGCCTCCAAGCCATGCAACTGGATACTCTCCGGAGACTCCCCATATCATCTCCTGGATGAACACGTACTCGCCATGGCTGTGCACTGATGCAAGGTTCCCCCCTCGACCTTGACACTCTTTCTAAAGATATAAAAACGGCCGACATGGTGTTCATATCCCAAGAAATTCAAAGATAAAGTTTTGGGGACAGTATTCTTGAAAATTGGGATCCTCATTCGTCCACTCAAACAAACATGAATTTAAAATCCACACACATTGAATTACTGAAAGTAAAGTCCAAGACGAAACTGAGGAAGACAAAAATAGAACTAAATGACAGGATAACAACCAAGATAAACGTCTATCATCTCAGCTCTCTGTCCTTCTGTGTGTGTCTGAACTGAATCCACATCGTTCTGATTACCTCTGCCCAAGCCCAGGTCCGTGATGTGGGAACGTAGAGGAAACAGCGATTACTGTAAAAACTCCAACCGCCCGGACAAAGTGACGACCAATAGGCCATGCGACTGTTACCTGAAAAGGAGAAAAGTCCTGAACACTGGAGACACCACGCAGGATCTCTGGTCTTCAGTTTTGGGGGGTTTTATCAGAGCTCTTACATGAAAGGATGAAATCTAAGTTTACTTTAACGGGTCAAATATCAACGTACTTTTATTGGGTCTTGTTATTTCACCAGCTTCTGCTTCTGGGACAGCTGCAAGGTTCAACACAGCGTTTAGTGAACGTGTTTCATCTGCCGTCACTTTACAATCACTGTAATCTGAGTCTCTTTCTCTCTCTGTTACTGCTCTTTGCCAAAATATGAAAAAGCTGAATAAATGACATCTTACCTTCTTGAACGAAGATTTGAAGATTCGTTGGTTCATTCGATTCTTCTTCTGGAAGATTGTAAAAAAAAAAATTAACCAATTTTATCGTCCACGTTATTTAACGTATGATAGTAAGGTCCAAATGTTGGGTTAACTATCAGCGCTGTTGATCTGAAGAACAAGTTCTTCAAAGTTGTCCACAATCATTGAAAACAAACAGGGAGAGAATTGAACATCAGAAGGAACAGAACCTAAAATTCTGAATGTAACTTGAATTTTTTGGGTGTTTTTGCAAACCTGACACCGGCTCGCCTTCCCCAGCGGACGGCCCCTCACTCATGACATCAGCTTCTGCTTCTGGGACAGCTGCAAGATTTAGCACAAGAACGACTCGTCTGCTCATCCCTTTTTTTAACACTTTTTAAAAATATTTTGATCCGCCTGCTCGTACCCACCCGCAGAGTAAGTCAGGGCCATCCCGGCACAGACCAGGACAAACGTGGTCAGCTTCTTCATGGCTGGGGTTCTCAGAGTCCTCTTGTAGATTCAGCTTCTTGTGAGCCTGTCGACTCGAGTGGTGTAGATATCTAAGCCTTATCTAACCCAGCGTAATGGAGGGTTGTATTATAAGAGACTGTCTGTAAATGCTTAATTTAGATTAAATGCATCACAGAGCATCACTTTCCACCTTGTTGTTTGTTTTAATGTCTGAACAAAAAAAAAACCCAATTCCAACCCTGTGACGTTGTGTAAAACATAAATAAAAACAGAAAACAGTGATTTATAAATCCTGTTTAACCTGAATTCAACTGAATACACAACAAAGATGAGATATTTATTCTTCAAACTGACAAACTTTATTGTTTTTTGTAAATATTCACTCATTCTTAATTTGATGTCTGCAACACGTTCCTATAAAGCTGGTTCAGGCTCATGTTTCCACTGTGTTCCATCACCTTTCCTTTTATCAACACTCAGTCAGTGTTTGTGAGCTGAGGACACTAATTGTTGAAGCTTTGGAGGTGGAATTCTTTACCATTCTTGATTGATGAACAGCTTCAGTTGATCAACAGTCCGGAGTCTCTGTTGTTGCATTTTGTGCTTCATAATGTTCCATACATTTTCAATGGGAGACAGGTCTGGACTGCAGGCAGTACCTGCACTCTTTTACTACGAAGCCACGCTGTTGTAACAGGTGCAGAATGTGTCTTGCTGAAATAAGCAGGGACGTCCCTGAAAAAGACGTGGCTTGGATGGCAGCATATGTTGCTCCAAAACCTGTATGTACCTTTCAGCATTAATGGAGCCTTCACAGATGGTCCAGTTAGCCATGCCATGGGCACTAACACACCCCCATACCATCACAGATGCTGGCTTTGAGACTTTGACCTGAGAACAATCCAGATTGTCCTTTTCCTCTTTGGCCTGGAGGACACCACGTCCATGATTTCCAAAAACAGTTTGAAATGTGGACTCGTCAGACCACAGCAGACTTTTCCACTTTGCGTCAGTCCATCTCAGATGAGCTCGGGTCCAGAGAAGCCGGCGGTGTTTCTGGGTGTTGTTGATATATGTCTTTGTCTTTGCATGGTAGAGTTTGAACTGTCACTTGTAGATGTAGTGATGAACTGTGTTAACTGACAATGGTTTTCTGAAGTCTTCCTGAGCCCACGTGGTAATATCCTTTACACAATGATGTTGGTTTTTAATGCAGTGCTGCCTGAGGGGTCAAAGGTCACGGGCATTCAGTGTTGGTTTTCAGCCTTGCTGCTTACGTGCAGAGATTTCTCCAGATTCTCTGAATCTTTTGATGATATTATGGACTGTAGATGATCAAATCCATCAATTCTTTCACATTGTTGAGAAACATTGTTCTTAAACTGTTGGACTATTTGCTCACGCAGTTGTTTACAAAGTGGTGAACCTCGCCCCATCCTTGCTTGTGAACGACTGAGCCTTTCAGGGATGCTCCTTTTATACCCAATCATGACACTCACCTGTTTCCAATGAACCTGTTCACCTGTGGAATGTTCCAAACAGGTGTTTTTGGAGCATTCCTCAACTTTCCCAGTCTGTTGTTGACCCTGTCCCAGCTTTTTAGGAACGTGTTGCAGCCATCAAATCAATTTGAAGAATAAATATCTTGTCTTTGTGGTGTGTTCAGTTGAATTTATGTTTAACAGGATTTACAAATCATTGCATTCTGTTATTATTAATTTTTAACACAACGTCCAAACTTCACTGGAACCTGGGTTGTACAAACAGAAACTCTTCCTCTAGAGCTTCGCTCCAATTAACCAGTGAAGCACATCATGTCGGGGGGGTCAACTGAAAACGTCCACAGGATTAACCTTTCACAAAAGAAATACTTCCTGTTTTCACTCAGGGATGATCTCATTGATGTTTATGAATACATGATACGACTGTGTCTTTCTGGTTCGTTTGCTCAGGTCATACAGGTCAGGAAAAACAAAACATGCAATCCATTAATGGATCAGGTCCAGAATGTTCCATTTTAACTTTCTTTCCTTTTTGATAAAAGAACCACAAACTAATCCAGAGCTTGTTTTCATTCAGACATTTATTTTTGCTCAAAATGACTGAAACACAGTTTACTCTTCAAAATAAAAGCATGTACAGAAACCTTTTTTTTTTTCTTTCACATTGATTTTCTTTGATTATTGTGACTCGTTCTTCATGTTTTAAGGATCATTAGAGCTAAAATAAAAACAAAGACATGGGCTCAGATCATTAGCTGGTGGCTGTATGATGAAAACTGATGATTGAACAGTAGAAGAAGTTGTTCTCTTGATGTTTTCTGACTCCAACCAAAGACGATCAGACTCTCCTGACACAGACATACGGGCGATGAACGTAACACTGGACATCGTCCCAACACCTTCCACCTGTAGGAATAAAAAAACAGAAGAGTGTGTCTTCAATTCAGTGCATCAACATGAGCGCAAAGTAGGGGTGTAACGATTCAACTATCACATTTATACTCCTATGATCCAACTACATCGATCTGTGCTCGGCAAGTTGGCTTTCTGGACGACATAAATCGATCTAAAAGAGTTTTAAATGGTGATATATTGATTTTATTGATACCAGGAAGTCACACATTGTATTTGGCTCAGCTTAGCAGATAGATAACAAGAATCTAGGAAACTTCACCTGCACGGATCCGTATCCACATATTTATTTCACATTCTCATTTGTTGAGTTTCAAGTCACTGAATCGTTTTCACATCGTATCGTTCTACATGAACCAACTTCATCCTTGAATGGTATCGGCAACCGTGAGTCGAATCGCTGTTAAAAGGAATCGTTACACCCCAGGTACACAGTGAGTTCAAACTGCAGAGAACATTTACCTCCAAAGTTCATCTGAGTACAGTGCTGACCTCCATCATTGTTGGGCTCTCCTCGACACCAGTTAGTGTAAGCGAAATCTGAACTGTCACTCCACAGCCAGACACCCTCCTGAACAAATAATACAAACGACATGATGAATGAAACGCTTCTCATCAAGTGACTCTTACACTGTGTGTCATCAGTGACATACGTAGTGTGCATCTGAGCTTCCAATCCAAGTCTGTGGGGACCCGCTAGCAGCCCTCTGGATCACCCCCTTCACAAAGTTCTCCTCAGCGTGGCTGTGAATCGAAGCAAGGTTTCCACCCAGAGCCCGACAGTTCCTCTGCAGACATGAAAAGTGTGAGTGGCACAGATCCCATTGGTCTGTTGTCCTAGGTGTAAAACTATGAGAGCCTAGTCCCCATTTACAGAGCTGATGTCCAGGTCGGTGATAATAACCATGGAGCTCTCAGCTAGCTTAGCAGTCATGGAAGAATAACTATGTGTATTTCTTAGACGTAGGGAGCAGGGAAACATCAGAATGGATTTAGTGTTGAAAAGCTCAGGACTGAATCCAGATCAGTCTGATTACCTCTGCATAAGCCCAAGGCTGGGCCACTCCATTGTAGGCAAAACAGCGATTATTGTAGCGTGACCAACCACCAGGACAACCCGATGAGAAGACGACACCATCATCTGCAAATGTAGAAAAGAAGGATTATAAACATGGGAACCACCAAGAGGGACTGAAGTGGTCTTTGTGAAGGGGTTGTTGATGGAGGACTCTGAAAGCAGATTTCAGCGTGTGAACCACCAAGCCCAGCTCACCTTCTTGAACGTGTGCCTCGTCTGTCATTTCCTCATGGGGCTCTGCTTCTGGAACAGCTGGAGATGAAACACAGCAGCCAGTCATGAGCTTCTTCTTCACTCAACACTGAACACACACACACATATTTCTGCAGCATGTCAGAGCATCTGAAGTGAAAAGAGCAAGTTGGACTTTACTGAAATTCAGGAGCAGCTCCCCTCCTTGGATGGAGGCCTCCCCCATCATTTGATCAGGCTCTGCCTCTGGAACAGCTACAAGGTTAAACAGCATTTCAACGTCTCATTGGTTCACACAGCAGACACTAAACAGCCTCTGTCATGTCTTCATGTGTCTGTTAGGACTCACCAGCAGCGTTAGTCAGGGCCATCCCGGCACAGAGCAGGACAAACGTAGTCAGCATCTTCATGGCTGAGTTGATGCAGGTCAAGAAAAAGATGAATGGATTCTCTTCTCTTCGTTCTCCTCAGAGTCCTCTTGTAGCTTCGGCTTCTTGTGTGGAGATGCTGAGCCTGTCGCCTCTTATATACCCTCACTTATCTCTCTGTCTGTGTTTTCACCCAAATCCTTCAGAATCTTATCAGAATGTATAACTTACTAATTACTGTAAGGGCTTTCCAAAGTTCAGTCAATGAGGAAGTGAACCCAATAACTGAGACATGAAGGTGATCAACTGTAATGATGAGAACAACACGTTGTAGGTTTTTATTTTTAGCTGGCATCAGATCAGTCTGATTACCTCTGCATAAGCCCAGGGTCTTGCTACTCCATTGTAGGCAAAACAGCGATCATTGTAGCGCGACCATCCTAAAGGACAACCCGATGAGAAGACGACGCCATCATCTTCAGATTTCAGTGTGTGAACTACCAAGCCCAGCTCACTGTCTTGAAGTGAGCCTGTCGCCTCTGATATACGCTTATCTCTCTGTCTGTGTTTTGACCTAATTTCTTCAGAATCTTATCAGAATGTATACATCAACCTTCACTCCCAGCTAATAACTGTAAGGACTTTCCAAAGTTCAGTCAATGAGGGAGTAAACCCAATAACCGAGGGAGAGTTTGTCGCCTAAAAACATGAATAGATCAACTGTAATGAGGGGAAGAATATGTTGTACTTTGGTTTGTTCATAGTTTTGCCGCAGCATCTCAGTCGGCCGAGGTCAGGACTCTGATTGGTCCACTCCAGAAGGTGTGTTTTCTTCTGTTGATGATTCACTTCAGTGCTTTGGCTCGTTGTCCTGTAGCATCACTCATCTTCTGTTGAGCATCACTCAGTGGACAGATGACCTTTAGTTTTCCAAACGTCTTGATAACCTTGGGAATTCATTTCTCTGTTGGTGACAGTGATCAGTCCAGACCCTGAGGCAGCAAATCAGCCCCAAACCATGATGCCTCCCCCTCCATACTTCACTGCTGGGATGAGAGTTTGATGTCGGTGTGTTGTGTGTTCCTTCAAAATCAACTTTGGTTTCATGTGTTCACAGAATATTCTGGAACATCCAGGAGCTGTTTTTAAAGGTCTTTAGAGGAAGATCACTCTGAGGGAGAGCAGCAACAGGTCTGAACTTTCTCCATTCACAGTCAGTCTGACTGTGGCCTGATGAACATCCAGGCTTTTAGAGAGACTCTGGGAACCCTCTCCAGCTTCATACAAGTCACCAGTTCTTCATCGTAGGACTTCTGGGAGCTCTTTAGTGTGAGGCAGGGTTCACCTCAGACAGTTCTTCTTTTTCCACAGGACAGAGCAGCTTTGACCAACACCTCCAATCTGATCTCACTGATTGGACTCCCCATTGGCTGACTCCTTTAAAGTTCCCTTTAAACAATAAAGTTAGAATAAAACATTTCAACTCTAATGCTTTGTTGGCTTTTAAGGGCTCTTGAACAGTTTTTAATATTCCACCTACAAACAAGATATAAGGAACATCATTCGCCTAATTGTGTAACTGCCCAAGTCATATTTCATAGTTTCAGAAAAGAAGAAAAACACATTTTTATGTGCATTTGCTGTTTTATTCATACTGTTCATTATCATTGTTAACTTGTATATTGCCTTTACTGATAGATAGGCTAATAGTTCCTTCTCAGCCCTCTTCAGGTTTGCTTGTGACCCGCGTCACCACTCTCTCAGTTACTGAGTTGATTTCCTCAATGGTTGAACTTTGACCTCTCTGTTTCACAGATCTCTGGTGTTCGTTGGAAAGCTTGTTTTATGATCATCCTGATACTTTTCCTGAGAAACATTTACGATGGTTCAGTTTGTCCCAGTTTTATTCCTCCATTGGATCATTTCCTTTTCTGAAACTCCTTTTAAAAAAACAGCTTCTAACGATGGTATGAATTATCATCAGTTCTTCAGGAAGTTGTCCGTCCGTTGAATGAATCCCCCCCCCCCCCCCAGCTCGACTCTTCTGTTGGATAAAACATCATGAAACTCAACAAAGAGTCTTTGAGGGTTGATGTTTTTTGTTGACGCTGTGTCGGCCCTTTAGAGCTCCAGAAAAGTTCTTTGATAATAAAACTGTTCATCAAATCAAATAAAAAATAAAAACCTACAACGTGTTGTTCTCATCATTACAGTTGATCACCTTCATGTCTCAGTTATTGGGTTAACTTCCTCATTGACTGAACTTTGGAAAGCCCTTACAGTAATTAGTAATTCATACATTCTGATAAGATTCTGAAGGATTTGGGTCAAAACACAGACAGAGAGATAAGTGAGGGTATATAAGAGGTGACAGGCTCAGCATCTCCACACAAGAAGCCGAAGCTACAAGAGGACTCTGAGGAGAACGAAGAGAAGAGAATCCATTCATCTTTTTCTTGACCTGCATCAACTCAGCCATGAAGATGCTGACTACGTTTGTCCTGCTCTGTGCCGGGATGGCCCTGACTAACGCTGCTGGTGAGTCCTAACAGACACATGAAGACATGACAGAGGCTGTTTAGTGTCTGCTGTGTGAACCAATGAGACGTTGAAATGCTGTTTAACCTTGTAGCTGTTCCAGAGGCAGAGCCTGATCAAATGACGGGGGAGGCCTCCATCCAAGGAGGGGAGCTGCTCCTGAATTTCAGTAAAGTCCAACTTGCTCTTTTCACTTCAGATGCTCTGACATGCTGCAGAAATATGTGTGTGTGTGTTCAGTGTTGAGTGAAGAAGAAGCTCATGACTGGCTGCTGTGTTTCATCTCCAGCTGTTCCAGAAGCAGAGCCCCATGAGGAAATGACAGACGAGGCACACGTTCAAGAAGGTGAGCTGGGCTTGGTGGTTCACACGCTGAAATCTGCTTTCAGAGTCCTCCATCAACAACCCCTTCACAAAGACCACTTCAGTCCCTCTTGGTGGTTCCCATGTTTATAATCCTTCTTTTCTACATTTGCAGATGATGGTGTCGTCTTCTCATCGGGTTGTCCTGGTGGTTGGTCACGCTACAATAATCGCTGTTTTGCCTACAATGGAGTGGCCCAGCCTTGGGCTTATGCAGAGGTAATCAGACTGATCTGGATTCAGTCCTGAGCTTTTCAACACTAAATCCATTCTGATGTTTCCCTGCTCCCTACGTCTAAGAAATACACACAGTTATTCTTCCATGACTGCTAAGCTAGCTGAGAGCTCCATGGTTATTATCACCGACCTGGACATCAGCTCTGTAAATGGGGACTAGGCTCTCATAGTTTTACACCTAGGACAACAGACCAATGGGATCTGTGCCACTCACACTTTTCATGTCTGCAGAGGAACTGTCGGGCTCTGGGTGGAAACCTTGCTTCGATTCACAGCCACGCTGAGGAGAACTTTGTGAAGGGGGTGATCCAGAGGGCTGCTAGCGGGTCCCCACAGACTTGGATTGGAAGCTCAGATGCACACTACGTATGTCACTGATGACACACAATGTAAGAGTCACTTGATGAGAAGCGTTTCATTCATCATGTCGTTTGTATTATTTGTTCAGGAGGGTGTCTGGCTGTGGAGTGACAGTTCAGATTTCGCTTACACTAACTGGTGTCGAGGAGAGCCCAACAATGATCGAGGTCAGCACTGTACTCAGATGAACTTTGGAGGTAAATGTTCTCTGCAGTTTGAACTCACTGTGTACCTGGGGTGTAACGATTCCTTTTAACAGCGATTCGACTCACGGTTGCCGATACGATCCAAGGACGAAGTTGGTTCATGTAGAACGATACGATGTGAAAACGATTCAGTGACTTGAAACTCAACAAATGAGAATGTGAAACAAATATGTGGATACGGATCCGTGCAGGTGAAGTTTCCTAGATTCTTGTTATCTCTCTGCTAAGCTGAGCCAAATACAATGTGTGACTTCCTGGTATCAATAAAATCAATTTATCACCATTTAAAACTCTTTTAGATCGATTTATGTCGTCCAGAAAGCCAACTTGCTGAGCACAGATCGATGTAGTTGGATCATAGGAGTATAAATGTAATAGATGAATCGTTACACCCCTACTTTGCACTCATGTTGATGCACTGAATTAAAGACACACTCTTCTGTTTTTTTATTCCTACAGGTGGAAAGTGTTGGGACGATGTCCAGTGTTACGTTCATCGCCCGTATGTCTGTGTCAGGAGAGTCTGATCGTCTTTGGTTGGAGTCTGAAAACATCAAGAGAACAACTTCTTCTACTGTTCAATCATCAGTTTTCATCATACAGCCATCAGCCAATGATCTGAGCCCATGTCTTTGTTTTTATTTTAGCTTTAATGATCCTTAAAATATGAAGAACGAGTCACAATAATCAAAGAAAATCAATGTGAAAGAAAAAAAAAAGGTTTCTGTACATGCTTTTATTTTGAAGAGTAAACTGTGTTTCAGTCATTTTGAGCAAAAATAAATGTCTGAATGAAAACGAGCTCTGGATTAGTTTGTGGTTCTTTTATCAAAAAGGAAAGAAAGTTAAAATGGAACATTCTGGACCTGATCCATTAATGGATTGCATGTTTTGTTTTTCCTGACCTGTATGACCTGAGCAAACGAACCAGAAAGACACAGTCGTATCATGTATTCATAAACATCAATGAGATCATCCTTGAGTGAAAACAGGAAGTATTTCTTTTGTGAAAGGTTAATCCTGTGGACGTTTTCAGTTGACCCCCCCGACATGATGTGCTTCACTGGTTAATTGGAGCGAAGCTCTGGAGGAAGAGTTTCTGTTTGTACAACCCAGGTTCCACTGAAGTTTGGACGTTGTGTTAAACATTAATAATAACAGAATGTAATGATTTGTAAATCCTGTTAAACATAAATTCAACTGAACACACCACAAAGACAAGATATTTATTCTTCAAATTGATTTGATGTCTGCAACACGTTCCTAAAAAGTTGGGACAGGGTCAACAACAGACTGGGAAAGTTGAGGAATGCTCCAAAAACACCTGTTTGGAACATTCCACAGGTGAACAGGTTCATTGGAAACAGGTGAGGGTCATGATTGGGTATAAAAGGAGCATCCCTGAAAGGCTCAGTCGTTCACAAGCAAGGATGGGGCGAGGTTCACCACTTTGTGAACAACTGCATGAGCAAATAGTCCAACAGTTTAAGAACAATGTTTCTCAACAATGTGAAAGAATTGATGATCCAGGCTTTTAGAGAGACTCTGGGAACCCTCTCCAGCTTTATACAAGTCACCAGTTCTTCATCGTAGGACTTCTGGGAGCTTTTTAGTGTGAGGCAGGGTTCACATCAGACAGTTCTTCTTCTTCTATTGGACAGAGCAGCTTTGACCAACACCTCCAATCTGATCTCACTGACTGGACTCCAGGTTGGCTGACTCCTGACTCCAGTTTCTCTTAAAGAGAATATATCCCTCCTAAAGAGATATTATCATTGTTAACTTGTTTATTTCATTGAAATTGATTTGACTTCGGCAATGATGCTATTAGGCTAACAATACATAAGCTAATATGTTTGTCTCCAAAAACCCACTTCACCACTCTCTCAGTTACTGAGTTGATTTCCTCAGTGGTTGAACTTTGACCTCTCTGTTTTACAGATCTCTGGTGTTCGTTGGAAAGCTTGTTTTATGATCATCCTGATACTTTTCCTGAGAAACATTTACGACGGTTCAGTTTGTCCCAGTTTTATTCCTCCATTGGATCATTTCCTTCCTGAAACTCCTTTTAGAAAAACAGCTTCTAACGATGGTATGAATTATCATCAGTTCTTCAGGAAGTTGTCCGTCCGTTGAATGAATCGCCCCCCAGCTCGACTCTTCTGTTGGAGAAAACATCATAAAACTCAACAAAGAGTCTTTGAGGGTTGATGTTTCTTGTTGACGCTGTGTCGGCCCTTTAGGGCTCCAGAAAAGTTCTTTGATAATAAAACTATTCATCAAATCAAATAAAAAATAAAAACCTACAACATGTTCTTCTCCTCATTACAGTTGATCTCTTCATGTCTCAGTTATTGGGTTAACTTCCTCATTGACTGAACTTTGGAAAGCCCTTACAGTAATTAGTAATTCATACATTCTGATAAGATTCTGAATGATTTGGGTCAAAACACAGACAGAGAGATAAGTGAGGGTATATAAGAGGCGACAGGCTCAGCATCTCCACACAAGAAGCCGAAGCTACAAGAGGACTCTGAGGAGAACGAAGAGAAGAGAATCCATTCATCTTTTTCTTGACCTGCATCAACTCAGCCATGAAGATGCTGACTACGTTTGTCCTGCTCTGTGCCGGGATGGCCCTGACTAACGCTGCTGGTGAGTCCTAACAGACACATGAAGACATGACAGAGGCTGTTTAGTGTCTGCTGTGTGAACCAATGAGACGTTGAAATGCTGTTTAACCTTGTAGCTGTTCCAGAGGCAGAGCCTGATCAAATGACGGGGGAGGCCTCCATCCAAGGAGGGGAGCTGGACTTGGTGGTTCACACACTGAAATCTGCTTTCAGAGTCCTCCATCAACAACCCCTTCACAAAGACCACTTCAGTCCCTCTTGGTGGTTCCCATGTTTATAATCCTTCTTTTCTACATTTGCAGATGATGGTGTCGTCTTCTCATTGAGTTGTCCTTTAGGATGGTCGCGCTACAAGGATCGCTGTTTTGCCTACAATGGAGTAGCCCTGCCTTGGGCTTTAGCTGAGGTAATCAGACTTCCTGGAGGTGTTCCTGGATCTTTTTTATGTTTTTTTAATCTGTGTCTGACTCCTCTCCTCTCTGCAGAGGAACTGTCAGGCTGTGGGTGGAAACCTTGCTTCACTTCACAGCTCTGCGGAGGAACACTTTGTGAAGCGGATGGTATGGAGGATAGCTCAGAGGCCTGTAGTCACGTGGATTGGAGGCTCAGACACACGTGTATGTCTCTGATAACACACAGAGTAAAAGTCACCTGATAAGATATTTCTGTGAAGTGTTTCATTCATCATGTTAAAATGTTTTTTCGTTCAGGAGCATCTTTGGCTGTGGAGTGATGGTTCACATTTCGCTTACACCAGATGGTGTCAAGGACAGCCGAACAACTATTGGGGTCACCAGTACTGTATTAGCGTGAACTTTGGCGGTAACCCTCATGTTGACTTTTAAATCCATTTTATTCATTTTTCAGACAAACTCATTCAGTCAGAATCCTTATTGTGTTTGTTTTTTTAATGTCTAGTTAAAGGATGCTGGGATGATGCCTTTTGTCATTTGTCTCTACCGTACGTCTGTGCCAGGAGCCTCTGATCATCTTTATCTGGAGAACAACTTCTTCTGTTGCTCAATCATCAGTTTTTATTTAATATCCAGCAGCTGGATGATCTCTTAAAACTGTTTTTGTACATGCTTTTATTTTGAAGAATAAACTGTGTTTTGGTTGTTTTAAGCAGGAATAAATGTCTCTGAATGAAAACGAGTTCTGGATTCGTTTGCGTTCCTGTTTAAATAACAACAATAATCCTATACCTACAACAGCGTCAAAGAAAAAGTGTGAACCCTTTAGAGTGATCTGGATTTCTGCATAAATGGGTCACAAAATGTGTTCTGATCTCCATCTAAGTCAGGACAATAAACAAACAAGGGATGGACCAATCCAACTTTTCTGGTCCTGATACCGACACCTGGGCTTCAGGTATCGACCGATACCAATCCCAATCTGATACCAGTGTTGAAATAATAACCTGCATGACCTACTGTGGGATAAGACTGGTGATGTTTTGGGTGAAAGGCAACAATGAGTACATATGGAAATATTTACCTGCAGTTTGGTAAAATAAAAAAAAAGCTTCAGAACTCACATAAATTAATATTCAGTTATGAACTTTTACACCCTGTAGACTGGTAATGCAGCAAAAAACAGATAAAGAGCATCAGAGGGAACGTTCAAGTACAAAACCGTTACACAACTGTTTGTAACCACATGCTGTTAACAAAGTGACAAAGTAGGGCAAACAACCTGGTTTGAGTTCATCATAATTTAACTGCAGTGTCAAGTTCTCTTAAAAAATTCTGGTAAAAATTATGAGAGCGTCGGTTAAAAAAAGGACAGAGCTGGTTGCCTGGATCGGCACCACGGATCGGCCCTTTCTTACCGATACCCGATCCAGCTTTGAGGGGCCCAATCCGGCCGATACCAGGATTGGGATCGGTGCATCCCCAAAACAAACAGAGTCGAGATTTGAGTGATTGGCAGGTGGCACCTGCCAATCGCTCAGTGACACCTGCCAATCGCTCAGTGACACCTGCCAATCGCACAGTGACACCTGCCAATCGCTCAGTGACACCTGCCAGTTGCACAGTGACACCTGCCAATCGCACAGTGACACCTGCCAGTTGCACAGTGACACCTGCCAGTTTCTCATTTATACATGCCACTCCATTGGTGATGTCCGCAGTGTCATAAATGACACCTGCCAATCGCTCAGTGACACCTGCCATGCTGTTCTGCCATTCCATTCCATCAATGTTTCCATGGTGTGTTCAATAAAATCATGAAAATGTAGCGTTGTTTAACTCTTTGTGTGGCTTTAGTTTAATCAGACTGTGTTTGCTTATTGTTGTTATTTAGATGAAGACCTGAGCCTCAATGCTTGAACCTGACTGAGCTAAATCCATATAGCAACAGATCAATAATCTATGGGATGGGATAATTGTTCTTTGAAGAGAAATACAAACTAACCCAAAGATTTTTTTCAATTAGAGACATTTATTAAAAAAAACATCCAAAATACAGTTTACTCTTCAAAATAAAAGCATGTACAAAAACAGTGTTAAGAGATCATCCAGCTGCTGTTAGTGTGACTCGTTCTTCATGTTTTAAGGATCATTACAGCTAAAGTAAAAACAAAGACATGGGCTCAGATCATTAGCTGGTGGCTGTATGAGGAAAACTGATGATTGAACAGTAGAAGAAGTTGTTCTCTTGATGTTTTCGGACTCCAGCTAAAGGCGATCAGACTCTCCTGACACAGACGTACGGGCGATGAACGTAACAGCTGAGGTCATCCCAACACTTTCCAGCTGTAGGAATAAAAAACACAAGAGCGATGCTGACTGAATGAGTTCGTCCTCAAAATGAATCAAAATGGATTTACTGAAGTCAGTTTGAGAGTTACCTCCATAGTTCATCTGAAGACAGTGCTGGTTACCCTGATAGTTGTTCGGCTCTCCTTGACACCAGTAGGTGAAACCAAAATGTGAACCATCACTCCACAGCCAAACACCCTCCTGAACACAAAACAAAACATAAGAATGACTCGATTAATACTGTTCTTTAAAGGTATAACTCAGGTAACAACAGTGACATACATATTGTCCGTCCGAAGCTCCGATCCATGTCTGTGGAGACCCGTTAGCAGCCCTCTGGATCAGGCCCTTAACAAAGCTTTCCTCTGCATGGCTGTGAACTGAAGCAAGGTTTCCACCCAGAGCCCGACAGTTCCTCTGCAGAGAGGAGAGAAGTCAGACATAGATTCCAAGAAATACAAAGGAACACAAATCCAGAGGTCTGTACTATGAGGCTGGATTTTCTCTTATCGAGGTCACTTCAGGGTTAACGTGGATTTTCTGTCGAATCTGGTTCCCTTCTTAGCGGGATAATTCCCTGTGGTATCTGATGCTGAACTGCTAAGTGGAATTAGATCAGTCTGATTACCTCTGCATAAGCCCAGGGTCTTGCATCTCCATTGAAAAGAAAACAGCGACCCCTGTAGCGCGACCATCCTAAAGGACAACCTGCTGAGAAGACGACACCATCATCTGCAAATGTAGAAAAGAAGGATTATAAACATGGGAACCACCAAGAGGGACTGAAGTGGTCTTTGTGAAGGGGTTGTTGATGGAGGACTCTGAAAGCAGATTTCAGCGTGTGAACCACCAAGCCCAGCTCACCTTCTTGAACGTGTGCCTCGTCTGTCATTTCCTCATGGGGCTCTGCTTCTGGAACAGCTGGAGATGAAACACAGCAGCCAGTCATGAGCTTCTTCTTCACTCAACACTGAACACACACACATATTTCTGCAGCATGTCAGAGCATTTGAAGTGAAAAGAGCAAGTTGGACTTTACTGAAATTCAGGAGCAGCTCCCCTCCTTGGATGGAGGCCTCCCCCGTCATTTGATCAGGCTCTGCCTCTGGAACAGCTACAAGGTTAAACAGCATTTCAACGTCTCATTGGTTCACACAGCAGACACTAAACAGCCTCTGTCATGTCTTCATGTGTCTGTTAGGACTCACCAGCAGCGTTAGTCAGGGCCATCCCGGCACAGAGCAGGACAAACGTAGTCAGCATCTTCATGGCTGAGTTGATGCAGGTCAAGAAAAAGATGAATGGATTCTCTTCTCTTCGTTCTCCTCAGAGTCCTCTTGTAGCTTCGGCTTCTTGTGTGGAGATGCTGAGCCTGTCGCCTCTTATATACCCTTACTTATCTCTCTGTCTGTGTTTTGACCCAAATCATTCAGAATCTTATCAGAATGTATAAATTACTAATTACTGTAAGGGCTTTCCAAAGTTCAGTCAATGAGGAAGTTAACCCAATAACTGAGAGAGAGGGAGAGTTTGTCACGTGCAAACCTGATGAGGATCAACTGTGATGATGAGAAGAACATGTATTTTATTTATATTTGCTTTTATCATAGTTTTAATATCAAAGGATCCTTTCTTGAACATGATGACGGTCCAGTTAGCCATGCCATGGGCACTAACACACCCCCATACCATCACAGATGCTGGCTTTGAGACTTTGACCTGAGAACAATCCAGATTGTCCTTTTCCTCTTTGGCCTGGAGGACACCACGTCCATGATTTACAAAAACAGTTTGAAATGTGGACTCGTCAGACCACAGCAGACTTTTCCACTTTGCGTCAGTCCATCTCAGATGAGCTCGGGTCCAGAGAAGCCGGCGGTGTTTCTGGGTGTTGTTGATATATGTCTTTGTCTTTGCATGGTAGAGTTTGAACTGTCACTTGTAGATGTAGTGATGAACTGTGTTAACTGACAATGGTTTTCTGAAGTCTTCCTGAGCCCACGTGGTAATATCCTTTACACAATGATGTTGGTTTTTAATGCAGTGCTGCCTGAGGGGTCAAAGGTCACGGGCATTCAGTGTTGGTTTTCAGCCTTGCTGCTTACGTGCAGAGATTTCTCCAGATTCTCTGAATCTTTTGATGATATTATGGACTGTAGATGATCAAATCCATCAATTCTTTCACATTGTTGAGAAACATTGTTCTTAAACTGTTGGACTATTTGCTTACGCAGTTGTTTACAAAGTGGTGAACATCGCCCCATCCTTGCTTGAGTTCGACTGAGCCTTTCAGGGATGCTTCTTTTATACCCAATCATGACCCTCACCTGTTTCCAATGAACCTGTTCACCTGTGGAATGTTCCAAACAGGTGTTTTTGGAGCATTCCTCAACTTTCCCAGTCTGTTGTTGACCCTGTCCCAGCTTTTACACAACGTCCCAAATTTACTTTCAGATTTTGCCAGAAAGGTTGAAGCACAATCACCATAAAATTATCACAAAGCAGATCAATAGTTACCCTTGACTCTCAGTTAATTACTGTAAGGGCTTTCCAAAGTTCAGTCAATGAGGAAATAAAACCAATGATAAAGAAAGTGGGAGAGTTTGTCACGTGCAAAGACAGACTTCAGTTCCTTAACACCGTCTTCATACGAAGAGCAACCCAGAAGCCCCTTTTCAACCGCTCCATGAAATCTTTGCATGTATAAACTACAATGCCAAGACCTACAAACGTCTTGTATCGTTGTGATGAAATCCCAAAAGAAAAGTTCAGAACTTTGAGTTAAAAATCAGATTTTGCCAACTTGCTGTGGATGTGTGTCTGTGTGTTGTACCGTCTGGAAAGACCTGGTACTACCTTTTAAATACACGGTTCATCATCATCATTCATCCTGATCCCCAAATGATCCCAGACCAACATTCCTGCAGATGATAACCACATAAATGTGCATGTGTTGTTGTTGTTGTTGTTGTTGTTGTGTTTTGATTTGGTTTGGTCAGAGGTTTGACAAAGTGGAGGTCTCTCTTTGGGATCACTTCCTCACAGCTTTGTAAACAAAGGTGGAGTCGCTCTTATTACTGTTGTTATCTTTACGATCCCTCGCTTCCTTCTCTGGAAATCAAACGCAGGAACAGAGGTGTGTTCAAAAATACACACGCTCATTATTTACAGTGTGCAGTCGCTTTCTGTTTGAGATGATGCAGACTGTGCAGCAGTATAACAGTCATTTGTTTAGTCTGAAATGTCTGTGATTGTGTAACTCAACGTTGTTTTCATCTCTCCACAGAATATTTTCCCAGTATTATATGAGTGTTTTTTTTGTTTTTATTTTTGTTTTTTTTTGATAGCAAACACTTAACAGCTTAACACCATGAAACAAAAACAATAAGATAAAAGTTTTCTTTCATTGCTGATCGACGTATCACACAATATTAAATGTGTAGAATATGAATTCATAAGGAACTTTAAAGGTGAAAAAATACAAAGAAGGGAAACATGTTGGATTATAATTAAAAAATTTTTCATCACCTTTCTTCTTTTTTTCTACAAATTGCCTCTTTGGGCTCCTGTAGTTGTTGAACTTTCACGTCTATATTCCTCAGACAAAATAAAGACTCACAGACGAGCTCGTTTCGATGCTTTTGACTTTTAGTTGTGGGTTAGAAAACAAAGAACAGTTCAGATTGAAGAATAAAGGTGCTCAAAAAGCAGTCGGACAGACTTTGACCGAGTCAAAGAGAGAATCCAGCTCCTGCTTCTGTTTCTTGTCGCTTCATTCCTTGAGTTGCGTTACAGCCACAGATAAAAGAAGAAGGATAAGAGATGAGACAGGAAGAAGAAAGATAAGACGGAGAGCTCTGAGGTTCATGAGAAGTGGAGGATCAGATTCTCTTGGCACAGACGAACGGGCGGCGTTCACCACAGGAGACATCATCCCAGCACTTTTCCTCTGTGAACATCAGGAAGACAGATCATGTTTCCATCTCCATGGTTTTGTTTATGTTTTTTTATTCTTAGTTTACGGCTTCACATCTTAAAATCTGTCTCTATTTTATCTAAAGTCCTCATCGTCTTCTGAAAACCTTGTTATTGTCTTGTAACGCTTTTTAACCTCAATGTCAGAAAAATTTACCGCTCAAATTCTGTTGAACTCCGCCTGTTTCATCACTTTTATTCTGTTTATCCAACCTTTTTTTTTTTTAATTATTATTTTATTTATGTATTTATCTTTAAGTTATTTTTGGGCTTTTTATGTCTTTAATCAGAGAGGACAGGAAACAGGGTGAGAGCGGGGAGTGACATGTGGGAAAGTTACCACGGGCTGGACTTGAACCAGAACTTCCCTGCTCAAGGGCCTTTAGCTAAACCTAGACCATTAGGCCATCTGCACTGCTGTTTATCACAAAAAAAAAAAAAAAAAAAAAAAAAAAAAAAAAAAAAAAAAAAGAGTACACAGCAACAAAACAAAAAAATGTGAAACAACAAAAAAGAGGACAGAACAAAACAAAAGAAAAAAAATGAAACAAAAAATAAAAATGCACCAAAAACCAAATACTTATAGAAAACAAAAACACAAAAAGGGATTACCTTTATGACAAAAAAAAAAACAACAAAAAAGAAGCCCAATGAAAAAAGAGAAAAAAACAACAAAGAAATGAAACAACAACAAAAGGGAAGGCAAAAGAAATAAAAATGCAAAAACAAAAAAACACAATAACCAAAAAGCGAGAGCAACAACAAAAAAAGAAGAACACATCAACAAAGAAAGAGAAAATGAAAAAGAGAAAGCAAATCAAAAAGGAAACACACTTCAATCAAACAAACAAAAAAAAACTAGAAAAATAGAACACAACAGCAAAACTGAGATCGTTAAACTTTAAATGAAAATGCAACAACAACAAAATACGCAAAACCAAAAAGACAACATGATGTCAAAAAAAGGCAAAACAAAGAGGAAGCAAAAACAAACAGACTGAGAAATTTTAAATAAAGTTTGAATGTTCAGCTTAATGACGTGTCCTCGGTGTAAAACTTACGACTGAAGTTCATCTGTAAGCAGTGCTGCTGGTGACCGTGGTTATTGGGCTCTCCAGGGCACCAGTTTGTGTAGAAGACACTTGAACCATCAGTCCACAGCCAAACACCCTCCTGGGAACATAAAAACAGACACATTTAAGATTAGTGACTGAACTCTGACGGCTGATCCAGGATCCTGTGAAGAGAGTCACACCTGTTGGGCGTCGGAGCCCCCGATCCATGCCTCTCTGTACCCGTAGCTGCTGGTCAAGATCAGCCTCTGAATCCTGTGGTACTCCTCAGTGCTGTGGACGGACGCAAGGTTTCCACCGAGGGACAGACACCTCCTCTGCAGACAGAGTGAGAGTCAGCGCAAAATGAACGTGGTCATACTTCAGCAAAGCAACCCCCGCTTACCTCAGCGCTGGCCCAAGTCCTGGCTGTGGGAAAGTACCGGAAACAGCGTCCGTTGAACAGATACCAAGGATGAGAACAGGCTGACCGCTTGTCCAAGAAGCTGTCACCTGAGGATGAAATCAAAGAGCAACTGCAGTTTTAAAGAGACATTATTCTGGTTATTCCAACAGGATTAGAAATATTTAAAGGAATAATCATCATTTCATACGTTCATAATAACATTTACCAGCAGCTCCCGTCAGAGTCATCACTGCACACAGCAGCGCAGACACAGCCAGCGTCTTCATGTTCCTGATTCTCAAACTTCAACCTCTTCTTCTTCTTCTTCTCCGGAGCTTCTCGAGATAATAAGTTGATAAATACGATATCTTATCGCGTCATCAGTCACCAAATAAGGAACTGCTGATACACAGAAACACGCTTGACCATACATGGTACGGTTACAAACTCAGAGATGATGTTCCTTAAATTTATACAACAGGTTTGCATCTGTGAAGTTTCTGAATCCGGACCACTTAATTCAACATGTGTTTTTTTTTTGTTAAAATGTGTTTAGAATTTTATTCAAATCTGACATTTTTTTATTGATGCCTGTTGAATATCGTGATAAACAACCGCAAGATTTACTCAACATCACAGATATTGTGATATCTATATGTAAATGAATCTTATTGCACATCCCGGCTGTGTAAAACGTTTGATTCTGATTGGTCGAAAACCCCTTGTCGGCAGTTATCAACTGTTACAAACATGAGCAACGATGAATTAATCCCACATCATGTCAAATCAATCAGCCAAAAGGAGTTCAGAGTTCAGCTGTTGCTGGTAGACACCGGAGATCAAAAGAGGACGCTACACCGTTAGCCATGTTAGCATTATAATGTTGAGCAATGGGTCCAAACTAATGTTTTTAAAGATGCTCTGCAAATAAAGTTATCATTATTATTATTATTACGATTTTGGGCTAGCATCATACTTGTAAACAATGTCACTAAAACATTAGCTGTAAACACCCTGGCTTAGACATTAGCTTCCTTCATATTGGTTAACAATGTGGCTAAATCATAGTTTCTGTTTGCATTATATCCTTAAACAATGTGGCTAAAGTGTTTGCTTCTGTTAGCATCATATTGGTAAACAGAGAGATTAAACCTATAGCTGTTAGCATCATACTTGTAAACAATGTGGTGCAAATGTTAGTTTCCATTCGCAACATATTGTAAACCAATTTGGGTTAAACATTAGCTTCCATTAGTGTCATGGTAGAAAACAATAAGGCTAAAGTGTTTGCTTCTGTTGGCATCATATTGGAAAACAACGTGGCTAAAACATTACCTTCTGTTAGCATCTTATTCGTAACAATGCTGCTAAAATGTCAGTTTTGGTTAGCATGCTAATTGGGTAGGATAAAGAACAAGGGTTGTGAAAAAAGGCTGAAAGTGGCACTGACTCTTCTTGATGACTGGCAAAAGTAAATAAAACATCAATAAATAAGCTTTAAAGATGGTTCTAGAAAGACTTGAGCATTGTCCCCTGTTGGTGAATGTGAAATGTAACATAGTCCCCTGTTAGTCATGTAAACAAGTTTTGCACACACTCGTCATCATGAGGACCATTTTTAACTTTTTTGTTTTTTGTCTTTTTGATTCCCGTTTTACTTTATACTTACTTGTCCTTCGTGGAAAACACCTTTATTTGAATTTTTCAGAAAGGCTGCATCAGAAAGAGGTTTTTAGCACACACCTGCCAAATTTGTACAACAGAAAGGAAGACTTCCATAGTGTAAGTCTCCATTAAAAGACCTTTGAATTTGTCTTTATTTGTGTATTTCAGTGCGTCTACTTCTGTATTCAAATGAAGACGTTGGTATTTCAAAACATGAACACGGTTTATTTTCTGAGTATATTGGTTGGTATTGTCTGTAACACGGCAAAAAAAAAAAAAAAACTCAAGTATGAATCAGCAACACGTCCTGAGAGGTTCTTATGGTGGGAACGACTCGATGAAAACTGTGTGGCAGAGATAAAACAACACTGATGTTATCACGTTTTTGACTTCTTGGTTTCACAGTTTGCCACCCGTGGGAATGAACATCTTAACTACGTTTCAGAATTTAACAAAAAAGATAAACCGAAAAGTTGTCTTTTTGTAACTACTTCATAATTTACAAGTTAACACTTTTTTTAAAAAATCTATCAGTTTGACGATAACATTTAAACTTTGAGGGTTTTTATCCCTCCTAATATTCTGCTTTTGTACAACTGACTTTATCCAACAAAAAGGTTCAATACTGAACTTGTCTTGTGTCAATAAAATGAAATAAATAGTAGTGTGACTTGATTAAAAAAATGTACTCTAATTAATATGTTTTTAAATTGATTTAATCCCAATTAATCGTATATAAATATTTGACACAAGTAGTAAAGTTTCTCAATTCAAATAGATTTCGGTTGACGAACAAATTCAACGTTTTTAATGACATTTTGTAAACTTTAAACTTGGCAGACGGTTCTTTCTTTCTTCGTATCAAAGTGTAAGTCCAAGAAAGTATTAAAAAAGCAAATAAATACATAAAAAGCTATAACGCAAGAGTTCAGATGTATTCCTGTCAATGTTGAAAGATAAAGATATCCGACATCAAAAAGTGGTTTTATAGTTTTAATAAGTTTTATACGAAAACAACAAAGCAAGCTGTACAGAAATAAGACATAACTCATTAAACTCAAGAAACGACACTGAGGTTACTTCAGTGAACACACGAAACAAACGCATTTATGAGTAATCAGATGTTTTCTCTGTTACATAAACTGTGCAGAAGCTAAGAAAAGCCGATTCAGATTCATTTTAAAAAGGAAATTAAACCCCAAAAAAAGAATTAATCTCTTTAAAACTATAAAAAACAAGATTTTTACCATCATCACGCAGAAACAAAGACAGCTGATGTTTTTATAAACCAGTGCCTAAACAGGATACACGTATACAAGATTATCTTTCGGATTATTTTTGGATCTTTCTGTGCCGCAGTCTCTCCTTTGAAAGGCGCTTTGTTGGAGTTAAAGGTTATTATTCAAGAGACGCAGAAACAAAGTGATGTGATGACACGGTACAAACGTTTTAGGACATACGTTTTTTTCTGTAAGTTGTGAAGTTGTTCTCAAATCTGCCATCTGGTTCCACAAACTCTGGCTCCACACGTTGAATAATCTACGCCAAATTTGATACAGAAAACTTTACGAACAAGCTCGAAGGCTTAATAATTTCAGCTAATTCTGTAAAATTTGGCGGTCAAACTCAGTGTGGTTTGACCAACAGGTGGAGCTGTTGCACTATTTGGTACTTACCAAGAAATGTGTTTCAAAGTCGGTATGTTTGAAGAGTTGTTGCATCAGATTTTACTTACCAAGGTGTCAATTTAAGATACATCCAGTTTGGGTTGATTTTCTGCCGACTAATCCAAGTCTGTTTCAAAACATTGCGAGCAAAGTCTGAGCTCGGTTTGATGAAGAGGAGCACGGTCCTCGTCCTGGATTTTCAAAATTTGTTGAATAGGAGTTTGAGACTTTGAGGAACAGCAAGTGGCGCTGAATCCAGTAGATAAAGACATTTATTCAGTGATGAATGAAAGACGCCATGTTGCATCTTTGCAAAGGTCTTCATGAGGAAACGGCTCGTCTTGATTTTTTCTGATTCAAATCAAAAAGTGAGTCAGCGACTGTCGAGGAGAACAAGGCACCAGAACTGAGGGTTCAAAAGCTTCATCCTTTTTTCCACATTTTTACCAAATCGTCCTTAAAACCCAGCTGATGTCGACTCTCGACAACTTTGAGCTGAACTTCTTGATTTCTGTTGAAGCCTCCGATAATGTTTCTGGGGAAAAAAAAGGAGAAACTTTCAAAATTAAAGCTTTGTAAGCTCCAGAGTGTGTTTTTAATGTGACGCAGTGTATGTGTGTGTGTGTGTGTGTGTGTGTGTGTACCCTCAGGTTGTTGTAGTGCGTCTGGCTGCTGCAGTGGAGCTCCTTGGCTGTGCTCTCATTGGGGTAGAAAACACAGCAGAGGTTACAGAAAAAACCTGGGACGACGAACTCTTTACCTGAGAGAGGGGACCGGAAAGTTCAGCAACTTTTGATTTGATGTTATAAAATACAAATCTGGTGTCTGTGACTCACCGAGGGGGTTGTTGGGTTTGAAATCAGGCAGAAGGAAGTCATGAGGGACGGACGGAGACTGAGAACGAGATCGCTTTGTTTCAGGGCCGAGCGGCTCCCTCCTTTGTTTACTCTCAACTAAAAACAGAAGAGAGAGAGTCAGTCGTCTTCACCTCGCTTGTGTAAACATGTCTTCTCATCTCTCCGTACCTTTAACGTCCATCCTGCTGTCTCCTTCCTTCTCACGTACTTCCTGTGTTCTGTTCCCCAGCTCTGGCTCAGCAGTCGAAGAGTCCACGTCGGCTTGGCTTACCGTATCCTGAACCTCCTGGTGGTCTCTTGACAGTTTCAGTGGATCGTTATCGGAGGCCAGTTCACCAGTTGGTCCCCTTTCCTCTTCTTCTTCTGCCTCATCTATCCTGCTATCAGTTTTCCCCCTGGTGGATTTTCTTACTGTAGTGACAAACGAAAGAAAAACTGAGGCCCGGGATGATAAAAGTTTCTCCTCTGAGGGTGAGGAACTGGGATTCTGTACGTACCAGGGGTCTGTCTGGGTTTCTTCTTTGGACGGCCTCGTGTCCTGGGCGTTGGTTCCCTGTTTTCCTCGTCTTTCAACTCATCCACGATCACAAAGTTCACACTTTCCTCTACAAGCGGGAGAAATATGAAGGATTAGAGGCGGAAAAACACCAAAGCAAACTTGGCGAACCCCCAAGAAGAACCTGCACCAGGATGTCTCTGGTTCCTGCTGTGAAGTTTGACTGTTACTCTTTCATGAAGGGTTAGGGTTAGGGTTGGGGTTGTGGTTGGGGTTAGGGGTGTACACACTCACCTGTGTCATCATCATGCTTGCGTTTTGCCGATCTTGTTTGCTTTTCCTCTTCATCAAAGTCAGCTTCATCCAAAGTAACCAAAGTCTGAAAAAAGAAAAGAGGTCTTAAGAATCCGGACTCTAATTCCACATCACCTGCAGGGACCGAATCTGGATCTTTACCTCGTGGTTCAGGTCGTCCAATGATCGGTCCTCCTGTCCCAGAGTGCCAGACTTCACGTCTCTCTGCTCCTCCTCCTCCTCTACAAACTCATCCAGAGTGACGAGTGTTTGCGCCATTTCATCCTCAGCCTCATCTGCCCCCACCTCATCCACAGTCACCAGCTCCGCGGAGTCCACCTCCACCGTTCTTCTCGTCTCCCCCCTCTCCTCCCTCGTCCTGGCCCTCCTCGCTCTCTGAACTTTGGTTAGCTGCTTCCGTTTCGCCGCAGCCTGGCGCTTCCTCAGCTCTTCCTCCTCCGCTGTGTCGTCGGGGTAATCCTCCTCCTCATCGCTAACTTTCTCCAGGTTCACCAGAGGGCTTTGTGTCTCAGGTGATTTCTCTCTTTCGAGCGTGACGGTAACACTCTGGGATCTGTTTGGTGATGCGGATGTCTGCTCAGTGTTACCTGAAGCAGAACCATCTGGAAGAGATGAATCATTTCCCTCGTCTTTCTGAGGAAGACTTTCCTCCAGTTGTTCAGACACTTCTGAAACCGTGCTAAAGCCCGTCTGTTTGTCTTCTTCGGCCTCAGTTTTTTCCACCTCCGTGGTTGCCGGCTCGTCTTGAACCTGTTCGTCTTCGAGACAGTCTAGGACCTGAAACACGGTTTCCTCCTCCGCTTCCTCTGCCGGTGGTTCGCTCTTCTGTTCTTCATCACTGTTCTTTTCTTCCTTTTCACTCTCCGCCTGCTCCTTGACGGACTGATCGTCGGTGAACTCGTCCTCTACAGAATCCAGAACCCGATACGTCGCGTTTCCTTCATCTGCCCCTTTTTCACCCGCTGTGTTGCCGTTTTTAGTTGCTTTCGTCTGTTTCTTCGGCCTTCCTCTTTTCCCTTTTCCTCTCGTACCTGGTGGATCTTCCTGGACACACTCTACAGAGTCCAGGATCTCAAAGGTGGCAGCCTCAGCATCCGTCTTTGTCGGTAAAGGAGCTTTCTCCTCCGTCTTTGGAGTCTTCTCCCTGCTTCGAGACTCCCTGGCAGGTGTCTGCCTCCTTCTCGTTGGCGTTTCCTCTGATTTTGTGTCTCCAGATGTTCTTCCTCTTCTTGCTCTGGTTGATCTTGTTGTGATTGCTGGCTCATCGTTAGCCGTCTCCACAGAGTCCAAAACCGCGTATGTGACCTCCTCGGGTTTCTCAGATACTTTCTTTCCTCTGGTGCTTCGTCTTCTACCGGACCTTTCTCTTGCCGTGGCGTCCTCTTCGACAGAATCTACGATTTCAAAGACATTTTCCTCCCGAGCTGCAGTGGTTGCTTCAGTTTGTTCTTGTTTCTCAGCACTTTTTAGTGCCTTGCTCGTGGGATCGCTCCTCCTTGAGGGCCTGTCATCTTGTTTAGCCGTGGCGTTCCTTCTTCTGGATCTCCGCTGCCTGTTTCCTGTCTCGGACTCAGAAGTCGTTGGCTGATCTTCCACAGAGTCGATTACCTGATATGTGTCGTCCTCCTCTCCCTCTATCGGTTTAGGCTTTAAGCCTTCATCGTTCTGATCATTGATGGAGTCTAGGATCTCGAAGGCTTGTTCCGTAACATCACTGTCCGGGTCTTTTAGGTCGTCTTTACTGCCACCTTCTTGGAGAAGCTGGTCCTGGACAGTTTCTGTAACTTTGACTTCCCTTCCTTTTTGTTCCGTATTTTTTGGCGCTTGCTCGCCACTCTTATCTAACTCTTCCGCAGTATTTGTCTCTTCTGTAGATTTGTCCTCAGATTTCCCCATTTTTGGATCAGCATCTTCCTCAGACAGCTGCTTCGAAACCAAACCGTCTTCTTGATCCTCTCTGACACTATCCAGCACTTCCATTTCAACAAACTCCTCAGGGTCAACTTCGAGGCCTCCATCAGATCCAGCAGGCTGGGATCCAGGGCCTCCATCTTCCATCTGATCCAGGGTTGTGTCCACCTCTGTTTTATTGTCATCCTCTTTGTCCTTCTTCAGCTTTTTGTTAGTCCTGACCTCTAAATCCATCTCTAAATCCTGGGTTTGGTTCAGATCGGATCCTTTTCTCTGCTGAGGAGGCTGCATCTCTCTTCTTGCTTCCATCTTTGTCTCTGACTCAACAGTTTTCGGAGCAGGGCTCTCTGCTGACACTCTGTGGTCAGACATCGGTACTGCACCCTCAGAGAGACGCTCCTCTGCAGATTTAGTGTTTGCTTTTTCACCTGAAGGTGGACTAGAGGAAGCACCGCTCTTACTCGGGGAGGAAGGAGTTTCAGTCGACTCGGGAGGAGAAGAGGAGGCGGCCTTACTGGCACTCGTAGAGGATGAGGGTTTGGAAATGGATTTGGTGGGTTTAGATGAGCTTAAGCTGGAGGATGTAGATGAGATCTTGTAGTCTTTCCTCTCCTCTCTTCTTTCTCTTCGTCTCGAGGAGGAGGAGGAGTGATGAGGCTGTGGGCTTCTGTCAGCATCATCGTTAACTTCATCAACGGTGACAAAATCTTCCATGTTGAACTGAAGTTCGTCGAACAGGAAGGCGTCAGAGGGGATGACATCTTCTGCGAAATCCTTCTCAGGCTGGACAAAGAAAGAGGAGAAAACACGTCCCGATCAGCATTTTTTGCCCCACCGATACAAACAATTTTTTAGTATGTGATGGATATTAATCTGTATTCCTGGGAACAGCTGGATTATTTTGTCAAACAAGTGTCTAAAAGCTTCATAGTGAGATCTAAAACCAGGCCTCACCATCCTCTGTGGGCTCACTGACAGGCTTTTTTCAACCAGTCTGTGTTGGCCGACGGTCACTTTGATGGACTTCAGCGAGGTCCTGTCCAACTCGGGGTTGCTTTTGACGATTGTGTCGTCTTCAAGCTTTATTTTTATGTCGGCAGAGTCCTGAAGGCGCTTCCTGAGGCTCTCCAAGCTTCGACGTAGGAATTAAGAAGACAAATTATTTCTGATGTCCCTGAATTCACATAAACAATACCACAACCCTGGCTTCAAACATCGTCATTCCTTAGAAGAAGAAGAACAAAAAAATGGACTCACGTCTCAAAGTATTGAACTCTACTCCTGGAAAGAGAAAGTTGCTCATCAGTTACAGTTTAGGAAAGAAGAAGAGAAAATGCATCTGTATTGGCAAACTACTCAAATCCTGTTTCAATTACCAAGATGGGTCCTCTGTGAAAGAGTTCGGAGACAGATCGTTGTATTTTTCCACCACTTGGGCGACACTGCTGGAGTCGGACATCTCAATGCAGATCTGGATTGGACGGAGTTGAAAAGAGTTATAGAACAAGTTTTTTTTATTATGAATAAATTGAATTCTTAAATTTTTTTTTTTTTTTTTTGCTGTTTCAAAGGATGTGTAACCATATCTGGAGTTGTAGTTTGGTTTGTTTGTTGTCGCTTCCACATTGATTCAATTTAAGATTCAAAATGATTATAAAATAAATAAATAAATAAAACACTTTAAGAACAAGTTTACGTATCAAACGTGTCTCAGTCTAGGAATTTAAATCTTGGTAAGTGCTGAATAAGTTTCTCTGGAGACTCTTTCAACGCTCAAAAAAGAGAAGAGTCTTTACCCTGTTGGCGAGTGGGAGGAAGTTGACAATGGTTGTAATGGACGCCACCATTTCTATAACCAAGGTGATGACGTCCAGCGACACCTCGGAGATGCCCACACACAGCAACCGCTCCTCCAGCGGAGACGGATCAGGAACTCCCTGAGGAACATGAAAGTGGTTCAGGACCAGAGAAGCAAAAACAGCTGCTTTAATGGGAATGGAAGAAGAACCGAAGTGACTGACGACTTACTGCGTTGGTCAACTTCATCAAGCTTCTGTACATATTCTCCTGTGAAGAGATTCGTTATTAAATGATGAACAAAGACGGGTTGAAACAGAAGTCAGGATGTTAATTTTCCCTCATTAGTGTCCGTACCTCACTGGTTTCAGGATACATGTTCTGCATAACAACGTGGACGCTGATCGCGCGTCCATTCAGTGAACTCTGGTTATCGATGTGAGCTTTGAGAAACTCGCAGCAGGTCGCCCAATCAGCGAAGAACACAAAGGCCTGGAGGTGGAGATGAGAGACACGATGGTGTGAAAACATAAAATCTGGGTTCTGATTCCGTTCACGCCTTCATGGTCTACTCGTGTCGTCTTCTTACCCTCCTCTGCAGAGGAAGGACCGTCACATTGTAGAACAGGGAGTGAAGGTCCCGTTTGTGGAAAAACGGCCAAACCAGCCATGCCACATCCTCATGCTTGTAGTCTCCTTCTGGCAAACCGGTGAGCATGATAGTGGGGCACATCAAGCCATGACAATTGGCCTTCTAGGTAAGAAAATCAGAAAACCAGAGTTAATTTCTTTTTTAATCTTTTTTTTGTCCCCCTTGTCTGCATTATCTTTTTAGATGAGCACTGTGTCTGGTGACAGCGTTTAAAAGACATGCATTGATTTTTTTATTCTAGCAGTGACAGCTATGAAGACGTACATATATATATATATATACATATACATACGTACATACACATACATGCATATGATTCACTGCTACTAGTGACCATCACCAGCCCTCCCTGTAGGCTACTCCATCAAATCAAACTTTATTTAAACCCCGACGTGAGCTGAAGGGGAGGGCTATGTTACACCATAGTGTGAGTTAAGGGGGATATAGTGACAGAGAGGACTGTCTGTGCAGGCGAGAGAGGTTATAAGAAATCAGGGACACCAGAGATGTGGGGTCTTGATAGTAGGTGGTGGGCTCACAGGGATGAGGGGAGGGAGGAGGCATGCCTCACAGGAGGTGAAAAAGTGTGAGAGAATACCCAACTCAGTATGTTATGAGAAACCAATCACATCTTTAGAATAAGTCTCGTCAGGAGCTCGAGTATTTGAACAGGCATGCAAGTGGGGTGATCACCGAATACCCAGGTAGTTGCCCATGCCCAGGAAGACCATGGCCAGGGGCATCCCCAGAGCACCAGAGTACCCGGGACCCACCACCCTGACCCCTGAAGCTACCAGATCAAGGAAAAGCCCCTGACTGAGTTTGAAAATTGTGCTAATCCCCTAAAAACCTGAGAGCCTTCTAAGATAATGGGTGAAGCTATGGTCAGAAACCAGCTTACCTCGATGCCATTCATGTCCCTGACCGTCATGTACTCTAAGAGGTGAAAGTGGACAGACACAATGAGACAGGTTACTGAATGTGTTTACAGAGGAACATTTCAGGATGATAAACGATAAAACTCTCTCTAACCTGGGATGATGAACCAAGGACAAACAGTGGGGTACACGAAAGGACTATTTCTCAAACTGAGCCAAAAAGGTGACATGCTGCCGTGCGGGATGCCACCTTTTCCTGTCGGGAGAGTCGCCCCTTCGATTACGTCACCGTTATCCAGGAAAGGGTCCTTTGGGATTTTGGGTGCTGCAAAGTTGGAGATATGCTAGTTAGCTTACTGGATGAGTTAAAAGCAGCGTGTTACTGCTAAAGATCTTCACTTTTTGATAATAGAGGGGAAAAAAATACTACATCATCAACCAAATAAGGAGATTTTGGAAATATCATTTATGCAGAGCAAAACCTAGTGGTCTAAGGATGGACCCCTGAGGAACTCCTTTGTTGAGCAGTTTTTTCCAAAGCATTAGAAATTCAGAAGTTGCTTAAATTTACATTGATTCTGATTGGCTAAAAACAGTTACAGCTACAGTTTACTTCTAGACAAAATATTTGCATTGACAACGTGATGCCGAGCGTCAGATCAAATCAGTCCATGGAAAGTCGTGTCCGGCACACTTCACCGCAAAAACGTATGTTTCAGTTGGCATTTTGAAGCAGTGTAAATGCCTGTTTTATGTTATTTAACTGTATGACTAAACCACTTTGAAATTATAACATCCTTAAAAAAATCAACATTTCGTAATATATAGCGATCAGGCTGTTGCTGCAGGTTGGATCCGTGCAGGTGAAACCAGACCCCACTCACTCAACACCTGAATCACATACCAAGAGAGGAAGTGTAGCTGTTTGGTATTTTCAGCCTCTGGATTATGTGGTCAGGAGGCTTTTTCAGAAGACTGTACCAAACGCCGAGCCAATCAGCATCTTTGGACGTCTTGAACTCTATAAACACCTGAAACACACACATACACGTACATGAGCCAAACAAGTAACCGTGAGGTGTTCCCAACATCGTCTCGGAAGTGTTTCTACCTTGTTGAGGAGGGGCAAGATGTTCATGATAGAGTCCTGCTTTTTCAGAACCTCCTTCAGTTCCTTGACTTCACTCGCTGTGATGTTTCTGATGAAGATCACTCGTTCTCTATTATTAGCTAAAGACTGAAGACGGGACAGGAAGTTGAAAGAGAAACAAAGGGAAGGAATGTTGCAGTAATTAATAACAACACAATGTTGGATTTGGAGGTTTATCAGAAGACTTGAACCTCTTAAATGTTCCGATTTTTTTCCATTCAAGGGATATAACTGTCACTAAACTCCCAAATTTAACCCTTTCATTATTTATAGCCTTTCATATTTATCATACTTTAAATTCACAAAATTAAAACTGAATGTTTCGAAATATGTAAGATTGGCAGCTTAGTTTCAGTCCAACTGGAGTTTTGCGATAAAATCTAAAGATGTGGACACATGTGAAAAGTGTGTGTGCGTGTGTGTGTGTGCTTTGCTTACACTGTCTATCAGCTGCATCAGGGTTTTATAAAGCCAGAACTACAAGAGAAACAGAGGGAACAGTTATTACATCATTCTGTCCGGATAACAAACTGCGGTCACTCCAGATATTTATCTCTTACTTATTAAAGAGACAATGTCTAGATTCTCCAAACAATAGAAAAATGGTGAAAAGCTTACCGGTCTCAATGAAACGCGACCGTTTAACCCATGGACAGAAAGCTCAGTGCCGTTTAACACCAACGGTTTTCTTTTGAAAGCTTTTATTATTCCAGTCACAGCCCTTGTTGACTGCATCTGGACGAAAGCCTGAGAGAAACAGAAGCACGTCAACACTTTTGGGTTTCAGAGTTTTAAAGCAGAAAAAAATCTAGTCTCAAAAAAGTGACGTATCAACAAAAACAGAGAATTGTTATGTACCAAGCAGGCCTGAGGGAAAATGTAGATGCTGTGGCTTTTTTGTTGATATCCAAACGGAGTGAGCAGGTTGACCATGTCGTCCTCGGTTTGGCAGCAGTCACCCTCCAGCCAGGATATGAGCATCTGTTTGTTCCCAAAATAAAAGAAGAAGTGAAGTAATGATCTGGTTTATAAGCAATATAAACACGTAAACATCCGCGTAACGTCAGCGTAAACCTACTTTGGGTGAAGTTGGATATCCACACTTTAAGGACCCTGTAACAGAAGAATAAGACGGAAAAGAGATGAGCCATGAAATCACTGCGAACCAAAAGAATCCACTTCCTGAGTTTCTCACATATTTTATTTTTCTTCAGGAACCTCTCCCCGGGAGTCAGGCAGGAATCCACCGGACCTTCAGAGAATCAGATTATTTTATGATTAAAAAAGATGGAATCCAGTTTGTTTTTTAAAATGATCTAAGCTATTAAAATTTGGATCCATGTAATGAGAAAACCAACCTGGTGTTGAAAGCCTGAAAACCTCAGTGTGAGACGCGTCGCTCAGCTGACGGTACCACCCTTCAAACTGATCAGCATCCGCCACAGCCTTGAACTCTATAAAAAGCTGTAAAAATGTGAAAAACACAGAGTGACTGTAAGTTGTCAGAGTGACAGGAAGTTGTCTGCAAAGAAGTCTTGAAGTGTGATTTTGCACCTTGTTGAGGAGGGGCATGAAGTTTGTGACCGGAGCGAACTCTGTCAGAGCTTCTCTCAGCTTCTTTGTGGCACTCTGTGAAATGTTGGTGATGAGGACGGTTCTCTCTGCTTCATCGTCCACGGACTGCGCCGACAACAGGAAGGTTAAATTGGTTGGTTGCAGTGACAGCTGTGGTCCAGCACTTAGAATCTCATTTTGAATCAGGGCAAATCAGCAGCTTTTTCTGCGTCTAATTTTTGCGTTTTGAAACGATGCTTAAAACCCTTTTTTAAAAGATCCAACAGCGTAAAATGTAAATTCTTGCTATTTTTCAACTGGTCTTAAAATTTTGATTGTGTGTGTATAAAATAAGATTATTTTAAATCCTCACATGGGCTTTGAAACATCAAAAACTTATATTACTTACACACTTCAACAGCTTCTTCAGAAATCTGTAAAACTTGTGCTGAAACAGGAACACCAGAGGAAGGAAGTTAAAGATAGAAACGCAAAATAACAATTTTGTTTTTAGCTTAATTCAAAAGGAAACATGGATGAAAACCATGTCAGAGTGATTCGATGCTCACCGCGTTCAACTGGGAGCGGATGATTATTGCTTCGATAAGGAGCGGATTCCCTTGGAAGTAAACGCCGTTGGTCTCCGCCTCTCTTATTATGTCACACACGCTTGTCTCGAGCGGCATTATGGCGAAGGCCTGAAAGGAAACAAAGTGCAACTCAAAGTTCTTGACCCCACTTATTAAAACAAACAAACAAACAAACAAACAAACAAGTAGACAGGTGGGAGTTTCCTGTGCCTACCATGCGCGACTGGGGAATGACGAAGAGTGTGTCTGCTGTATTTTGAAACCCAAAGGGAGCGAGAACATTGGCGACGTCAGACTCTGTGTAGAGACCTTCGTGAAACCGTGGCAGTCTCGTTATGAGCAGCTGTCTCAACTTGGACTGAAGGACGGGAAAAACAGAAGGTTGTACATGTTATCCAGTAAAACGACCTCTTTCTGCCTCAATGAAACTTCACTCACACTCTGAAAGTCCTTTCAGAAACCTACCGCTGGTGAGAGGTACGAAGAAGGCCGGCAATCTGGAAGAGAACAAAAATAATGAGGCTGTAAATTCATGACGTTGAAGAAATTATTTTTATAAACATCTAAAGTCATCCTTCTCATGACTCACATATGCTGTGTGGAAACAAACGCGTCCCTAACATCTCTCCGATGGTTGGACGAATGACGGCAGAGGACGACCCTTTGGAGGCTGCAGGCTTCTTCTGCTCGCTCGCTGCTGGAGCTGCCACTTTTTTAGCTTCGAGCTCTTCAAGCTCTCCGAGCTCCATGGGTTCCCCTGCGTCTTCAGCTTTGTCAAGCTTTGCTTCATCTTTAGATCCACGGGTGCCATCGATCACCCCCAAAGATCCATGAGCCTTGGTTTCAGTTTGGTTGAGCTGGCTACTTTCTCCATGTGTCTGGAGAGGTTTGCAGACTTCCGTTTGAGGTTCCTGTGAAGTTGAGACGCATTGCACTTTGGGAGCTGAGACCGTGCCTTGATGTGGTTCACAGGTGGTCCTGTCTGTGGTCTTGTCGTCTTCCACAGCAGGTTCTTTAAGACTGTTTTCAGATGATTGTGTTTTTTCTTCGGAGTCACTGCTCACAGGATGATTTTCTGGCGCTTCAGTCACTTCTTCTTCTGCTGCTTTATTTGATGGAGCTGTAGGTTTCATGTCTGTAGCATCAGATTTGTCAGGTTTGGGTTTAGATTCAGGTAGGTTTTCTGACGCTTTATTTGACAGCGTTTCTGTTTCAGGTTCTGTTTCTGTGGTTTCAGATTTATCAGGTCCAGGTTTAGAGTCCGGCTGATTTTCTGAAACTTGCACGGCTTCTTTTGCCGTTGCTTCACTTGACGGTGCTTCTGTTGGAGGTTTTGTGTCTGTGGTTTCAGATTTGTCAGGTCTTGGTTTAGAGTCTGGCTGTTTTTCTGACACTTGCACTGCTTCTTTTTCTGTTGCTTTATTAGACAGAGTTGTAAGTTCCTTGTCTGTGGTTTCAGATTCATCAGGTCCAGGTTTAGATTCAAGCTGATTTTCTGGCGCTTCAGTCACATCTTTTGCTGTTGCTTCATTTGACGGTGCTCCTGTTGGAGGTTTTGTGTCTGTGGTTTCAGATTTATCAGGTCCAGGTTTAGAGTCTGGCTGATTTTTTGACACTTGCACGGCTTCTTTTGCCGTTATTTCATTTGACAGTGCTTCTGTTGGAGGTTTCGTTTCTGTGGTTTCAGAATCGTCAGGTCTTGTTTTAGAGTCTGGCTGATTTTCTGAAACTTGCATGACTTCTTTTGCCGTTGCTTCACTTGACGGTGCTTCTGTTGCGGGTCTTGAGTCTGTGATGTCGGATTTGTCAGGTCCGGATTTAGATTCAGGCTGATTTTCTGGCGCTTCAGTCACATCTTTTGCCGTTGCTTCATATGACGGTGTTCCTGTTTCAGGTTCTGTTTCTGTGGTTTCAGATTTGTCAGGTCTTGGATTAGAGTCCGGCTGATTTTCTGAAACTTGCACAGCTTCTTTTGCCGTTGCTTCACTTGACGGTGCTTCTGTTGCAGGTTTTGTGTCTGTGGTGTCGGATCTGTCAGGTTCACATTGAAGCTGTTTTTCTGACACTAGCACGGCTTCTTTTTCTGTTGCTTTATTAGACGGAGTTGTAAGTTCCTTGTCTGTGGTTTCAGATTTGTCAGGTCCGGGTTTAGATTCAGGCTGATTTTCTGAAACTTGCACGGCTTCTTTTGCCATTGCTTCATTTGACAGTGCTCCTGTTGGAGGTTTTGTTTCCGTGGTTTCAGATTTGTCAGGTATTGGTGTTGATTCAGGCTGGTTTTTGGATGTTTCGGGTTCCTGTGAAGTTATTGCTGTTTCTTCTTTGGAAGGCGAGCTCTTCACTGAGACCTGGTCAGGAGTTTTCAAGGCCTCTTCTGATGCTGGAAGATATAAATATCACATTTTAAGATGGTCTCCCTTCATACCCCCTTCAGTCTTTACTTATGAGTATCAATTGATGAAATTTACCAGACAAAATGTGGTTGAAATGGGATTTGACCAGGGTGTGACCACGTATGGTAGTGCTATTAGGATTGGGACAGTCAGGGAGTTAATGTTACGTAGATGGAAGTATTCAGATTGATGTGAGCCTCTGTCAACTTGAGGGGAAGGGGAAACTAAGGAGTTATCGATGGTTAGGGAAACACTATTTGATTTTGTAAGCATCGATTTGATACCAATGAGGAGAACCTCCGTTTTTATCACAGTAGAGTTTGAGGAAGCTGAAGGAAACCCATGACTTTATTTCCTGGAGGTGGGCGGGAGAGTGGAAGATGGTTTGGGGGAAAAGGTAGAGCTGGGTGTCATCTGCATAGCAGTGAAAATTAATGGCAAATTTACGAGGAAGTAGATAAATGATGAATAAAAAGGGCTCTGAAACTGAACCCTGGGGAACACCAGTAGTGACTGGGAGTGATTAGAAATTTGGATGTAGTTTGTTATTATGATGCATGAAGCTCCTGAAATCATCAGTATTTTTCCTTATTAAGATGTTATTCTCATAAAACATCTTCACATCATTCATATCCTCTGAGTCTATGACTTTGACTAAAGCCATTTGATGACTTCAATGTGAGTTTGTTCTTTAGTAATGAAGATCCTTACGGAGTCGTCCAAGTCTGAAGACCTCTCGTTTCAGCCACACATTGTGACAAGGAGTTGGAAACCGTAGATCATACCAACATTTAAACGCACAGGCATCTGGGATGGACTCAAACTCTATAAAAAGCTGTAAAAAGAGAAAAAAAAAAAACAAGCACAGGTCAGCGACAGGAGGTCGTTTTTCTCAGCGAATCGAGCAGCCGCTCTGTGAGGAGTGAGTTCGTACCTTGTTGAGGAGGGGCATGAAGTTTGTGACTGGCGCAAACTCTTTCAGAGCTTCTCTCAGCTTCTTCATCTCACTTTGTGAAATGTTTCTGATGAGGACGGTTCTGTGTGCTTCAGCTGCTGTCGACTGCACCGACGACAGGAAGGGGAAATCGAAAGGTTAACAAGAGGACAGAGACTGTGGACTTGAATACAGGTGTAAGTGTGTGTGTGTGCATGTGTTACTTACTTGCTTTAACACCTTCTTCAGAAATTTGTAAAACTCAGCCTAGAACAAAAAAAAAAACAAGACGTGTTAGTGAACACTCAATTTTGATTCCTTGAATTTCTGGTAAAAACTTAAATTCCAGATTTCCAAGAATGTGAAAAAAGAAATTGTTCATGTTCTCACCGGTGTCAGAAAATGGCGACTGGCTATAACTTCAACAAGGAGTCTGATCCCTCTGAAGTAAATACCGTTCATGTAAGCCTCTCTTAACAGGCATTGCATCCTTCTCAAGGATGGCATCATGGCAATCACCTGAAGAGAAAACAGAAGGTTCTTTCTTTACTGCTCTACACAGAACTGAAGTTAAAACTAGTCTCATTCAGGCAGGCGTGTCCAATATGACCAAGCACCAGCAGCTCCAGCTGACCAACCTATTAACTGTGTGTTCACTCTTTCTTTCGAGTGATTGCTGTAAAAATCAGTCTCTAAGAGGCTCAAATCTCCTCGTTACACCATCACAGACTGATGAAATCAAAGCTCACCTGTCCCTCAGGTGTCTCTTGATACCTGATGATCAGCGGTCAGTTTTCTGCGGTGTTAAGCGCTGCGTAAACATCAGCAAACTCTGCCTCTGATCAAGTTCTCCATTACAAAAATGTCAGGATGTTTTTAGCCATTTGTTGTCTTTTTGGCTCCATTTCATAACTTTAATCTGGTCTTGTGTCCTCTGCTGTTTTTTGAACCCTCACATTTGCTGTCAGAGTTGTTGAGTTTCTGCAGAATGTGCAGAACTTTACAGTCCAGATGGAGCTGAGTGAGACCGTAATGGAAACAATTTAGCTATGTTTGTGCATGTCGACTTTGAACCTGATACCCACCATGCGCGACTGAGGGATGACGTAGATCGAGTTTTTATCCCGGAGCCCAAAAGGAGAGAGCACATTGCAGATGTCCCCCTCTGTGTAGAAACCTTCATGGTACAGTGGAAGTCCACTTATGAGCACTTGTCTATAACCTTTAGGAATTTGCTAAAAAAAAACAAAGAGAGAGAAACATCTGAGACCTCTCTTGGACCAAACTGATTCCAAGGTTTGCAGAAGTTCATACGTCTTTCTTAGACACAAGGGTTGAGAGAAAAAGAGGAATATGGGGTCAACTTAGATGTGTAAAAAAATGACATGATTGCAAGTGATTTTAAAAGCCTACCATTGATGAGAGGTTGGAAAACGGCCTGCAATCTGCAAGGGGAAAAAGAGGGTCAAGTTTTAAATTCATGAAAATTAAGAATTTGTGCTTAGAAACACCAAAAATCTTCCTTTAAGTGACGTACATATGCACCGTGGGGTCAAGTGCTTCTCCAGCATTTCTCCGATGGTTAGACGAGTGGCTACAGAGGACGACTGCTGAGAGGTCGTTGGTTTTGGCTGACTTGCTGCTGCAGCTTTGGAGGCGTCTTCGGTTGAAGTTGAGTCTACGGAAGCTTCATTTGTGCTTTCTGTCCCGGTCTCTGGTCCCTGTGCTATTGATTCCTTGCCTTGCTGGCCTACAGAGGTTTGGTTCTGCTGGGTCTCATCTAAGCTTTTTCTGGGGTCCTCCATACAAATTCCAACTTCCTCCGGCTCTGCGGCTTTAACCTCTGTTACTTCAAGCTCCATTGGTTCATCTATGTCAACTCTGTCAGATTCTTTAAGTCTGGAAGTTTCTACATTGGACTGAAGATCTGGAGCTGACACTTTGGTCTCAGTTTCTCTGACATCAACAGTTTCTCCGACTTGCAGCTTGTCCACAGGAATCATAAGTTTCTCTGTGATTGATTCTGTTTCTGCTGTAATCGCTGCACCTTCGGATTTGTCCGTCAGCCCAACCACAGATTCTTCAACAGCGGTTTGTTTGGAGTCTCCAGCGTCAGGCTGACTTTCAGAGGACTTGGAATCTGAGGCTGTGTTTTGCTTGACCACCACTTTTTTCGCATCCCTCTCTGAAGCCAGTGTTTCCGTTTCCTGGGTTGAGACTTTCTTTGCAACTGGAACCAAGACTTTTTCTTTAGTAGCAGCTGTTACACCCCTGGGCATGCTGAGGGAAGGAGCTGAAGAGGCAGGTTTTCTGTAAAATAAATGAGAAAGAGATAGAAACATGAGTCAAAGAAACGAGGCATCAAATCTTTTTTAGATTAGACGTCTTACTTCAGAAGCGGTGTCTTTTGCTCCTTAGAAACAGCCTCCTGTGAACAAACAAACATCTATGATTAGATCTACTGGCTGAAAGGATACAAAGAGTGTTAAAGAGGGACAGAGGATGATAAACCAAAGATCTCATTACCTTTTCTCCAACAACCGTGATCTCTGTTCCGTTCACAGAGAGGTTCTTTACAGTCCTCAACTTCCTAGCGTCTTCTACTTTCTCAAAAATCACGACAGCCTACGAGAAACATATCATGTCTTTAAACCAATAACCAAATACGGTAAAGTGTTTGGGGCTAAATCATCAAAGGTAAGCAGATGTACCTCTAATCTGGCCCGGAACAGAACCACAGATTTAGTTTTCCCGAAGCACTCCACAGCAGAGACCACCTCACTGTGCGAAAGAGAACTGCAAATCCCATGAAGCTTCACCATGGTTGGAGGAGTTCTTGTGTTTTCTTTCTCAACCACCTCTGCTGCATCTGTCCGTGCCTCTGATGATCCTTGAAGCTTGGGTTGAGATAGCTTCGGTTTTGAACTTTCTTCATTTGGAGGTCTTGTAGGTTCGTTTGTGGCCTTTACAGCCGTTTCTTCAGGCTTGTCCATTAGAGGTCTCTGTGGAGTCAGGAGTGGAGTCATTGTTTCTGCTTGGGAAACTATGACTGTTTTTTCATTCCATGGGTCTTTGTCTGGTTCAGTTACCGTCCTGTCTCCAACCAAATCATCTTCTACAGTTGGTTTCAATAAAACTGCAGATTCTTCCTCAGACTGTTCAGGTGGAAGTTGCTCTTCAGTGGCAGAGGCTTCAGATTCGAAAGGAAGAGCTGAAGTCCCCTCTACTTTTTCATTTGTTACCGTCACAGCTGAAGCTCCAGGTTTCTGCAGGGCAAAGACTTTTCCTTCAATCGGTGCGACTTTGGTTTGGTTGGTATTCTCCACTTTCGCTGGTTCAATAACTTTGACCGAGGCAGTGACACTTGTGGCATCAGTTTTCAGTGGTACAGGTTTTTCTTCCTGCTTTCCTTCTGGAGCTTTGGCCAAGGCCGTCTTCACTGCGATCACCTTCAACGCTGTACGTTTTTTGGTAATCTTCTTGGTGGAGACACTCTTCGCCTTGGTCACCAGCACTTTTGCTTTGTTGACACCGCTCGCTGCTTTAGCCGAAGCTTTGGCCGAAGCTTTCTGATCCACAGGTTTGATTTGGCGTGGAGGCAAACCAGGTAAAGGAAGAAGACCCTTTGTGGTGGTCTGAGCAGAGGGTGTGGCACGTTTTCTGTAAACAAACGAGTGTTGGATAAGTCATCATTGGGGGGGGGTTGATCATAAAACTGTCCTTCAGCTGTTGTAGTTTATGAAAAAAAAAGTCTGCATGCTAGAAACATGTCTCACTTTAAAGGTTTCTTTGTCTGCTTCTCAGTCGCAGCCTTCTGTGAACAAAAAGACAAATTACGACTAAATCAAACAGATTCTCTTCTCGGTGATAGCACACTCCGACAGATGGAGAGAGTGGAGAAGATAAGGTTTTAGTACCTTTCCTTGAACTACAATGATTCTTGTTCCTTTCACTGTGAAACCCCCTGCCTGCTTCAGTCTCTCTGCAGCTCCGACTTTCTCATATTGCACGAGTGCCTACATGAGCACAGAAAGATTAACGACTCAGGAACTACCTTTTCAAGTGAGTTTACCGTTAAGCCAAATCAGAAACCTGGCACGAACTCTTCTTTACTTACCCTCTGTGTGTCCCGATGGATTTTAACACGCACTGTTTTTCCAAACTGCCCCACAGCACGACCCAAATCCTTGTATGTGATAATGTCACAAATGTGGCTTAGTTCCACCTTGGGATAAAGTGGGGAAAGAAAAGAAAACAAAATAAAAACACATTAGAGAGATGAAAAAGTTCAGGTCATTTAGCAAAAACTGTCATTCAATTCCTGCAAGAATGAAACACAAACGTGCATCTGAAAGGATAAAAAGAAGTGTTTCCCAATCATGGGGTTGTACAGTCTTTATCTCCTCTTCATTCATCGTCGGTGTCCTTGAACATAGTTGCACCTGACTCCCACATATCACTGTCTCAGTTTCTCCCTTGGATTATGCAGCTGTGCCTGACTCCCACACACACACATCTAAGTGGTATTTTTCCATCAGAGGGAAAACACCTCTGTTTTGAAATTTCAACATTGTACAACAATAGATATCTTTGAGGAACAACTTGCCTCATTTGGGGTATGTTTTGGTTTGGAGGGAACCATGTCTGAGCCCTTCTCCCTTGTAGAAGAGGACGAGGAGGTAGAGGAAAGTTTCTTCCGTTTTGCAGAGGATGAAGTCGAGGGGGAAGAGGAGGTCATCTTGGCTAGCTCGGCTAATAAGGCAGGAGCTAGGGTTTTAACCACAGCCTCCAGGTCAGATGGATGAGACAGCGACTGAATAGCTAGTTGGGGAAAAAAAAAAAGATATGTTCAGTTATGAGACAAATCTTTAAGTCTAACACACTGTCGGTCTAAATTTCTCCAACCTGATGTTTCCATTAGTTTTTTAGCCAGACTCTCTGCACTGTTTAAGCCCTTCCGTTGGGGGGATGAGCTCTCTCTGGACGTTCTCCTCTCCTGGCTCCTTCTCTGAGGCGATCTGCTGTTGTCACTCCTTCGTGGCGGCCATCTATTGCCAGACCTTCTCAGCGGTGACTGCCTATCGTCATCCGCCCTCGGTGACCATCTCTCTTCCCCCCTCCTTGGTGGAGATCTTGTCTCTGTACTCCTCCTCGGTGGAGATCTTGTCTCTGTACTCCTCCTCGGTGGAGATCTTGTCTCTGTACTCCTCCTCGGTGGAGATCTTGTCTCTGTACTCCTCCTCGGTGGAGATCTTGTCTCTGTACTCCTCCTCGGTGGAGATCTTGTCTCTGTACTTCTCCTCGGTGGAGATCTTGTCTCTGTACTCCTCCTCGGTGGAGATCTTGTCTCTGTACTCCTCCTTGGTGGTGAGCGCCTGCTGTTGACCCTCCTTGGTGGCGACCATGAATCATTACTCCTTCTGGCAGGTGATCTTCTGTCAGAAGTTCTCCTTGGAGAAAACTGTCTGTCATTCTTTCTCTGTGGCGACGTTTGTCTCTCAGGGCTCTGTGACCGATTGCTTCCTGGGATCTCATACCTTGAGAGGTGAGACGGAGAAGTGAAAACCACTTAAAAAGACAACTGGGGATTAAACGATTGAGAGAAAGTCAGGATTATTCAAAGGGTGACTGGAAAATATTTTACAACACACCTGCGACTGTATTTGGAGCTCTGAGGAGATCGTGACCGACTTCTGCATTTATCCTTTCTACCTGCTGAGCCGGTGCGGTAGCTGGGGCTGAGTGATTTTGATCGGGAGCGACTTCTACGTCTCGGTTTCGTTACAGAGGTTGAAGTTGAGGGCTTGGTATCTTTACCTGCAGCCCTAGAGAAATCAAAGAATGGGGAGGTGAACGGTGCATAAATTCAATATGGCGCTTCTCTGTCACATTTAAGGAATTTACCTCGGCTGAAGTACAATCTCACCATCCCACTTTGGGTACCTGTGGGAAAAAGAGCAAAGTATGAAGACAAAGTCAAAGGATTCTTTGTTCCTGAAGAACTGAAATTTGAGATTTACTGTTATTTGGGTCAAGAGAGAGCAAGGTAACGATTTCTAAGCAAGCTAACATTTTATAAGAGTTTATCAAAGAGGCAATTATTAGCAAAAGTATCTCTAAAAGGGAAAAGACTGACTGTTTTCTGAGAAGTGTGCAGCTCTCCAGGTGAATGCTGCTGTTCTGGTGGGACAGCCAACCCTAGAGGTCAGAAATGTAGAAAAACAACATTTAGAATGGCTTCTTTACCACTAAAAAAAAAATTGTATCACTTTCATATTTTCAACAGCAATTTTTGAGTTTGACAGAACATCATTTATTTAACATTAAAATAGTTGAAAAAAGTCCAATGAATCATCCAGTGTTGCACTTGTGGCTGATGGTGTGTCGGGTTCTCTTATGTCCAAGTGTCCGAGTCTGTTTCCTTGCCCGTATAAGCCAGGATGTCTTGATGTGGAAAAAGTGCAAGTCCATATTTCTCTGCAGTCTTTGAATCTTCAGTTATCAAAAATAAATGAAATAAATATAAAAAATGCTGAAAAAAAACTTGATCCAGTTAATTTAGGAGTGTAAACATTTACAAAATGTATAATATGTCAGGTTCACCCCAGGGCTCAGATATAGAGTTCTATCAAAATAATGCCAAAAATAAATCATACAGACAAGTTTTACTGAGGGCAAAGAGTACTCCATAACTTGGGCACCTCTTAACTTTAAATATCTGACCACCAAGTGTATTTTATGATATCGAATACAGGAATCCAAGTATCAAAATTAAAAAATCTTAGCTCCTCAAAAATCACGATCTTGTCCTTTGGTGTGAGCAGGAATCAAAGTGTCCGAAAGTTCAGCGAAGAATCCAAAATATATATATATTATTCCATGAGGTTGCAGAGGAAAAGTCTTTGCAGCTTGTTTCCTTGATTAAGTCCGATGGTTTCTTGAGGCTTGAGCAGCTTTCAAATGATAGTCGGTGTCACAAAAAGTTACACCTACTGTTTGAATGAAGACTGCAAAACTGGCAGCTACAACAGTACAAATGAGAAATAACATACAAATAACTTCAACAATTTAAATCCTAGAATTTCACCACAACCTTTAAACCAGTTTTTGATGAATCAAACTACACGTTCAGCTTAACTTCCTGAAGCTAAACAACATGTAACTGGCAATATGTCAATATGTGTTAACTATAATCAAACATTTCAGCTTTAGTAATTGTTTCTTAACAGCACTTTGTAATACATTTAAACAAAACATGTCTGAGGAATGCTGTCAAATGGACTGTTTGAAAGTAAGACCATTCAGTAAATCTCCATGGAGCACCAGATCATACAACATTTGAACAGAACGTCACATATTTAACAACCAAATGTTCCAAAAAGGGAGAGACACCAGGGGGCAGTCTTTTACTCACCTGCATATTAGTACATTCTTTGTTACATAGGGAACAGGTATGAGGATAGATTCTTGGTTGGGTTGCTGAATAGTCAAACATCATCAATGGTGTTGGCTGATCCATGGGGGCTGTCAACGTGTCTTTGTGCTGCTTTTTGAAAGTAAGTGACTTGTTCTGGTTTGAGGTGAAACCAGCAGGGGGGGCTGAATTCCCAACAGTTTGAGGCAAAACTTTCTTGGTTTGTGGTACTGGTTTCTTCTGAGACTGTTTTGTCTGTTGCTTTGATTGCTGCTCCCGCGCCGGCTGCTTCTGTGCCAGCTTAGACGGCAGTGTCTTCTGCTGCTGCTTCATTGGTTGCTGCTTTGTTTGCTCCTTCTGTTTCCCTTGATGCTTAGTATGTTCATTGACTGCTGACATTTTACTTTTCGTCTTACTCAAATCCTTTGTGCCACTGGGGTCATTGCTTTTAATAAGCACAAGGCTGGGTCGGTTGGGATGCTTGCCATGGGAGGAAGTGGAGGACACTGGAGCTTTTGCTGCCTGGCGATCACTTTCCAGTTGTTTCACAGGAACAGGTTTGGAAGCTTCAGATGTGAGACCTCCCTTGGCTGCGTCTTTCTTTGGGAACAAGAAAGAGCTGAGGATGTTTTGGTAAGTCGGACTTGGTTGAGTCAGCAATTGTTTTGTCTGATTGCTGCCTGGGGAAGCCACAGAGCTTGGTGCTGAACTGTATGAAGAGCTGGGGAATGAACTTCCCTGCTCACGGGAGGAACCCAAAGCACTGCTTTGAACATCTGCTTGTTTTTTATGCAGTGGTTCTAGATTCAGTCTGTTAGCAGAAGTGTCCATCATAAACACACTCACACTTCTGTTGTCTTTGTCACTTCTCCTACCAGTGTCATCCCCAGCCCCTCCTCCTGTATATTTGCCAGTATGTCCATAGTCAATCACTTTACTTGGCTGCAGAACAGAGGATGAGGTTTCCTCAATGCGCAGCTCTGCCGCTCTACTCAAACTGTAACTGCCTGGTCCAGTAACTGTCGGTGTAGGTTGGAGTCCAGCTGTCGCCTTCTTGTCCTTCTCAAGGCGTATTTTGCGCAAGATGAACGGCAGGTTCGCAGGGGTGATCTGGTCTTCAGGATAGGAGATAAGGTGTTCCAAATCCTCCTTTTCAAGTCCAAAGCGTTGAAGGATGTTAACAGCTGATTCAGATGTGTACTTGGGCTCTGTAGAGGCCTCAGATTTGTCTGACGCTGGGTACTCAAAGTCACCTAAGCCTGGAATAGCCTGCATTTTACTTTGTCCATCACTGGAAGTATCAAACTGTCCACCATCACCTCTTGCAAAGTTTGACAAAGCAGGTGATGACTTCATTACAGAGCCATCAGATGAGGGCCTTGCACAGTTTGCTAACCAACTAAAGTTGTTGTTACCGCTTTCAATCACAGCCTGATGTGTGTCCCGAGAGGATGAGGCTGAGGCCATCTGGTAGGAGGCCACCCCTGTGCCTGAGGAGCGAAATTCATCCCTTTGAGTTCCTATAAAGGAAGGTCCGTGCTCCATGTGCTGATTCATTGGATTGCCAGGAAGCCTTGCTTTCTCCCTGGCTTTGTTGATATGCATGTCTTTGGAGCTTGCTTCCTCATCCCTTGTCATCCTGCTTGCATCAGACCTGTAACTTAGTAATGAAGACATCCTTCCCCCAGAATTCTCAGGTATCCCAAAGGGAGCTCCAGAAGAACTGGGTATTACACCATGTTCAAATAAAGAAGATCGTCTCCGAGGATCCCGTTCTGTCTGTGTATTGGGGAGTCCATACTGCCCCTGGGTGGGATTTTGGTTCCCAGAGGCATAGGGGTTATATGGGGGAAGGGACATGGCGTTTGTGATATTCAGCAACTAGTCAGATTTGTGTTCACTGCAGTTTGTGAAATGAAGGGGCTGGTTTTATAACCAACACCAGGGGGTTGTTCTTCTAGGTCAGTACAAGCTGGGCTTCCAGTTGAGCCAGTCCACTGATGAACCAGGAGCAAGCACCCTGAGAGCCCTCTAATAGAGGGCTCTAAGGGGTCAAGGGGCAGAAGAACAGGCACCAATAACAATGAAAGCTGAAAAGTTGAAACAAAGGAGGAGATTACTGGATGGGACTGAACTTCAGCTTTTTGTTCAGGGATAATCCACACCTTGGTGTGAAGTCTTCTTTGGTGCTTCCTGTTGGATAGATACATTAATTCCTTCTATTCAACTCACAAGACAGCAAAGAGGAAGCAAAGGCAACAAAGCAAAGACAAAGTATGAAAAAGTAGTTTCCTGACAGGCAACATCCAGAACTGAAACAATCTGTTTTGTTTTCCTTGTCAGAAACATTAAGATTCCTTCTCTCCCTGTATTAGATTTCTGCCCAGAACGACAAACCAGAAGATTCAGACAATCCAGAACAAGGAGGTGTTTAGCGTTAGTAGGAAAAGACTAGATAAAAGCCTGACTTTACAGTACCAACTTGGGGTTTATTAGGTTAAAGAAAGGTAGGGAAACAACAAGAAATTACAAAGGTTGAAGATGTTAGATGTTACACAACAAAATAGCCTAACAATGACACAGAAAGTATTGATACAATTGTTTTGTTTATCATCCAGCCATCAAGTTTGGACAGTGCGTCGCAACACTTCTTTCCCTCCAGTCAGAAGCAAAGGGTCAGTTCCTTTTCAAAATGCATACCAAGCAGTTGGTGAACGGGTTGTTTTCAGGGACATTTTCTATAAATTAGATATTTAGCATGTCAGAGGAATGGCACTAATAATCAAACTTATGTATGTCTTTCCAAAAGAAAGATGACATCCACAATTACTGAATTACTTAGGACACACCAGATCCGTATCCGGTCCCGCTCAGTTGCATTTTGACTGCGATAAATATGATTTGGTGTCAATTGGGTTCATTTTATTTTGAAAGTCACCAGTCGTTTTAATGGTGGTTTCAGTGCCCGACTTCCCTTCTTGCTCGATCTGCTTTGTGCAAATCAAAGCGTGGTTGCATCAAAATAAATTGAAATCTTTCAGATCAGGTGCTGTGATGGATCCGAGACAAATCTGGTGTGTTTTCCCCTTCAGTGCTTTGTGACTTTGGACCCTGTCTTATCTATAAAAAACAAAACTGTCCATTAAAATATTAGCTTTATGTTATTTTGAATTTAATTTTTTTGAAGTGTATAAAATACATTCCAATGTGAGATCCTCCTTTTTTTGGATTAAACCATTATTTAAATTCCAAAATGATCAATACTATCAAAGCCTCATTTTAAGTCTGTGAATCAGCCTAAATGACACAGCCACCTGTGGGTCATACGCTACTGCATAAAGCAGAACTGAGACAACATACTGCAAGACTTGGTTGTATTTCTTCCTGTTATGTGCTTTGTGTCTTGCTGTGTTATGCAAAACATGCTGTTGAATACTGACCCAAGTAAGAAATGAAAACTAGTTTAAGAAATTAAAAAGACGAAACACAGATTGGGGGAAAAAAGTATGTATATTTACATGTTCCAGGATGCCTACTTCTGGAGGTCTACCTTTGCTAGTTTCTTAAATTTAACCTGCTCACTAGTGATAATGAGCATTAAAACTGCAGCTAAGACTTAGTTTCACCCCTCTTGAAGCAAACACTCACTGTAGCTTTATCACATGTAAACAAAACTTATAACACGGATATGTATGCAAAAAAAAAACTACTTTTATAGCAACTGTCCTGAGAGTGAGAGCAATGTGTAACTAAGGGTCCAAAATGGTAGTACCAAAGGCCTGTGCCCAGCAGTTTTTAGTGTTATTATGGGATATTTAACATTTATTTTATTGTTCGACACTTATCACACGATCACCCTGATCACCAACTGTTGTGTATTTTTAACTTAAAACACGACGTGTGGGTCTGTCGAAAGCAAAAATAGCTCAGAGGAATTCGTCTCATGTGCTGCTGGTTAAGGGCTAACGTTCGTCTTCAGGAAGAACCGACCACAAACGTTCATTTTAACCGCTTCTTCGGTGACAAACCGGTTTGTAAACACGTATTAGTCCGCGTTGTGTTTCTGTAAAAGCGTTTTTGCATACCTGAGTGATGGTCTTTCGACTACCTTGGGCTGAAACTCCTCTCCAGACTCCGGACTCTAAGGAGGGGAGAGTCCACGCTGTGTTACAAACAGTAACGATATCCTGTGCTGGTACCGGTTTTCAAAATAAAAGCCCAAGCGTCGAGTGAAGAGCTTCGTGATGTTATTTATATATGTATATATAGGCGAAATTTCAATCTATAAATAAGAAAGTTAGCTTCAAATTTTCGCGCGCTTTTACTATATTAGGCTAGCGGTCGTATTTAAGAGGAACCTTGATTAGCATACATTTTTTCAGGCTTCAGGAGTTAAAAACGTCGAGTAAACTGATTTAAACGAACTTTTTTATGAATTACGTTTTTATTTTGCATACATTTTTTCTTCCACTCTGTGTTTTGCTACTAAAACTCCTTATATAGCTCACAGAATTAAATTTTAGCTTGTGTAAAAAATAATAGAGGCGTTTCCCCCCTTCAAAATAAAAACTAAGCTGTTGGAAGACATTGGCAGATTGTTCCAGAACAATTCCTATCTTTCCAAATGTAAATCAAACACTAATACATGAGGATAACATAGTAAGTTTTTAATGGATTGTATTGGAAACAATGAAACTCAAACTAGAACAGAAATCATCTCAATGGACCCTTTGACAGACAATTTGAAGTTAAACAATTTGAAATGCAGGTATTCATTATATCATATGCATACGTTTCTCTTGTACAACACAAAGTTTGACCTAACATCCATACATTTTCACAGATGATCCTGAAGAATCAGCTCCTCTCCAAGGATGTCACCAGACCCTTACTCAGCACATTAGGTGAGACCACATTTTCCAACAACTGTCGTCTCCTGTTCTGACATCTTGTCCAGAAAATTGATGGATGTGACTCATTTTGTTTCTCTGCATACTGTCCACACGGCTGACAAAAAGAGATCATACAGTGCCTTAAAAACCTAAACTGTCACAACATTTGAGACATGATGATGAAAAACTGATTCAAGAGTGCAACTTTTGGCAAAGCAAGGCACCAAAACTAGAATTAATTAGGAAACAAAGTGCAAGGAAATCTTCCACATCTTGGAAGTTTTGGATCAATCAGAAACTGAGCCTGTTGAGCTTTGCGATGGATCTCGTGATGATTTCTTTTGAAGCTTCTGGTAATGTTTCTGAAAAAAAAGAAAAATGTAATCAAACAATGTTAATCAAAGTTTGCCCTTAAGTAAATTGAATTTTTCGTATGCGTTTGTCTACCTTCAAGTTGTCGTAGTGTTTCTGGCTGCTGCAGTGGAGCTCCTTGGCTGCGCTCTCGTTGTGGTAGAAAACACAGCAGAGGTTACAGAAGAAACCTGTTTTGGGGACCACAAACTCTTGACCTAAAGGGAAGGATGATACTCAAGTTAAAAATGGTGGAACTTTCACTTTGTGTGTTGTTTTTAGATACATTTTAGTAAGAAATTCACCAAGGGGGTTGTTGGGTTTGTATGCCGGCAGTTTGAAGTCAGCAGGGACAGAAGGAGACTGAGAGCGAGATCGTTTGGTTCCAGGTCCATCGAGCTCCCTCCTCAATTTGCTCAGAGCTAAAAGAAAACAAACCTGTTAACTTATACCTTTACATCCACAGAAAATAATTCCATTCTTTCAGCGTCCTGTACCTTTAATATCCGCCTTTCTCCTTTCTTCTTCTTTACACTCCTCAAGCGGTTTCTTCTCTAGCTCAGCAGAAGCATCGTCAGCCTCAGCTTGGCTTCCTGTTTCCTCTTCCTCTGTCTTCTTGAACCCCTGTTTGCTCTCATTTGACAGTTCATCGGGCTCTTTATTCGAGGACGACGAGGCTTCGAGTGAAGAAGGAGGCAGTTCATCCTCTTCTTTCTCTTCTTGGGAACTCACATTTTTCCCTCTTGTGGATTTCCTCACTGTTTTCAAAAACAATGGAAGGGCAAACTGAGCTGAAACCGTTATTCTTGAAGCTCAAGATTGTGGTTTATATTAAAGTTACCATTACTAGATTTGTGTAATGGTACGATTGTGTGAAACCTTGTGGTAAATGTGTTACCGGAAGTGTATCTGGTTTTCTTTGGTCGGCCTCTTTTCCTGGGTTTTACCGCTTCTTTCTCTTCCTCCTCTCCCACCTCATCAACGGTCACAAAGTTCATACTCTCCTCTGTAACAGGAAAAACAAAAATTCAAAGGACAGTTTCAGTTTTTGACAACAAATTCCCATAGGGTAGGTAGAACAACAGCTTAACCCATCTTCATTATTATTACAAAAACACACACCTGTGTCATCATCGTGTTTACGCTTTGCAGGTCTTGAGGTTTTGTCAGCTTCCGTCTTTTCCCCATCATTCCCAGCTTCATCTGAAGTCTCAGAAATCTACCAACAAACAAGAGATCTTAGTCATCAGGGTGCAGGGAATAGAACCAGATTCAGGCTCTTTTAAACATCAAATTCTGAGAACCTGCCTGAGTATAAATCTGGAACTTTACCTTTTGGTTTGAGGTGTTTGGTGGATGTTCCTCCACGACATTTTGTTCAGGCTCTCTCTCCGTCTCTTCTACAAACTCATCCAAGGTCACAAGATCTTTGATCTTCCCATCCCAGTCTTGGTCGTCTCTCGCTTCTCCCTCCATGACGTCATCCGCCCCAACTTCATCAAGAGTCACCAGCTCCTGGGCGTCAATGACATCCTCATCTTTCTTATCCCGACTCCTCCCTTTCCCACCTCTTCCTCTTCTGTTGCTGCGGCTCCTGCGCTCCCTCTCGCTGCTCCTCTCTGAAGCCTGTACTTTGGTGAGCTGCTTCTCTTTTGCAGCAGCTTGACGCTTCCGCAGTTCTTCCTCCTCGGCTGTGTCGTCAGGATAATCCTCCTCTTCGTCGCTGACTTCTTCCAGGTTTACCAGAGGGCTTTGTGTCTGTTCTTTCTCCTGCAGTTTCAGTTTTATCTCTTTTTCAGGTATGGTGGTATCACTCTTGGATTTGACTGGTGATGCTTGTCCTTCCTCAGGTGCATCAGACCCTTCTACAACACACAGGTTATTATCGTCTTCCTTTGGATCATCGACTCTCTGAAGGGGACTTTCCGTCTCAACAGTTGCAGGAGGTTTTTTGGAAACACCCATAACTGTGGTTTCAGTTTCTGTTCCAGGAGATTCATCTTCGGTCTGAGATATTTCTGACCCCAACACTGTGCCCCTCGGCTCTTCCTGAACTTCTTCAAGAGAGTCTACGATCTGGAACACTGGTTCTTTTTCCTCTTCCTCATTTCTTGTTGATCTCTCCGGAGATGTCCCACTCTTTTCTTGCTTGTCTGTCCCTGTTGGGTCTGAGGGGAGCTGATCATCGACTGAATCCCCTCCCAATGAATCGACAACCTGAAACGTCTTCTCTTCTTGCTCTTTTTTGGTAACACTTTGGGCAGTCTTATTAGATGATGTGTCTTCTTTTCTAGCTGTTTTATCCTGCTTTCTAGGTCTTCCCCTCTTTCCTCTGCCTCTTGGAGCAGGCGGATCATCTTGAACAACCTTGTCCTCCACTGAGTCCAGAATTTCAAAGTTAGCAACCTCCTTGTTTGGCTCACCGACAACACTCTTCTTCATCGGGGAGCTTTCCTCCTCTTTCTTGGGTGTCTTCTCCCTGCTTCGTGATCCTCTCACAGGAGTCTGCCTCCTTCTTGTCGGCGTGTCCTCTTTTTTGGTTTCCTCCACCGAAACACCACCTTTACTTCTTTCCCTTCTTCCTCTCGGGGAGCTTTTTGTGACAGTCGGTTCGTCGTCTTCCACCGAGTCTAAAATCTGAAAGGATGCCTCTTCATCCCCGTCAGGTTTCTTAGATGCTTCTGTGACTTTATCCGCCTTCTTTCCTCGTGTACTTCTTCTTCTACTACTCCTTTCTGTGGAGCTGTCTTCTTGGGTTGAAGTGTCTTCAACAGAATCAACAATCTCAAACACGGTCTCCTCCATGACCTCTTTGTCTACAGAGGCATCTTTCTCAACCTGTGTCTCATAAATCTTGTCTTGTTTCTTGGGTGATTTCTCCGTCTCTTTACTTTCTGAAGTTCTGCTGGTCTGGTCTTTCACCCGTGATGGTCTACCATCTTTCTTTGCCTTGTCGGTCTCTGACTCTGTCTTGGTACTCGTTAGAGGTTCTTCTACAGAGTCAATTATCTGATAAGAGTCTTCCTCTTCTTTAAATGTCTTTTCTCCTGGAGTTTCAGCTTCTGCTGCCGTCTGATCATCAACTGAATCCAATATCTCAAAGGCTGGTTGTCCAGTAACATCACTTCTGGAGTCTTTTGAATCGTTTGTGTTTTCGCCTTCTTGTAGAGGCTGCTCTTTGTCTTGAATTTGGTTTTCAAGATTTTCTGCATCTTTTGAGGCTTCAGAAGAGTCCCTTGAAAACATTTGGTCTTTGGCATCTTCCTCTTTCATTTTTGTTTCTTCACCATCTTTCTGAGCAGATTTGTCCACTTCTGGACTTTCATCTTCCCCAGAAGGCTGCTGAGCTGTGCAAACATCATCTTGACCTGTACCTTCTTGGCCAGAGAGAGAACCAGCCGCCTCTTGCACAGTCTGGGATCCCTTGGGCTCAGATAACTGGCTTTTGGAACTCTTCTCTTGGTCATCCATCTGTTCCTCCATTTGCTCAATATAATTTTTGCCTTCCTCTGTCTTCCTCTTCATCTCGTCTGATGTTTCTATTTTAGTCTCTGACTTGACAGATTTTGCAGCTGTGCCCCCTGCTGACACCTTGTGGGCAGACTTTGTCACTGCACTCTCTTTGTCTTTACCTTCCTCTTCAAGCTTCTCGACAGCTGCTGCTGACTTTTCCTTTTCTTGTGCAGCAGCTGACGAGCGTGTCCTACGGGAGGACGCAGTATCTGATGCTCTGACAGGTGATTTCGTACGACTCTGCTGTGATTTTTTATCAGGAGAAGAAAGAGTCTCTGTTGACGCTTGAGAAGAAGACGAGTAGGCTTTACTTGAACTGGTAGAAGGTTTGCTGTGATCGGATGAGTCTTTAGACTTCTTAGGTGAAGCAGAAACTGAGTTGGAGCCTTTACTTGACTTGGATGCAGATGATGAAGAAGAGGACAAGCTGTTGGAGTCTTTAGAGGACCTTGTTGAGATCCTTCGACTCCCTGAGCTTTGCTTCTCTTTTGTCTCTTTGGAAGAACGCTTGGATGAAGAAGAGCAATGGGGACCAGGGTCTGGGTCGTCATCACCCACTTCATCAACGGTGACAAAGTCCTCCAAGTTCAAAGACTCATCAAATCGATTTCTATGCGAGGAAGCTTCATCCCGACCCTGGATGAATAAGAGTCAGTTAATTTTCAGATGAAATGTTGAGAGACACGACTGAGAGAACAAAAACAAAGTTGCTTACCCGTTTTCGAGATGCTGCCGTTTTAGGACCTGTGCTACTTTCACCAAGGCTCTAAAGAGAAAAACAATTGTTGTAACATTCAGTAATTTTTAGACACGTTACTCGTATTCTTGCCTTATTGCCAATAAAATGAGGGATTTTAAGCAAGGCCTGACCTTGTCTTCTATGCTTTTGGACTTGCTGGCGAGGCTGAGTCTGTGCTGGCGGACTACTGCAGTGAGTGCCTGTAATATCTCTGTGTCGATCTCTTCTTCAGGTACAGGACTGGAAGAAGAAGAAGAAACAATACTCTCACTGCTAACTGGAGAAGCAGAGGTGGCACGAGTTGAAGATCTTGGAGCCTCCTCTTCCACCGTCATGCTCTCAACGCCTTTATCCGAAGTGGATCTAAGCGTGGAGTCATTAGTGATCTCAGGCGCTGGTTTCTGGACTTCCTCGGTCTTTCCTTCAATACTTGTGGAGGAAGAACTCGGCTCTGCAGCGTTGGGCTCAGAAATGGTGGATCCATCGGGAGGTCTGGTCTGCAGAGCAGGTTGTGACACATCTTCCAAAGTGGGGAGTCTGGTCTCAATACTGGCGTTAAACTGCTGAAATCTCACAGACGTGTCGTTAGAACCTTGCAGACGCTGTTTCAAGCCCTTGGCCCTGAAGTTAACAATAGAGAGATTGACTATCATTAAATGACACAAAGTAGAGGATACAGAGTAGCTTGTGGAATAAAGTTAAAACTGTAGAATAGAGGCATCAAGTGGGATGGAAATAGGAGTCACTTACGTCTCAAAACCCAGAACTTTGCCCCTAGAAATAAAATGCAGAGCCGATCAGATCAGTTTGGATGACGGGGATTAAAAGATGCAAAATGACTTGATTCACTGATTGAGGTTAAAACGCAACAAACCAACACCTGACTTGAACGTACCGTAAATTCATCTTTTCACCAGTGTTTTGGGTCTCCAACACTTTGGTTACGCCGCTTGGTTCGGCTAGTTCGATGCATATCTGAGATAAAGACAGAGCAGGACGTGAAAATTAATCACACACACGCTTTTCAAATATTTATGCCCTTTGACGTGACCTTACCCTGTTGGCAAGTGGCAGAAAGTTGACAACAGGTGTGACCGATGCCACCTCTTCAACAGCCAAACAGATGGCGTCCACTGAAGCCTGAAAGAGCTCCACACACAGCAGCCGCTCCTCCAGAGACTCTGCACCAGGAGCTCCCTAAAAGGAGAAACGGTTTGTGTCAAGGATCAGAAGCCACTGACAAAGTCTTTCATGTGAAAGGAACAGATTCACTACTCACAGAGTTGCTCCACTTCATCAGGCTTTTGTACAGCATGTCCTGCAAAAGCATCACAAACAGAGGAGTCAATGGACATCCCGTCAAACACATTTCTACCCAAACAAAACCGTATAGAAAATAGAAAGAGTGTTTTGTTGTTCTATAGATCTCCTTACCTCACTTGATTCATGATTCATCTCCTCCTTGACAAAATAGACCCTGATTTCAACGCCCTTGAGCAGAATCGGTTTTGCAATGTATTCATGCAGAAAGCAGCTGCATGTTTCCCAGTCGGTGAAAAACACAAAGGCCTGGAGATGAGAAGAGGAAAGGCGAAAAAGTTAGAAAACCTCTATGCAGCCCCACAAACATACGACAGTCTACTGTCATCCATCCCTTACCCTCCTCTGCAGGGGTAAGACCACCACTCTGTAGTACAGCGAGTGAAGGTTTCGATCCTTTTCACGGAAATATGGCCAGACCAGCTTCGCCACATCCTCATGTTTGTAGTTCCCTTCTGGCAAACCGGTCAACATGATTGTGGGGGATGTGGAAACTTTGACTCTCTAGGAAATAAAATATTTAAAGATAAATCCACGTCCCGTTCTTAAAATAAAGTGCCTTGTTTGAAATAGAATAAAAGTTAGATCTTTTAAATCAAAGTAAATAACTTGACTTCGCTCACCTCAATGGCATGTGTGCTGTTGATAAGCCGGTACTCTTTGAGGTAGAAGGAAAAAAAACGATGCGTCATTTTTCTTGGATTATATTCACAATCCTTGATTCAATGTGATGGTGTGAAAAGGGGAAAATTACTTGTTCTAACCTGGGATGATGAACCAAGGAGAAGAGGTAGGGAACACATGAGGACTGTGTCTCAACGTGAGCCAAAATGGCGAGGAGGCGCCCTGTGGAATGTTGTAGTCAGAAGATGGGGTAGTCACTCCTTCAATGATGTCTTTGCTGTCCGGCAAGGCGAGTTCTGGGAGTCTCGGCGCTGCACGGAGAGAAGAGTCATTTTAAATGTATCGAAAGAGCGACCAAATGATGACCTCAATCAGAAACACAAAGTATTTTTCTAGTGCATCTGGAAACTTTAGAAATTACAATCTTTTCACGAGAGAGGGGAGAGTGGAACGAGATATTGACAGACGGATTGGAGCGGCGTCGGCAGTGATCCAGACGCTGTACTGGTCCGTTGGCAAGGCTCTCAATTTACCGGTCAGTCCACGTTAAGGCTGAACAATTAATCGAATTCAAACCGATAGTAATGTAATAGAATGCAATTTTTATATCGCAAAGCAAATTAAAAAAAAAAAAAGTTTCATGTACACAGACACAACCTTAAGTGACATGCATGCAGTAGGTGGCGGTAATGCACCTTTCAGCTGGTTTACCAATGGCCAAAAATCAAAGAAGAACAAGTCTACGTCTAGTCTACGCTCCAACCCTCATCTATGGTCATGAGCTGTTGGAAGTGACTCAAAGAACAAGATTGTGAATACAAGTGGGTGTCTGGGCTCAGCATTAGGTTTCAGCCCTCAGACATCCAGGAGAGGCTTGGAGTAGAGCTGCTGCTCCTTTACATTGAGAGGAGCCAGATGAGGTGGTTTAGGGATCTGGTGAGGATGTCTCCCGGCTGGCCTGGGAACGCCTGGGTATCCCCCCAGAGGAGCTGGTGGAAGTGGCCAGGGACAGGGGCCACTGGTCTTCACTGATGACACTGCTGCTTTTGGGACCCAGGTCCGGATAAGTGGCGGAAGATAGATGGGCGGAGTTAACCCTTCATCAAGTTTCAGGAGCTGTTTGTATTTTTTCAAAAGCCCAGATGGTCGAGGAGTTACGGTAATTTAAAGAACACTTGAAATTGGAGCGCCGACGCTGTGATGGGTTTTAAAATGGTAGTACTATTCAGAAATTTATTTACCGATTCCAAGTACTACCAAGCAAAACAAACTCTAGAAGTAATACTTAATCATGTTTGCACAATGATTTTTTTTTCCTTCATTAAACTTACGTAGTGATTTACAGCCGCTGGTTGGTACTTTCAGTCTGTGGACTAAGTATCTGGGCGCTTGTCTCAGAAGGCTGCACCAAACTCCAAGTCGATCAGCGTCTCGAAATGAATCAAATTCTATGAAGACCTGAATCAAGCACACACAGGAATGTTAAAACCTACAGGAATATGTCACAGCAAATCAAGCCATGCATGTGTGTGTGTGTGTGTGTTTCTACCTTGTTGAGGAGAGGCAGAAAGTTCCTAACTGATCCAATCTTCCTCAAAGTCTCTCTGAGCTCCTTGATCTCACGCAAGGAAATGTTCCTGATTAAAATGATTCTTGCTGCGTCATAACTCTCCTTCTGATGAGACAACAGAAAGTAGACATTTACACCAACCATCCTCCAATGGTACCATTTATCGAGCTTAATGTGTTCTTTGTGTTGTACTTACAGAACCCGTGAAGCTCATCAGGAATTTATAGAGCTCGAACTAAAGAGACGCAGAGGAGGAAGTGTTAAAAAGCAAACCAAAATAACAGCTGGAGATCGTTTTAAATCAAGAGGAGGAAACTTGCTTACCGGTGCCATTTCAAAAGAGTTGAGCATGATATCGAAACACAGTTTACAATTCCTCAAAATAAGAGGATTCACTTGGCAGGTTTTCAATAATTTCTGCACATCCGCGGCTGATTTCATGGTGACGAATGCCTGGGAAGGAAAACAGAAGAAAGTGTGAGTATTCATATTTACAAAGGTTGGATGAATGAATGATTAATGACCGGGTGCTTACCATGCGTGACTGGGGAACAACATAGATATTCTGGAAATGGTACTCAAACCCAAAGGGAATCAGCAAAGTGGCAACATCAGTCTCTGTGTAGCTGTCGTTGTACGTGGGCAGATTGGTGATGAGCAGCAGCCTGCTACCATTTGGTAAAAACTGTAAATACAGAGGAAAATACAGACAAAATTCACAATTAGAGACAGAAGGTCATTTTGGAAATTTGCTGAAGCAACCTTTTAGTTCCTGGTGAACCTTCATAAGAACTGAAGTCTTCCTGTAGTCAGTTGTTTGTCTGCGTGTCCACCACAGGCTAAAGACCCTGGTAGACTTTGTAAATCAGGCCATTAAAGTATGTTGACATTTGAATGGAGACAAGCTCCAGAGACAAAGCCGTTTCTAAAAGCCTGAAAGGATGGATGCATCCTTCTCAAACGGCCTTAGAGCATCATTTTATATCGGACACGTATATAAAACTAAACTAGGATACATTCCAGAGAACAACTCATGTTTCAACTGCTGTTGTAAACTAGATATCCAGGTGAGGGTTTCCAGTCTACAGGGTCACTCTTTACACTTGAAGACCAGGAGCTGACGGATAACTTACCTTTGGTGAGAGGCAGACTTTCTCAAAGACGAATGCTGAAAGAGACAAATATAAAGACGGATGTAAAACTGTAATCACTCATAGACATTTAATACAGATAATTTGAGTCTTTTTCTTACACATTTTGACTTTGTGGAGGTGCTGTTGTATCATCTCTCCGCTGGTCAGAGGGGTGCCGTCAGACGTGCAAGGAACAACAGTACACCTTTTCTGTTCTTTCTTCCCTGCAGCCACGGCACTGCCTTCAGGTTGAGGGTCCTGATTGACCAGTTTCAACTCCTCTATAGCTGCAGAATCTGTAGGATTTGATAAGGAAGACTATCAATCTCTGAAAGTGGGGCAGGAAGGGCCTTAAAGCAAGAAACGATTGTTAATATTCCTTAATCCCAGTCTTACTTGAAGTGTTGCTTTGGTATGAGTGCACCCTGTGGACTTCACTGCGTCTCCCTGGATTAAAGCGCTCATACCACCCTCCAAATCGATTGGCATCTTCAACTCTCTTAAACTCTATAAACACCTGGACCATACAAGAGGAAAACCACATAGAATAAAGAAAAGACTGATAGGAGTTGATTGGGTTTTATTTGAGCCACTTAAAGTTTAGTACCTTGTTGAGAAGAGGCATGAAGTTCTTGAAAGGACCAAAAAACTTCAAATCATCCCTGAGCTTCCTGATCTCCTCTGGTGAAATGTTCTTAATAAAAACGATTTTCTCTCCGCCGTCCTTCACACGCTGCAGGAAGAACAACAAGAGAAGACTCACAGCAAAGTGTCCACAAGAGGGAAACCAAACTAATAAAGTAGGAAAAAAACAGGCGGAGAGTTTGCTTTACTTACACGGTCCATCAGCTTCATCATTTTTTTATACAACCCAAGCTACAACAGAAGAAAGGGCAAGCAGAGTTCAAATGTAAAGGTATTCTTAAAGTAAACCACTCGAGTATGTTTCTACATTGTTATCTTCTTTGTGGCGTTTAGATATACCAAACATATAAAAGCATCGTGAAGCGTGAAGTTGTGCTGCATCCTGCTTACCGGTGTCAAGAGTTGGTCAGTGTTTATCACGTCAATGAAGACATCAGTTCCTTTGAAAGTAAAGGAGTCGTTGATAAAAACGTTCAGTACTTCCCGAACACTCTTCATTGTCGGCATCAGGACGAAAGCCTAAGAGCATCAAAATGAGGAAGGAAGTGACTTTTTTAAATCCACTTGTCTGGCAGTATACTCCCAGAAGCAATGCAAAAAAAAAAAAATCATGCCTACCAAGCAAGCTTGAGGGAAAGCAAAGATGTTGTCGTCCGTATGTTGAAACCCGAACTTTGAAAAGAGCACGGCAATATCCTCCTCTGTGTAGCAGCCATCCTGGTACTGCGGTAGCTGTGTGATGAGCAACTGTCTCCGACTCTCCTTGAACTGGAATAATAAAGCAAGATAAGATAAGCAAGAAGGAGAAGTTAGTTGTACTGACATCTTCTTTTTGAAATATTCAAAGATGTTTGACATAAAGTGTAAGACGGGCAGTTTGTGTGGGTGGAAAGAATGCCAGGGGTGATGGTTTTTGTGGAAATGCTGAACTAGGTATCATCAGTGAAGATGTGAAGAACAGAAGAGGACCAAGCACTGATCCTTGGGGGACACCATGTGTAATGGGACTGGGTTTGCAGTTACTGGAGTGGATGTACTGAAATCTGCTGGATGTTGAGGGAGTCAGAGCGTAACATTGGGGCTGGATTTAAGTGGATACTTATATGACAGACAGGTATTAGTCAAGGGACCTACTGTTTGTTTCAGGTATGTCCTCGCTTTGAAGAATCCTGTACGAAAAATAAAAAAGAAAGAATTAAAATGGAAAAAAGAGCTTAGAGGAGGATCACATGCAGATATTTTGAGGAAAAAAAACAACTCCCTTTTGTTTTTTACCTATTGCCAAAGGATCGACGACGTTTTCCATCATCTCACCGTAAGTCGTCGGAGTGACGACAGCCGGGGAGCCCGGTATCTTCTTGCTCAATGCTGCAGCTTTCGTCATAGGCTCTGGTTCTATTGTCTTGGGATCTGACAGGGGTACAGCGCTTTGCTGGAGCTCTGTTGAAGCTGTGACGGAGGTTTCTGTCGGGCAGGTCTCAACAGAACTGGTTTGTGGTTGACTCTGGCCTGGTTTATCTACTGAAATTTCCGGTACAACCTCTGTGGTACAAATTCTCATTTCCCCAGGCTTTTCCACTTGAACTCCTGATTCTTCATGCTCCATTGGTTCACCTGCATCAACAGCTTTTTCAGCGTTTGCTTTATTCTGAGTTTCAGTGATTGTTTCCTTTGCTTTTTCAACATCCGAGAACTCTCGTGCCTCGGTTTTGGGCTTTTCTTCATTGGACGGTGCCACCACTTTTGGAGGCTCACTTCTGTCTTTTGCAGCCGTTCCTTTGACATTGTCTTTCAGAACAGTTACTCCTGTAGGCTTCTTGTCCAACTCGGTGGCTTTGGTCTTCTCAGTTTTACGCTGTTGTTTGGACTCTTCTGTATCAGACCCAGACTTAGAGGCTACAGATGTGGATGTTTTTACCTTTGCCTCCACTGCTTTTGTTCCTGTTTTTAATGTTTTTGTTTTCTGCTGGTTTGGGAGGTTTTTGGGCGTGGCAGTCGGAGAGGCAACAACCTTTTCATTGTTGGGTTTAGATGTAGATGCACTGGATGCCTCCGATTTTCTGTCATTATGAAACAGATTCAGGAAGAATAAATAAAGAGATGGAAGGTCAAAGTCTTGGAAAGGAAATACAATCATTTCAAAGATCTGAGTGAAATACACCTTACTTTTTGGGAGGTGTGTTTGGCTCCTTGGAAACATTCTCCTGAAATCAAATGGAGACACTCTTTTTAGGTGGACTAGATTATTGAAAGAGACTCCAAATAACCGACAAAGAAAGACTCCACTACCTTATCTTGAGTAACACTGATTTTTATTCCATTCAGATCGAAGCTTTTTGCGCTCTTCAATTTCTTTGCGTCTTCTTCTTTCTCGAAGATCACGACTGCCTATGTTTGATCAAGAACAATCTCATTCATTCACTTTGGCATGAATCACAAGTGGAAATGTGAATGTACTTTCATAAACGTACCTCAAATTTGGCCCGAAACAGAACCACAGACTTGGTTTTTCCAAAGTTCTCCAAAGTGGAGAGGATCTCAGGGTGAGACAGAGATTTATGAATCCCGTGGAGTTTCACCATGGTTGCAGGTGATGCTTTCCCAGACTGAGAAAAGGGAAAGAACAAACTTAGAACAAATAACATGTAAAAGATATTTCTTTTCCCATTTGCTTTTGTTGTTCTTTGTGAAAAACTTACCTCAGTCTGTGAGCTGGACTTTCCTTTTGCCGTCGACTCTCCCTTTGCAGTAGAGGAAGAAGAGGCAGAGGAAGATCTTTTTCCTTCAGCAGAGGGAGAAGTGGAGCGTTTTCTTCTTTTGTCAGAGGAAGAGGAGGAGGATTTTATCTTGGCTAACTCAGCAACTAAAGCAGGAGCCAGAGTCTTCACGACGGCCTCCAGGTCAGACTGACCTGACAGTGATTGTAAACCTTAAGGGTAAAAAAAAATAGGGGGGATTTGGTTTAAAACATTGTGGTTTAAGCAAACACTTCATTTCAGACAGTTTTAAGTGTTAAATATATTTAACCTGGTGTTTCCAGTAGTTTCTTAGCCAGTATCTCTGCACTGCTCCCTCTCTCTTGTTTCTCTCGTTCAGGAGACGAATCCTCATCAGACGTCGGCCTTTCATGTTTCCTCTTTGGCGTCGACCCTCTCCTGTCACTCCTCTTCGGTGTCGACCCTCTCCTGTCTCTCCTCTGCGGTGTCGACCCTCTCCTGTCTCTCCTCTGCGGTGTCGACCCTCTCCTCTCTCTCCTCTTTGGTGTGGACCCTCTCCTTTCACTCCTCCTAGGAGGTGATTGTCTCTCATGGCTCCTTGAGCGTGATCGATAGCGTGACGAAACTCTTCTGTCATATCTTGGAGAGAAGGAGCGTGAACGTGAGCGTGAGGGAGAGGGAGACCAAGAAGGCGCTCTGGAAAAGAAAGGCAGAGATTGTTAAAGAATTAAACAAGATAGTAAATTATGCAAACTTGGTATCAAACATATCTCAAGTTGGGATGGTAGGAATCTTTGGTTCCGACGGACCTGCGGCGGCGCCTGGATCGCTGAGGTGATCTGGATCTTGATCGACTTTGCCGTTTATCCCTTCTACCCTCTGAGCCGCGGTGGCGACGATGACTGGGCGACTTTGACCGGGAGCGGCGCTCTTTCCTGAAGAATCAGGTGGAAAATTCAATGGATCACTCGCCTAATGTCCTAACTTTAAGTGTCCTCCACTTTGTAGGATCAGTAACAAGAACTTTACCTGGACTTGCTATCAATTTCATCAGCCCACTCCGGGTATCTGTGAAAAAAACAATTCAAATGAACTACTGAACCAGAAACTGACACATTTCATAACTATAGAAGCAATTTCTGCATAAAAAGGTAAGTGATTATTTAATATGCAATAAGAGCATCTGTGAATGGTACTTTTGTTTCCTTTAAAGGTTTCAAAAGTTGATATGTTGCATTGCAAGTATTTCAATTAAATTTAGGGCTGAATGATTTGAAAACTATCAAATTCTGTTTTATTACGACGACCCTGAGAGCTCACAGCACTGCAATTTAAGAGAACACAAGCAAATCAAGAAAACATCAACTTGACAACACATGCACAGTACTTAGAAAATGCTCTGCGCTCGCGTTTTGTCTTTATTGCATGTGTTTTAAGTTGCAGTGCTGAGCTCTCAGAGCCGCCGTAGTTTTTTCACATTTTACAAACATTGCAACTTTGGAAAACCTTGATGCTCATGTTGCTAAGGTAACCCTAACCAAAAATAATGAGTCATTTAAAGAAGAAAGCAGAAGAAACACTGACTTAATGCAAAGCTGTTTGCAGTTCTCAAGGTGGGTGCTGGTGTTCTGGTGCGAGATCCAGTCCTAGTATCCGGAACAAAAGACAAATCCCATTAACAGAGTCTCTTCTGCGCTTATAGGTTATATTTTATTTGATAAATCAAGAGCCTTAAAATATTCTCCAGAGTTTGTGCTTCGTTAGAAGAATTTTTTTTAATATACTATAAAACAGTCCCATAAGTACAAGTTTGCTTTTATTTATCAGCTCATCTTGGTGCACATCACAGTTTGGATTACTTATAATGCCAGTGCTCAAAAGAAAAATCTATCTGGGTTCTTTTTAAAGTTGGTCAACAGGAACAGAGAAACCTTCAGGCCTTGGAGCCGCTCAGGCATGGTGAAAGCCAGAGTAGAGATGAAATAAAATAGAAGACAAGTTTGAAATGAACAACTTATTGATGTTATTCTCAGCAGTGTCTATGGAAAAAAAAATATAACATTAAGAAACTCCTCTTGGGTTTTGGATTGTCGGACAGCTGGCTCTGTTTCTGAGAAGGCCATCTCTGCGGAGACCACGATCGAGTACGGTGCAGGACAAAAGCTGGGAGCTGGGAAATCTGGAGTGGAAGCTGCCAAACAGGGGAGCGGACGAAGTTGGTGTGCATTTTTTTACAATAAGACATTTCTTTTGGAGATACAAAGACAAAGTGTTTCGGGACAAAAAAGAAAAAAAAAAAAAGAAGGATCATGATAATGTCAGAAGTGGAACTTTGCCTTGGGTGCAAAGAGGGTACAAAACTGATAATTATGGGGAAATTTGCTGGGTTATAGTCAGTATTGAAATAAAGATTCTTACTGCTACAATGAATACAAGTAACAGCACAAAACTAAAGAGGGGTTGGGGATCGCCACCATCTTCTGGCTCACAGGTTCTGCGTATCTTTTCGTCAAGTCTTCTCAGCCCTCGGTTCAGCTCGGTGACATCTTGAAAGGGATTCTAAAAGTTGCCTTTAGCTTACACGTTTGGTATTTTGTTTGGGGATACATAGAGAGAGTCAATCAATTATTTTAAACACAGTTCAGACCAAAAAATGTAAAGACACACCCCTAACTCTAACCCCCTGATCAATGATTGAGCTGGGAATTTCATTCTTTGCTCAGCTGTGACAAAGTTTACAAGCTAAACTCACTTACACCATGACAACTCTGCTGGCCAGTGACAGACTCAGTCCGAAGCAGCTGAGATGCACATCTCATCCTGCCTCTCTGCTCTGCATGTGTGTTGCTTTATCACGAACCAAAGGGTTTGCACGGTAGGCATAATTCAACACACAAAGTTAGCAGCTGCCATCACTTCCTGTTGTCCTGGTGTAAGCTGAAAGGTCTTAGAATGAACTAAACCAGCAGATTGGCAGTTAATCAACTGATTTGTTTTGAGAATCTCTGGTCTGAACTGGGCTTAAAAGAATCTTGACAATAAAAGAGAGGACAAAAATTCAAAGTAGAGAGAGATCAGAGAAGTCATGCACTCACCTGCATATTAGTACATGTTCTGTTACACAGAGTACAGGCATGAGGAAACCCTTTTGGGGGAGTAGCTGCATAGTCATTTATCATTGCTTCTGGTGGAGTTTTGGAGAACTTCGACGACGGCTGAACGCTGGGAGGCGCCATCATTAAGGGATTGTAGGAAGGCAGGCCCATAACTGTCTGAGGTGGAAGCGGAGGAGTAACACTGGAGTGAGGACTTCCAGAGACCAGTGACAGGAGAGGAATGGGGTCAAGTAGTTTCCCGGTGTACATTGCTGGAGGCCACATTGTTTGAGCCATCTGAGGTGCAGGCTGTGTTGTCTGTGGCTGCGTCAGTGGCTTTTGGATCGGCTTTGCCTGCTGTTTATGCAGCAGATTAATCTGAATCTTCTGCTTTTGGGTCTGCGTTGCCTTTATCTGCTGCACCTCCTGCTTTTGGGTCTGCTGCGCTTGCTGTTTCTGCACCAGTTGCTGCTCTTTCTGGGTCTGCACCAGTTGCTGCTTCTTCTGGATCTGCAATGGCAACATCTGCTGCCCTTGCTGCACTTGCTGTTTCTCGCTCTGAAGGGTCTGTGTCTGCTGAATCTGCTCCCCCTGAGACTGCTGCACTTTCTGCTTCAGGATCTGTTGCATCTGCATTTGTTGTGTCCGTGCCTGCTGACCCTGCTCCCTCGGCAATGCCTGCATTTGCTGCTTCGCAGTCTGCAGAGTCTGCGTTTGCTCAATCAACTGCTGCTGCGTTTGTTCCTTCTGTTTTGACTGCTGTCTTATAATGTGCTCAACAACGACTGATCCTTTCCCTTTGGTTTTACTTGGATCCTGCAGGCCACTGGTTTCATTCCTGCTACTGAGTGCAAGACCAGGGTGGGTGGGATTAATTCCATGAAACAAAGCACTTGGTGGTCTGGTTACTGATGTTGATGGGTGTTCTGATTCTGCTTCTTTTAAAGGGAAGGGTTTGGATGCTTCGGACTTTTGCCCTCTTGTGTCTGTTTGTGGCTGAGATAAAAGGCGGTAGATGCCTTGCAAAGCCTGGTTAGGTTGGGTAATCGATTGTTTTGTCTGATTGCTGCTTACAGCTGATGCAGAGCTCAGTGCTGAACTGGACGAGGAGCCGAGACTGGGATAAGAACTTGGAAGCTCCCGTGAAGAGCCCATGGTACTGCTTTTCCACTCAGATTTTTGCAGGGGTTCTAGATTGTGCCTGCTCGAAGTGTTGTCCATCGGGAACATACTACCAGTCCTCTCAATGTCTCTATCACTCTTCCTTCCCATCACGTCACTAGATCCTGCAGTATATTTTCCAGTGTGTCCATAGTCAATCACTGTACTCGACTGGAGAATAGGTAATGGAGTCTTCTCTTGTTGCGTTGCTTCTCCTCCAAATCTGCTCAAATTGTAGCCTTCACCCACTGTTCTGGAAGAATGGGGTTCAGGGAAGGGGTTTGACTGAGACGGTGCTGTCATCCTCTTGTCCTTCTGGAGGCGGATTTCCCGCATGATGAACGGCAGGTTAGCAGGAGTGATCTGGTCTTCGGGATATGATATGAGTTGTTCCAAATCCTCCTTTTCAAGCCCAAAGTGCAGAAGGATGTTGGCAGCAATTTCAGAGGTGTACTTGGGTCGACTGGGCCCGGATGGTGCAGGCTTGTCGTAATCGTCTAACCCTGGGATTGCCTGCGTGTCATGACGTCTTTCTGTGGGGGTATCAAACCTGCTGTTCCCGCTGCTTGCACAGCTAGAAGAAGCAGGTGGTGAATAAAATTTAGACTCATCAGAAGTGTGTCTCTTATAGCTGGATATCCAGTCCGAGGAGCTGTCACTATCTTGAGCATCCAGGTTGTGTCTTTGTCCTTGAGGGGCAGAGGACATTGAGTGGGAGGCCATTCGTGTCTCCGAAGAGCGAAATGCATCTCTCTGTGAACTGGTAAAGCGACTCTCCTGATCTACAGGCCGATGCACTGGTCTCCCAAGAAGTCGAACTTCCTCCCTGGCTCTACTAATGTGCATGTCAACAGAGCTGGCAATGTCCTCATCTATTGTGGTGTGGCTCTGTACAGGCCTGTAATTTCTCAACTGAGACATCAGCGGAGGAATCATGCGCTCAGAGTTGTCGGGGATCACAGAGGAGACACCAGAGGAACTAAAGGTCGAAGTCGGTCCAAGAAAGGAAGGGGTCCTCTGAGAGTCCTTGTCTGCCTGTGCACTGGAGAGTCCATACTTGCCCTGGGATGAACTCTGGTTCCCAGAGGCGTAAGGGTTATACAGCTGCCGAGACATTGTGTTAGCGATCTTCAGGTGGTTGAGGAGATTGATGGCTGCAGCGGTTGGGGAGGGGGGCGTTGACGAGATGTAGGGAACAGATTTGTTGGAGTTGGGCGAAAAAGGTGCTCCACGACCTCCAAAAGAGAGCGTGTTGCTTATTTGTGTCAGTGCAATCTGGGTTTTCAGCTGAGCCAGTCGCAAAGCAGCAGCCTGTTGGCCAAACAGGAGTGAGCTCCCTGGGAGCCCTCCGAGTAGAGGGCCCTGTAGGGGCCCAGGAGGAGGACAGGGGGCGCAGTGCTCCGAGTGTGATGCAAAGCTAAAAGGTTAAGAAAGAAAGGAAGGAAGGGATTATTGAATGAGGCTGAGGATGAAATCCACCATCTGGGACAGCCGTGGCTCTGACGTCAATATTGGAATCTCTTCACTTCCTGGTCTTAGCTAGTAAGGCAAAAAGGAAAATTAACGGCACAGAAAAAGAGAAGAAGCAAAGTTAAAGCTTTTAACTGGAAATAAACACACACTGGACAAATGCTTCGGTTGTCATCCCACAATTACACATCCCAACACTGCACCGTTTCAGATTATCTTGTGTTAAATGCTCGTAGAGTTTACAGTCCAGTACAGGCTCCTTGGATGGTCTGTCAGTCGAATCAACAGCACAGCAAGCAACATAACCTGCTTAGTATTCACAAAAAACACGGAGGAGAGGTCAAATTCAGTGACCAATTAGTGACTAAAGCCATCACTTGAAGAACTTTAGTTGGCAACACTGGAGAACCCCCCTGTCTGCCTCTATTTGAGACCCTTCTTTTTAACAACTGTCTCTTTAAGGTCCTTCGGCTCTCTGGAAGCCTCCTCCGCATCTATGTAGTCAAATCTTACCAGGAAAGTTTGGGCAGGGACAAAAAATTCTAAGCATCAAAAAACAGAACAGGACATGTTTCCCATGAGTATATCTAGCTGTTAAATTCTGGTCTGACATGCTCCCTTGCTCACCCTGTCCATCTGTAAAGCTACAGTAAACTTTGAAGGACTCTTGTAGCACCGTTTGATCCTTCACTTGGCAAATTTCATCATCATAAATCACCGCTGTGACACATTTCTGTGTTCTCTGCTTCCTTATCTTCCAACTGGTTCAGCTTACGGAGCCAACCACCATTGCTTTTCATCCATTCTGGACTACAACACATATATGGCGGGGCAAGATTGTGGCCTTGGTGGAAGGAGACAAACTGCTAGTAAGAGACTCACTTTAGGTTAACACAAACAAACACATATGAATGTGTGTGAATAGTCCATTTCTACTTACTACTTCACACTTTTTGGACCAAACAGTCAGAGCAGCTGATGGTTTCATCCTGGCATCGATACCAAACTTTATATTTATTTGTAGACTATAAAGAAATAGAACACCATTTTTTAAACCTTTAGAAAAAAAAGAATACTCACAATAATTCACCACATTTTCCAAAGTAGGTCTTATGTTCCTACATTTACCTTCAATTTAAACTGTCCTCCCATAATATTTTTGGAAGTACTAAGTAATAATCTGAGTAATCTGCAAACTGTGGGAACACAGGACCTGGTTTTGGAAAAACAAATCTCAGAAATGTGGGAACACAGACACGGGGATGTGGTCAAATGGTGTTCCGACATAAAAACAATGCAGAGTTATGTCCTTTAAGGCATCTGAAACCGTGCTTGAAAGCCTGTTGACTCTTGTAGATGCTATTACCCGGTTCAGAAAAATCCAGGAGCTCAGTTTTTCCAGACCTAACGTTAACTTACTGCACCAGTAACAACGATCAATACCATAAGGTATCAACGGCTGATTAGTGACGCAGGTGTTGATTTTGGCCCTAAACCAGCCGTTTCAGCGACGTTACCCTGGTTTTTCCACAGAAATGCAAAACATAAAGGCCTTAAAACAAACTTCTAAACCCGTCACTAGTTGTTAAAACTTTAAAACGAGCAACTTTTCATCAAAACTGCGACGAAGTCAAAGCTGTGCCCCATGCTACGGCTAACAAAGCTAAAGATTTACGTCTAACGGCAGCAGACGAAACAAAAGAAAAGGTAAAACATTCGCGGTATTGTTCTTTATGAGTTAAGGACTCGGTTTTTGTTACACACCTTTCGTTACTTATGAATTTCTTGCAGATTCAACATGCTCCTTAGCATCCATCCGGTGTCAGGTAGCATCTAAAGCTAACCTCTTCTTCTACGCTCTCACCGGCGGTAGGACAACAAGGAGTTAGCGCGCTTCCGCCACCTACTGGAAAGGAGTGTGAATCAGGGAAAAAAGTGCTAAATTTTCCTGAGATTAACTTCTTCTTTTTCAGGGTTATCTTAAAATTTTTTGAATCAATACAGTAGAATCTGTGGGACGCTGACATTTTTGGATGTCAGAACTCAGGAAGACAGACGAAAACATGAAGTCATCTATACATCCTTCAGTCATATTGGTGAAAGAATCAATCAATCAATCAATCAATCAATCTTTATTTATATAGCGCCAATTCATAACAAACGTTTACTCAAGACACTTTCCAAAAGCGTTAACAGGTCTAGAACTGTAAATAGTACAGTCAGCAAAAGCTTTTCTGGTCTTAGATTTAGTTAGAAAGTCATTTTCCATATTGTTTCCATATTTTCACTTTTAAACACAACATTTATAACAATACCATTGGTTGGAAGCTGAAAAAAAGTAATAGTACACCTTTACTCTTGAGTTTTCTTCCTTTTAAATCCTTAAAGCGGTCTTTATTCTCCTCTTTCATAGTCGTCAGAAAGTGTCACCCTGACTTTATAAACCCCACCTGGTAATGCGTTGTCAAGTTAGCTGTATTGAGCATTAAAAAACAGTGTTGCGGAGTTATGTGGAGTTCCGAGAAACCTTGTCAGTGAAACGTCTCATGAACTCTCATTTATTACAAAAATGTCAAAGCAGAAAAGTTCATTAATTAAAGGAAATCCTCTCGGCCCATGTACAAAACACTTTACACACACGTGCAGTGAGGACAGACACTGTAAAAGGAGTCCAGTTTATTCTGTGTCCGTGCTAAAGCAGACCGCCTGTGTGCTTTAAACAGCTTTAACTTCACAGACTGTCGACTCAGCAGTTTATCAGAAGGTGATGATGAATATTTTCATTAAAGGATTACTCTCAGAGGAGTGTTGCAGCAAATTAATAATACATCCCCTTCATCCACTCCACTGCACCACAGGGTTTAACACCCGACCGCAACACAACAGCTGACTGGCAGCCCTGCAGCAGTGTGTGTGTGTGTGTAATTCTATGGGCGAGTGTGTATCTATGTTGGTCTTGAGGAGGAAGTCGAGCCAATGAATGTTGGGTTTTATTTTCGGCTGTCATCACTGCCCTTACAGAGGTCTGGTGTCAAGGCGGTGACATCAACATGGAGTTTGTGAGGAGACGTTCGGCCAGATTTAAACTAGAGGAAGAGAAGCTTCCTGTGTTTTCTTGATCTTTAAATCAAAAGAACATATTACATGATGTCTCTCTGAGCCCCGCTCCAGATTTTATTTCAGTCGCAGAGAAAGTTAAAACCTGCTTGTGATATTTTTGCTGCTCTAGCCTTCTTCGACCGCCTGCCGGCTTTGAGGGCTGTGTGTTTACGTCTGCAGCGACTGGGAATCCCTCTGAACACGCCCAGGGACACGCAGATGGTTCTGCTGTGCTGACAGGGTGAGCTCAGTGAAACCCAAACCAGGCAAACCCTGCCGCTGCAATGTGTCAGGTATAAATCTTTCCGCAGCGTTAGCGCTTTAATAGGCCCTGATATTTCTGATGGATGATGTCGAGGAGAGGGGAGGGAGATGGGCGAGTTGGAATGCTTCTTTTAGTTTTGAAGTTTAATGAAGTGGTGTGCACAGAGTGGGGCAGGGGGGTGGTTTCCTCCCCTTGTGGACCAATTATTGGAAAACACACGCTTAGAAACCAAAACACTTCTGGGAGCCAAAACATGAGCAAAAGTGACGTCTTGAGAGTCAAAACACACTATGGTGACTTCTTGAAAGCCAAAACTAAAAGCTAAAATGTTCTTTCTGGAGCTGAAACATGGGCAAAAGTGACCTCTGGGAGCCGAAATGTGCTAAAGTGCCCCCACTGGAGTCAAACCAAAGGCTAAATCTCCTCTTGGAAAGCAAAATACGTTCAATTGCCACTTTTCAAGCCAAAATGCGCAAAAGTGTCCTGGATAAATGCACCAAAGTCCCCGCTTGGGCGCCAAAACGCGAACACAAGTGCCCTTCTGGTTTGCAAAACATGTCAAACTGCCCTCTTCAATGAACTGTCAGGTCTGCAGAAAAAAACCACTGGAGCCAGCCTGCCCTCCATCCAGGACTTATACGGGTCCAGGACCAGGAAGCCAGCCGGAAACATCTCTGCAGACCCCACTCACCTGGACACAAACTGTTTAAACTCCTCCCCTCTGGACGACGTGACAGAGCTCTGAGCGTCACTCTGCTGAACGATTAACCTGCCGTAAGCTATAACTCATACACCTCATTACCACCACAGCCTGCTGCCTGTTTCCTTTTTTTCTGTTTTTTGCACCCGCAGTTCAAAAAGTCTGTTCACGCTGCTGGTTTTATTCCTCTTTTTGAACCAAACCCAAGATCTAGGACGACGTCTTTCTCTTCACTGTCTCCGAGCAGCTCCGTGAATCCTTCAACAAGATCTTAGAAAGTGAACATTTAATGCTCAAAGCGTCGTCCTCTGAATGTTCTTTAAACACCATCAGCTGGAATCCTCTGAGGAGAGAGAGAGAGAGATCCTCTGATCTCACAGGCAGCTTGACTGAGTCGGTGATACCGCCTCGTGCAGCAGAGTGTGAATTAATATCATCGCTTCATTTACCGCTGAGGAGAAGTTTCATCACCATCGAGGTATGTGCCATTCCAAGATGCTCTCATCAGCTGATCTGAGGAGCCAATTAAAAGACTGTTTCTACTCTAAGAGTCTAAAAATACTTCCAGGAAAGAGTCAGGGTCAACCCCCAGAGGTTTCTCCTCTCTGATTCATTTGATATATTTTCATGTTTTTGTGAAGCTGAACTAAAAGTTTCCTGCGCCTTCTCCCCAGTCGCTGCTTCCTCCTTTTTCTTCCACACACGCAATCTAAGAACCGTGTCAGTGACTCGCAGCTTCACACATGAAGTCCTGTCCACAGTTATCACGAGTCATCGCGGCTCTGAGGCAGGACTGGCTGCTTGACCCAGAAACTCTTTCCACAACTGGATGAGCTAATGGAGTCAAACATGAAGCGACCCGTCGTCAGGCATCGACGCCGACAGTTCGCAAGTTTGTGGTTTGAACAAGCGGTGCCAGGGGAGGCTTTGGATATTGTGTAAAAGAGTTAACAGTCAACAGGTGAGAGACGACGCAGCGACAGGACGACCACGATTCCAAACTTCTAAATGGACACACTTTGGTTTGAGCGCTCGATAATCGATCGGCCACAAACTTTCCAAACAAAGCCCACTGCACAGTCCATCAAACAGAAACTCTGATTAATACAAACCGACGAGTTAATGCACCAAATAAAACTCTGATGCAGCCTTTAGGGTGCCAAAACTGTAGTCCTCCAAATGTGGACTAGAAGCTGGTCCTGGAAGTCAAGGAATCCCCATTGGATCCCTTTACGACCAACACTGTTATCTTACGACTGATCCGTGGTGGAACACCATCATTGACTCCACCATGGACTCAAGTTCTACAGAATTCAGACAGGATCACGACTGTACCAGAGCAAGCAGTGTTTTGGCGTCAAGAGCGTCTTTTAGTTAGGCCCCGAGCCCCGCCAAGAGGACCCCATCGTAACCCGAGGAAAAAGGCCCAAACCCGAACAAAGCCCCAAAACACGCCTGACATGCCCTGAAAGTGTTTAGTTATGACACAGGACAAAACCAGAACTTGGCGGTATCAGCCCCTCCTTTATGATTCCGGTGTTTTCCCAATTTTCTGTAGTTATATAGCAGATATAATTGTGTATATCAGAAACGTTTATGATGAAAAGTTATTAAAGGAGCCATGGGAGGAGGCCAAAAATGATTTTTCACAAGCTCCGATTTGCAATAGGCCAATCTCAAACATCTTCTACTGCTTGTCCTGTTCAGGGTCGCAGGTGTCTGGAGTCTATCCCAGCTGTGTTAGGCCCCGTTTATACGACGACGGTATCAGGATGAGACGCAAAAGTTTTGATGTGTTTTGGCCTCTCGTTACCGAAACGCTGTTTCAGCCGACCTAAAATGCAACTTTTTTAAAACGCCCTCCAGAGTGGAATTTTTCCGGAACGCTGCAGCTTCCATTGCCGTATAAATGGCGAGCCAGCGTTTTCAGTGAAAACGCTGACGTCACGCTCCGTATTGCGCGTGCACATTCCACTTTTGTTGTGGGAACTTTTGTGAACCGGACAACAACAACGGTTAAATGGCGGATTTACCGGGTTGTTCTTGTGCTGCTGAATCTGCTGACTGCCTTTTAACAAAATGTTCATCTGTTGCTCCACTTCTGCACTTTGACAAGACGTATTTAATATAAACACCAGACGATGAGCCCGCCTCTTCTTCGGCGGCAGACTACCAGAAGACACTACAGTTATAAAACACAGATTTTTTTCTCCGCGTTTTTTGCATTTTCGAGTGAAGCGTTGTCGTATAAACAGGGCCTTAGGGCGAGAGGCGGGGTACACCCCTGGACTGGTCTCCAGCCAATCACAGGGCTGACACTTAATTTAGATGACCTGTATAAAATGAGACTAACTTTGTGCTCATGTTCCTGTTTTTCCAAAATAAATCTGCCTCCACTGATACCATCCATGTCTGGCTAAGTCACCTCAGGCGACTTCAACAAAGAAATATTGTTTACGGATCAGTTATTATTTTTATTGTCATTATTTTCACAATAACAGATGAAATATACGATTGTAGATCATTTTTGGTTTTGGAAAAGCAATTCACAACCCTTCGATCTGTGTTTTCAGATCATTTTTCTTGTTCGGGGGGCTGAATGGTTTTAAAAGTCTGTGTTTGATCGAGAGAAAGAGTGACGCAGAAATCCTCCCCAGCAGTTAACAGACAGCAGCTGAACCGTAAAACCCACCTGTTGGCTCCTTCGAACGCACAGAAACATCAGTCACATTCCAGAAACTCAAACATCTCAATCATTTACGAGGTGTCCGCTCATATGGTGAGTGTGTAGGCTGAATGTGTGTGTGTGACGCTGAGACAACGTTATCACAGGGGTGAGAGAGCAAGGTCAGGAGCAGAAGGGAAGCTGGTCTGGATCCAAACGCTTCAAAAACTGGGCTTCGACCTTTGGCACTCATAAAAGCACGTCCAAACACGGCTCAGATAGAGACGACAGGCTGTCACATGAAGATAAATCTTAAAATAAAGAATAAAAACACTCCGCGTGAGCGTGTCGGGATGTCTTTGAGCTTTAAATGTGACGTGATTCAAGCGTGAGATGACTGAGCTGAAATAAAACCTGAAAATAGAGCCGAGGAGGAGCTGGAGGTAAATTAGATTTACACTCTCTGTCCCTAAATCCAGCCGACTAAATCCACAGCAACAGAGAGCTCAGAGCTTCAGACTGCAGCTATTTCACACCTTTATTCTCTTTACCACACACACACTGTCCCTTTAGCCTCCCCGTCTATAACATAAGTCTCGTAGCAATCCCTCTCATTATCGCTGCTCGGCTTCAGCTCACGAACGCCGACACAACAGGGATCCTCTGGTGTTTACTTCTCTTCATACGATCATCCCACATGTGTGCGATCTCACACACTTCAACGCTGAGTTATAAACCAATCAGCAGCAGGAATCTATCAAAGCTTTGATGGATGATTGGACGGTGAAGTCATTTAAAGACTCAAATTATTGACTGCGGCAACAGAAACCATCAGTGTTACAAGATGAAGCTAATGCAGGCGTGCAGTTCCTCAAATGTCCACTAGAGGGCGGCCCCAAAAGTTAAGGAATCCTCTATCTGTCCATCTTTACAGCAGGAATAAACGCCTCTGCAGCCTCGTATAAAAACAATTTTAGCCCTCATAGCTTTCTTCTTTATTCGCACACACTTCTGGGAGTTAGAACTTGTCTGTTTTGAACATGATAAGGCGACAAATTATGCACAATCAGGCATCAAGCTGTTTGCCTTCAGCTCCAAATTGAAGTCTGTCTCCAGGTCAACTGAAAGCTAGGCTAAATTAGCATTTCCAATATGGTGACTACATCTACTTCGGAAACAAGCGGGTGATGTCACTAATTTTCCACCTTTTGCAGTATTTCCGTGCTCACTAGAAGTTGGGAAATGTTCAATTTGTGGCGAAAGAAGTGAGCTGGTTTTTCTCTACTTTGAGCCCGGACTTGTTTACAAACCTTTAAATTGAAGAGAACTGAAAAGGTCGTCCATGTTTTCATATTTCAAACATGGATATGAAGTAGCAAAGCTGGATGTTCTGACTAAACGTGTGCAGGTTTTCCTACCAGTAAACATTCTGATCAAAACTAAAGAAAAAATGGCATCACATAAGGATCTCTCAAATTGCATGACGGGGGCCTTAAACACCAAAGTCTGCACATAGCTCCGCCCTCAGGGGCTGGCCAATCAGAGGGAAGTGGGGGCCTTGAAGAGACAGCAGCTAAAATAAAGTGTTTCAGTCAGAGGCTGAGATTTATTTGAGCTGTAAATAAATTGAAGATTCTACGGGGGCACCAGAGGGACAAAATAAAGAGTTTAAAAAAACTTACAGGAACAGCAGCACATGACAGTGAAGTGACACACAGATAAAGGAACGAATATGTTGATGAAGATGATCACAAATCAATCACACTCAGATGGAATAAGAAGAGACGCTGCAGAAGAACTGAAAGTCGAAGTGAAGCCGACGTTTTTACGTGAATTTCCTGCCTGCTGTTAAATCTGTAAATCTGTTTTCTGATCCCGGACGCTTTGAATCCCTCACATAGCCAAAGCAAACTCTCAAAGCCCTGGATTTCCACACATGAAGCCCCGTCACGTAACGCTCACGCACACAGTTGTCTTCTTGTTTTAGCTATAGGGTCAGTCGGGCTTGGCGGGGTTAATACCAGGGGCCTATTTCACACTTGCTAATTGCGCTGCATGCACACATGGCCGTACGAGAATGCGGTCGCTTTAAACTCTCTGAAGACAGAAGACACAAGTGTTTCTATGACTACAAACCTGATTTTGTTTCTGTTTAAACCGATTCTACCGTTTACTTCAGGAATACGTGTTTTTAGGCTCTGAAACGAAAGAAAAACGTGGCTATCTGCCGATGCGATCATGACATTAGCATCTGGCAGCATCTATAGGAAGGCTTTACTCTTCCTCCGTCAAATCCTCTCGTGAAACGCTCTCTGAATCTGTCACATGCTTCTATGTTGTCTTCTCAGCAAGTTGGAGAGTTTCCGTGCAGCGTTAGCGAGGTTAGAGACACACGGTTTCTCACACACAGACAGATTTATGTCCTCACCGGCGTGACGGTTTGACGATTTCGATTCTTTTTGCAGCTTTGTCGTCCGTGCCGACATCCACGTTACGATCGTCCTTTGTCGTCGGTGTTTTTCCTGCACCTGCTGAGCCCCGGGGCCGAGGGTCCCTGGCCTCCTTTTTCTCCAGCATGGCCGAAAACACACATGTGCGAGCAACAAACAGACTTTACTTCAACACACCTTCTCAGCGTCTGTTACCAACACATCTACTTTTAATTCAGTCTTGCCTCTGATGTGGAAGGACGATTCAATTCAAATCCAAAGTTAAATCCCCAGAATTAAGAACTAGAATGTGTAAAGAGGACTGTGCCTACAAAAGGAAACATCCAAAGAAAAAGTTCATCCAAAAGAAGACAAATCCAGACCACATGTACTTCCTCCAACCGGAAAAATGAAAAGTAATGGATCCACTTCACCGCAGTTATTCCAAACTATCAAACAAACAGTTTAAAAAGTCATAAAAAAGAAGTTCAAAAACTAATCATCAGACTTCCAGAAGGTTTCATTCCTGCTTGAACCCGAGTGTTTCGGATTTCCTCTCCTTTAATCCTTCAGAGGCTCAGCAAGATCTGAGCTGCAAGACTGAAGGGCAAGTCAGGAGAAATGCTGCCCGGCACTGCAGCCGTCCCTCTGAGCCAGCAGCTGGAGAGAGAGAGAGAGAGAGAGAGAGAGAGAGAGAGAAGGAGAGGGACGACAGAGAAGCAAGCAAAGAAAGTCTTGGGGCCATGAGAGGAAGGGAACTAAAATAGAAACCTCTACGAGACGAGGAAGAGATCTCTTTAGGAGTCAAAAAACAAGTCAACAAAAACAAAACAAAAACAAAACTATTATTGATAATTAATACTTGATTATATTTATAATAATAATAATAATAATAATAATAATAATAATTGTTTTCCTTATTTGGAGGAGAGGAATAAGACCAATGGAAATTTTTTTTTTTTTTTTGGGGGGGGGGGGGGTTCAAGCAAATAATTAAAAACAAAGAAATTGAAGTTCTTTTACCTAAAAATTTTTGGTTTATTCCTAAAGTTCTGAAAAAGGTCACCATTTTACCATTTTACAGAATGAAGGATCAACAAAAACGCCCCTGACTTAATTCTAAGAATTCAGATGGGAATAAAAGTTGTGTTATCAAGTTCAAGGGGAATAAAAACTAAATTCTAGAATTCAAGAGAAAAAACAAAATCTGAATTCTAGAATCTATGGAACAATGGTCAGTTTTCTAGAATCCAGAGGAAAATGGCAGAATTCTAGAATCCAAGGGAGAAACAAGGTGAGAATTTGAGAATCAAGACGAGGAAAAAGTTTCGGTTCAAGAATTCAGAGAGATCCCCTCCAACCCAGAGGGAAAAGAAATTCAATTCTAAAAATGTGCAAGGGGGAAAAAGAAGTTAGAATTCTAGAATCCAGAGAGGAAAAAGTGAGACTGTATATAGAAATGTAAGAATTCTAGAATTTCAGGGAACAAAAGTCTAGAATTCCAGCTCTACGTTAACTCATCATTCCACAATAATCAATGAACAAACCTGCTGAGTAACTCGGCTCAACTGCCACAAGAGGAGTGTGTATCGAGAAATCCCGGAAGATCGTTTGGGCCGAGTGACGTCACTGATGATGTCATCAGCGACAGTGGTTGGAGTGTAGGTATATGTGAACACACCGTAATGGATCCACTCAGAAAGAAAATTAAAGTCTGTTTGAAAAAACACTTGTAGCATTTCCTTTAGAGGTCATAAAGTTTATTCGTTCATGATCGTGAGGTTTGTGAAGAGTGACATGATTTCTTTGTTCCCTGAGATCTAATAACTAACCAACATCCAGCATTCTAAAGCATCATAAACGTGGTTATATTGCTAAGAGTTTCAGAGTTCATGATCATACACACTCCAGATGAAGGCTCAAAAATTAAAAATTAATCCAACGATGGCGCATTTTAGCAGTAAAACGACCCGCGTGCTTCTAAACAGGTCACAGAATAAACAGAGGTCAGGTTTTCTTCATGGCGTCTCTCTCCATCCTCTCCGGTGGGACGGACTAAGACGCCAGAGAACGACTCAAGTGGAGGAAGATGGATGAAACTTTGGAGCTTTGAGACGCACCCTGAGGCGCACCCACAGCCCGCTGACCTCCTGTAAATGGAGGTGGGAGGAGCTCTACTGATCATGTGATTTCTATCACAGAGAGGGAGCTCTAAGGTGAACGTCTTTTTCCAGTCTCAACGTTGACTGAGAGAACAGAGCAGGAGAGTGAAGCCTGGTGAGTGTTGATCCAACATTCGTATCATTTCTTTATAAAGATGAAGCTCTGGCTGCTTTCTGTGTGTGTGTGTGTGTGTGTGTGTGTTAGACAGATACCTGGGCTCTTCTTCACAAAGCTCCTCAGAATCCTCCGAGAGCTCCTCACTTATGTGCCGTTTACACGGCAACGGTTTTAGGATGAAACGTGTTTCAGCATCTCGTTTACACGGAAACGGCGTTCTCGCCGACCTAAAACGACCCTAACCCTAAAAACCTATAAATTCCCAGCATGGAGTCCCAGCTTAAGAGTGAGGAGGTGTGGGTGACCCCATTGCTTGGTTTGACCATAGATGGAAAAAAATATGGACGAAGTCTCAATGGACAGTCAGATGAAGCCAATCATCGGACAGGGCCATCTTGGATACGACGCAGACTTTGAGCTTCCGTTCTAACAACTATCGGGCGCCCGTCAGTCATGGGCCTCTGATTGGACAAACTTCCTCCTGTGCCCTGACTTCACAGGCGTCGCCAGAATGAACGCAGAGAATCAAAGTTTCGTTCAATGAACTTTACTGCAGGAGCGAGCAAAGGTTCCACGAGGCACTTCCTCCTTGTCACATGGTAAAACATTTCACACAGGAACAGACACATGCATTTGTGTACGTGTGTAAAACAGTCTGACCTTCCCTGTTAATTGGCACAGTACAGGTGAATGACTCATCTTCTCCCGGCCAATCATTATCCAGAGTAGAAAAGTTCTCTGTGACTGAGTTTTCCTCAAACATAATCATGATATAATTTTCGAACAAACCCGTACTCTTAATATCTTCTAAACTGCTGAGTTGGAAAAAAAATTCACCCCCGATGGCGAAATTAGCGTTTCAGACCCAAGTCCATATTTGAATTACATGTGTTTTTTAATACCATAAAAGTCTGAGTTTTTTTTTTGGCTTGGTGTGCCTGTGACTTTGGGTCGTTCTGCAGCCAGCCTCTGGAGCAGTGCTCCCCAAACTTCTGCAGTCTGTGTCATTTTATTTCATTAATTGTGTTTTTATTTATTTCCAGACTGTTTTCTGTGAAGACCCCAGAGAGGGTTATTAATATTTGGTTATGAGCGTCTTTCTGGAAAACAATAAATGTTTACGTTTAGGCACTCCTGCGATTGACACACTTTTTCTGTCACAAACTGACCCCGGCCCCCCATCAGAGGAGGGAAAAGTTATGTGTCCCTCACAGGAAAAAGTTTGGGGACCCCTGCTCTAGCAGATTCTCCATGAACAACAACTTTTAGCACTTCATACCCCCCCCCCTTGGTTATGACGCAATCTTCTAAAAGTTCTGATTGGTTGTTACAAACAGTGGAGGGAAAGCACTCAGCGCTCTCAGTCATGAATGGTCAGTAAAATCAAGCCGTCATACAACTCGGACTGTATTCAGAAATGTGTGATTGTGACATTGATTTGATCTCATGATGATGAAACTCGGCAAACAGGTGAAACACCTTAGACATGAGCGGCCGGATGAAGAGACGAGGGCTGAGGAGGAAGGCGAAGACGACTTCAGACCAGAACATGAGTGTTAGATTAGAGGAAGAGGAGGGCCGAGCGGAGTCTCCTGGACCCAGCTCTCTGTCCCTGAAGACCGACCGGTCCAAAGGTCATCCTCTAGACTCCGGTAATGAACCTGGACCCTCAGACCCAAGGTAAGACTCTGAAGCTGTTTCCACTCATGCACTCCTGATTTATTTTTCCACATCAGTCAACAAATCCTGAAAATAAGAGGACCTGTGTTCACAGGGGGAGGAAGAGGAGTCCTGTTTCTGTGGAGGAGCAGCCCTCCTGCTGTGCTGTGTGTCAGGACGTCCTGAAGGATCCAGTCTCTACCAGCTGTGGACACTGGTTCTGCAGACAGTGCCTCACCTCATACCGGGACCAGTCTGGCTCACCAGGAGACTCCTCCTGTCCCCAGTGTGGGAAAAGACCCAGAACAAGATCTGGACCTCAGACAGCCCTGCAGGAGGTTTTAAACGAACACAAGATCAGCCTGAGGAGGAGATGTGAACTTGTGACTGAAGGAAGTGATGAAACAGGAAGTGGAACCCACCTCAACAGGATCTACACTGAGCTCTACATCACAGAGGGACCAAGTGAAGAGGTGAACACTCAACATGAGGTGAGCCAGCTGGAGACAGACTCCAAGAAGAAGATCCTCCAGGACACTGCCGTCAAGTGCCAGGACATCTTCAAAGCCTTACCTGAGACACAGGAAGTCATCAGAGTGGTTCTGACCAATGGCGTGGCTGGGATTGGAAAAACCTTCTCAGTGCAGAAGTTCACCCTGGACTGGGCAAAGGGCTCTGAAGACCAAGACCTCAGTCTGGTGGTCCTGCTTTCGTTCAGGGAGCTGAACCTGATCAGAGATGAGCGCTACAGTCTCCTCAAGCTGCTCCATGTTTTCCATCCAGCGTTAGAGAAGCTGACAGCAGAGACGCTGGCTGTCTGTAAACTTTTGTTCATCTTTGACGGTCTGGACGAAAGCAGACCGTCTCTGGATTTCAACAACACTCAGCGTGTGTCTGACGTCACACAGGAGTGCTCTGTAGACCTGCTGTTAGTAAACCTCATCCAGGGGAACCTGCTTCCCTCAGCTCTGGTCTGGATCACTTCTCGACCTGCAGCGGCCAATCAGATCCCTGCTTCCTGTGTGGACAGGATAACAGAAGTCCGAGGCTTCACTGACGCCCAGAAGGAGGAGTACTTCAGGGGGAGGTTCAGGGATGAAGATGTGTCCAGCAGAATCATCTCACACATCAAGACCTCCAGGAGCCTCCACATCATGTGTCAGATCCCGGTCTTCTGCTGGATCACTGTGACAGTTCTGGAGCACATGATGAGCACCGAGCAGAGAGGAGAGCTGCCCAAGACCCTGACTGACATGTACGCTCACTTCCTGCTGGTTCAGACTCAGAGGAAGAAGAAGAAGCATGCCGGGGGTCTTGAGACCAGTCCTGAGGAGCTGATGGAGGCTGTTGGAGAACTCCTCCTGAAGCTGGGCAGGCTGGCATTCAAACATCTGGAGGAAGGAAACATCATGTTCTACCAAGAAGACCTGGAGCGATGTGGTCTGGATGTCACTGAAGCCTCGGTGTACTCAGGAGTCTGTTCGGAGATCTTTAAAACGGAGAGCCTGCTCTTCCAGAAAACGGTCTACTTCTTTGTTCATCTGAGCGTTCAGGAGTTTCTGGCTGCCGTCTACATCTTCCACTGTTTCACACACAGATACACAGCAGCACTGGAGGACTTTCTGGGACAAAAACACAAAGATTCAACCCTGGTAACCCTCCTGGATGGGGCTATGAGGAAAGCTCTGAGCAGTAAAAACGGCCACCTGGACCTGTTTGTTCGCTTCCTTCATGGACTGTCTCTGGAGTCAAACCAGAGACTCTTAGGAGGTCTGCTGGGTCACACAGACGACAGTCCAGAGATGATCCAGAGAGTCATCAACAACCTGAAGAAGATGACAAGTGATGGAGTCTCTCCTGACAGAAGCATCAACATCTTCCACTGTCTGACGGAGACAAAGGACCCCTCAGTCCATCAGGAGATCCAAGAGTACCTGAAGTCAGAGACCAGATCAGAGAGACTCTCTGAGATCCAGTGCTCTGCTCTGGCCTACATGCTGCAGATGTCAGAGGAGGTTCTGGATGAGTTAGATCTGAAGGAGTACATCACATCAGCTGAGGGACGACTGAGACTGATTCCAGCTGTGAGGAACTGCAGGAAGGCAGAGTAAGTCTTGTTAAAGTCTATCACGATGTGTTTTGTCCCCGATGTTTCAGACTCTGTGATCTTTATTAAACACTTTCACAGTACAAAGAGTCCTCTCTCATTCAAACTAACTTTATTACAGGCTTTCCCACTGTCGGCTCTCGGAGATTCACTGTGAAGTTCTGGCCTCTGCTCTGAAGTCCAACCCCTCCCATCTCAGGGATCTGGACCTGAGCTGGAACACTCTGAAGGATCCAGGAGTGCAGCTTCTGTCAGCCGGTCTGGAGAGTCCACACTGCAGACTGGAGACTCTGAGGTCAGAGACTGAATCTTTTTCTTGAACTTTCAACTTTTTGTTTGGTAAATTTTGGAATTTTTTTTCCCCCCGAGCATGAAAGTAAAAAATGTTCTCAGGTGAATATTTTCCAGGAGTGCTGAATTCTCGTTGGAATAAGGGAACGTGGAGGAAGCTTCTTGTTAGTTTCAGAGAAACTTTTGTCGTTGGATTTTCTGCCCCCACTGTTCCTCAAAGAAATGCTTCGACATGTCTTCGCTTCATATTTTCCCACAATTCCACACACACTCATTAGACACTGACATTAATATTACCTAGAGCTCTTTTTCACATGTTGTATTTGACACTTTATTAAACACTGAACGTACATCATTTATGTTTCATTCAGACTGGAGTACTGCAGTTTGTCAGAGATCAGCTGTGCTTCTCTGGCCTCTGCTCTGAAGTCCAACCCCTCCCATCTCAGAGACCTGGACCTGAGCTTCAACGATCTGAAGGGCTCAGGAGTGGACCTGCTGTGTGGTTTTCTGGAGAGTCCACTCTGCAGCCTGCAGACTCTGAGGTCGGTTCACTGACTCGCTGTGTATTCCTGTACATGCTAAAATATATAATTAAATGGTTTCATTGTCGATTATGGCAGACTTTTTCCGACCCTGTCCGTCAAAATGACAGACAAGTAAAACATCTAGCCCACCGTCTGGTCCAGGTTGACATTTTGAGGCTCAGGTGTTAAAGGGTTAACAGGAATTAAAGTTTATTTTTAGTCAGAGTCAATCAGACAAAAAAATCAAGCTGACTGCTGTCAGAACTTCAATCTGTTTCAAGAACTCCACTCTCTCCAGGAGGCTTTTATTGTGGTAACAAGCATCAGAATGCACTTCCCGACCAAAGAAAAAGATACCTGAGAAATGACAAACCGTTACACGACGGAGTTCACCGTTGAAGTTTCATCACATGCAAGCAGAGCAAAAAGTTGGCGAGCCAGACGCACTCCGTTAGCGTGACCGAGCTGCACCGTCACTAGCAGCGGGCAGCACACACACACACACACTTTAAACTTTTCCCAACAGCATTTCGTTCACCTGGTCAACCTTCCATTATCCTCCTTCCCTCTCTGACTGACTAACCCGCCTGAAGTTGTGTCCGAAATGTGAAAACCAAACGTTTCGAGTGCGTGCAATATATATATATAGTGGTGTATGGCGGCCAAATATGGCCATGTGACCAATTGTACAAATGTTTTTGTTTCTTCATTTATGTTTCATTCAGATTGATTGGCTGCAGTTTGTCAGAGATCGGCTGTGCTTCTCTGGCCTCTGCTCTGAAGTCCAACCCCTCCCATCTCAGAGACCTGGACCTGAGCAAGAACGATCTGAAGGGTTCAGGAGTGGACCAGCTGTGTGGTTTTCTGGAGAGTCCACTCTGCAGCCTGCAGACTCTGAGGTCGGTTCACTGAGTCGCTTCACTAAAATCAATCCGAAGTGGGCCGTTATGAAGTGACTCGTGGTGTGTTTGGATGGTCCTGCATTAAGGCAAATCACCAGAGCAGCACCGTTTGTCCTGTAGCTTAATGCTACTTTGAGTACTGACCAATCAGCTATCAGCACCAAGACCACCAGCTCTCCAAACCTATTTCTACCAACTCTGTTCAATCCCCAAATTCGTCCTAATCAGCCATGGATTAAGGATTATCTTTGTTCTCTTTGTTTGGGATGTTCTGTGAGATCACATTAAAAACAAAAATCATGTGATCAAAGTGTTCAGCTCCCCTTTCTGAGCTCCCTGAAAACCCTCAGAGTTTTAGATTTCAAAGCAACAGCTAACAGGAGTTTAAGGTCATCAGTTGACTCAGAGAAAAGTCCAACAGCTTGAACACACCTTAAAAAGGAGCTCCAGTTCAGACCAGGGGCCTCATTTATAGAAGAGTACCTAGAGTTCGCGCTTAAAATGTGCGTGCGCCAAAACCCCAGATTTATAAAACAGTTGGGGCAACATATTCACGCAATGTTCCTCTTTACGAATCAGGATCCACCTGGAGAAGCGCGCACTAGCGGAGTCACCTCTTCAAAACATCAAGTTTTCTTCTTCAACATTATTCAGGATTTATCAACTTACATCGTTTGTTTCATTCAGATTGTGGGGCTGCAGTTTGTCAGAGACCGGCTGTGCTTCTCTGGCCTCTGCTCTGAAGTCCAACCCCTCCCATCTCAGAGACCTGGACCTGTGGGGAAACGATCTGAAGGATTCAGGAGTGGACCTGCTGTGTGGTTTTCTGGAGAGTCCACTCTGCAGCCTGCAGACTCTGAGGTCGGTTCACTGACTCGCTGTGTATTCCTGTTGCTCTGACATGTTTAACAACGGAAGTTCACTTCGTTCTTCTGGATCCAGACGATCCTCTGAACTCATTTGATCTTTCTACTGATTCTGTTTCCTGTCTGATCAACATTCGTATTGAGTTCAGAGTTTTCAGATCAGCAGCATGTTATTCATGTGTTGACATGAACAGGAGGAAGGTTCCTCTGCTCATACAGAGGCCTGTGAGCCCAAACTGGAGCTAACAAGCCTCAGCAGAATGTCACCCTGCGTCTTTGAAGACGAAGACATCTGTGGGAATACGACGTTTCTCTAACGTCACGACGATCCTCAGGAACAGAAGGACAAAGTCTCTGTATTCAAACCATCATCACATCTGATTGGATAATGAATGATTGGCATGTTTATGTTTCATTCAGATTGGTGAACTGCAGTTTGTCAGAGACCAGCTGTGCTTCTCTGGCCTCTGCTCTGAAGTCCAACCCCTCCCATCTCAGAGAGCTGGACCTGAGATTCAACGGGCTGAAGGATTCAGGAGTGAAGCTTCTGTCTGATCTTAAGGAGAGTCCTCTCTACAGCTTGAAGTTTCTGGGGTCAGTTCAGTGTTGTGCTCAGTTCTTTCAGCTGTAATGTAACAAACATTTAGAGTCACAGCAAAGACACTTTTTATTCTGTTTATATTTATTTATTCAACCAGGAAGATCCCGTTGAGATTAAGAACCTGTTTTTCAAGGGAGACCTGGCCAAGAGAGGCAGCAGCAAATACAACACACAGTTACAAAATACAGTTTAAAAAAAAAGTACGCAAGCAAATCACAAAAAACAAGTACATGCAGCGGAGTCGGCCTGGAGTATTTCCAACCCAGTTAGCTTCCAGTCATTCTGCAACGTGTTCCAGGCTGAAGGAGCAGAGTGAACAAAGGCCCTTTTTTTGCCCGGTTCAGTTTGGACAAATGGAACAGAAAGCAACATGTAATTCTGAGAACAGAACCAGTAAGGACCTGGACTTCTCTGTAGGAGGGCAGCAGACCAAGCAGTGCCTTAGATATAAAAGTGTACCAGTGACTGAGAAGACTATCCAACCCTGGAGTAGAACTGGCAGTGGTGTGTCCATGGTTTACAGTTTGTGATGAACCTCATAGAAGCGTTGAGTGTTGAGTCCACGATGGTTACTAGACCTGATCAAGTAAGTCATCAAGTAAGACGGAGCAGTCCAGGAAGAGACGCTGAACCTGAGAGTCCACGTTCACAGTGGAGAACAGGTCACGTTGGCTTGGTCTGTGGTGGAAACTCTGATTTATGACCTCTGCTCTCCGTCTCTCCTCAGGTGGGACGATTACGAGGAAGAGTGGTGATGATCCAGAGAGGGCGTGTTACTGCTCCACACTCAAACACCTCCTCCTGGATTTCCTGTCGTCTCTTTTTTCCCCACAGAGATCAAAAACGTTGATTCTTCTTGAGGTCTTCTTAACCTCAAATCCAGAACAGAAGTCCCTCTGGGATCTGAGTGGGCTCAGTTTTGGACCTGTATCGTATCTTGTATTAGCTCACAGATCCTCCAGCTCCAGCCCGCTCTCTCTGTAGGTCACCTGGAGATCCCTCAGGTCTTGTGTCCAGGGTCTACTTCCTGTCCCTGCTGTCAGATTGAAAACTCAAAGCCATGGACCTTTGAACTTTCTGCTGCAGACTTTCTTATTCGATGATGCTTCATGTTGTTATTGCTGATTCTGATTGGCTGATGCTTTGTGAAGCACTTTGTGAGCATGCCCAGTGAGAGGAGTTCTACCAAATCCAGTTTTGGACTGATCCAAACTCTTCTCTGCTCCTCAGCCTCTTATATTTCTGACCTTATAACCCAGAACTCATCCTCAAGACGAATCAAAGATCTCATCCAGTTACTCCTAAACGTTTGTCCTACCGCTCAGAAAACACACTACGCTTTTATTCATTCTTTCTTCTTTCAGGGATCGTTGTGTGCTTTTCTTCCTTGAACTGAAGGGTGGCAGTGTGTTGTCCATGTGTGTATCCTCTCTTCAACAAAATAAAGTCTGCTGCTCTTTGGTTGAGCAGCACTGTGGTGGAAACGTCCTCTGTGTGTGTGTGTGTCCAGTGTGGTCACAAACCTGTGATGAGAAAGTGATCCACAGATGTTTGTACACTGAGGCCGTTTCAGGTCAAATTTGACCCGTGTCTATGTGGAAGTTTCTAGATGAACCAGTTTGGGTCCAGTCTAGGAAAATGGTTGTTTTGGTGAATCTTGCAAGTGTGAAACAGCACAGCTCATGGACGACCGAGTAAGACACCTGCAAACACCTGAAGCTATAGTGTGATAAATAATCTACAGAATGGTAAATCTGAATCAGTTTGAGTGACACTTTATTCTGTGTCATTCGTTTATTGGATTTTCAAAATAAAACCAAAAATGAAAAGAACAAAACAAAAATTTTCTCAAAATTCGCCACTAAAATGAAAATAAAAACACACATAACGGCTCCTTTTCTGATTTCTGTTTTTTTTGTACTCAATAAAAAATGGGATGAATGGATGAATGAAAGAGTTTCATCTGATTTTTTTTAATCTGGTGAAAGTTGCGTGACCCGGAATTGAACTTAACTCAGATTTTTTTTAAATTTACTCAACACTTTTTTTTTTCTCTTTATTCACTCAGACGTCAAGAGAACAAGTGAGAGTAAATACCGTATTGGCTCGAATATAAGACGACCCTGATTATAAGACGACCCTGATTATAAGACGACCCCCTCTTTTTCAAGACCCAAGTTTGAAAAAAGACTTTTTGAACACCAAATTTAATTTTTATACAGAAAATAATTACAGAACATCTGAAACAAATGATTATAAGAATATATTGGAGAGAAAAAGCATGTTATTTTGCCTCCTTCAAATCATGCAAAAACTATCACATCTTCATATCTGAACATTTAAATATGTTACGTTTCTCCATTTTCTGTTCTCTCTTCTCTTTTTTACCGCTATTTTTTATTTTTCTTCTTGGTGACAGGGGTTCGCTTTGGCCTGGGGAGTTAAGTTCAGCATTCGCTTTAAAGATATCTGGCGCCATCTAGCGTTGTGAATGGGTATAATGTCTAGACCCTGAATGTAAGACGACCCCCACTTTTTCACTCTTATTTCAATGCAAAAAAACACCGTCTTATATTCGGGCCAATACGGTAAATAAATAAAGAGACAAAAAATAGTTGTGAGAAAATAAAAAAAAAAGTTTGAGTTAAGTTCAATTCCAGGTCACGCTACTTTCACCAGAAAAAAAAAATCAGTTAAAACTCCGTTACCCATTTATCCCGTTTTTCATTTGAGCGAAAAAAACAACAACAAAAAAAAACAAAACAGAAAAGGAGCCGTTTTCCATATTTTCATTTTCCTTTAAGTTTTATTTTGAAAATCAAAATGATACACAGATTACCCTTTCCTCTCCTCTACCTGCTCCAGGTGTTTCCACACCTGTAACCTGGTGAACTGTTTCCAGTTTTCCTTCCAGAATGTGAAAAAAAAAGACCCACTGGAGTCGAAGCAGGTTGTTAAAAGTATTATTTAGTTTCACGATATACAAAAAAAGAATCATCCACCATGATAATATTGAGAGGAGCTTACAGTAGTTCATCAGTACAGTGTAGTGCAACATGTTCGACAGTCACGACGGGGAAGCAACAGCCGGGATGATTCTGTACACTTTAAAATAATCCACATCCACTGAACGTATTTACACTCTAACTGAGACAAACAGGAGGAAGCTCAGTCTGATCAGAACCAACAGTTCTCTGTGAGCCGGCGTCAAGTGATTCTCACCAGCTTCAGGAAGTTTCCTCTCCCTTTAGTTTGACTAAATCATTCTGAAATGAAACCAAAGAGACGTAAAGAGAATGAAATGCCCCAAAACTACAGCAGCACCTGCAGGATGCTAACGAACTAGCGCTGACATGCTAACAGAGCGAGTGAGAAAACACAGTAAATGAAGCCACTTCCTTTAACTAATGCCGCTCTATTGATTAATGTTTCCTCACACTCTAAAGGAACATTTGACAACACAAAAACCTGCCTCGGACTATGAAAAAGAGCTTTTTGTGTAAATAAATCACTCAGAGCATTTTTTAATTGATCTAAATTTATCCGTCAGTCTTTAAAATAATTCATATTTCATGCTGCTGGAATGTTTTTCTGAAACATGAAACATGTCTGAAATTTAACTTGTACTGAGTTAACAGGCTGATAGAAGTGAGGATTTCAGGCCCTTTCAAAATAAAACAGCCCTAATGTGAGGATCCGCTCATGAAGCTGCAGAGGATTTTGAAAACACAGCCGCTTGTTTTTTCTTCTGGTGAGGGTAAAGTTTCTAAATGTAGCCACCTTAGCTTAGCATAAAGATCTTTATGCTAAGCTAAGCTACGACTACTTAGAGTTTACTCAGAGAAGGTGCTGATCGATGTTTTGAAACATAAAATGTGAAAATGTTCCTTCAAAGAGAAGATGTGTCTCATAAAACATGAACTGTGATGCTTTTATTTTGCCTTTTTAATGCCTCACCTCGCAGTAATTTAAGGTGCTTTTATTCTGAAAGGATGCAAATGTACTAAGTCTAGATTGGAAAGTTTGAAGAGTAAAAAAAAATGATCCTCATTAGATCCTCTGCACCTTCATTCAGTTATATAATATGGATGGGATGTAAATGAAAGGCAGAGAGCGCCCTCTGCTGGTCAAAAAGGAGCATTGTTTACATTTTTCTCTTCTCGTTGTGAATCGTCTCTGAAGTGTTTTGATTTTGGGAGCTCTATTTCTTCTTTTTTGAGCTTTTATTTTGAAAGCGGCGTTAAAAGACAGAAGGTTCCTGGGAAGTGACGAAGCAGAGTGACGAAGCAGAGTGACAGCGTGGTCTGAATCTCATTTAAAAACAGAGAAAAAAACAAAATTCATTCATTCATCTTTAAATTTAAATTATGTTACTGAATTAAGAGACCTTTAATTTGTAGACACAAAGAGACGTTTCTCTGTCTTCCTGTTAAAGTGGTGAGATGCTGTTAGAGCTGAAAACCTTCAGGTGGGTCAAACAGGTGAAACTTGAATGAGTTACATCTTCCATCAGTCTCTCTCTCTCCCTCTCTACCATCCATCTCTTCATCCACTGACTCTCACCTTCCTTCCTTCCTTCCTTCCTTCCTACCTCCACACCTCCTCTCTCCCTCTCTCTGTCTCTATGTGACGTTTGAAATGGGGTCGCTGATCTTCAGACACCTCCAGTAGACGGCTCTGGCCAGCGTGAAGAGCAGGAGCAGGATCAGAAGCACCCAGGAGACGTAGATCCCTTTGGACTCCTGGGCGGGCTGCCACGTCCCCACCTGAAGTGGACAAGGAGACACAGACCTGAGGAAGGACGCTCGCTGCTTCTCCAGCTTGGTTCTTTTTTTTCTGTTTGGATGTTTTCACTCACCATGAGTCCCGCCGTGGAGGCGGCGAAGACGACGAACAGCATGAAGCACAGCAGGCTCCTCCTCCTCGGATAGCGCCGACCAATCGAGGAGCTGGAAACCAAAACCAGGAAACGTGATTCAAAGGAGAAGGAGAACTGACGGTGAGCGTTTGTGAAATGAGAGGTGCTTACACTTTTCGGCAGTGTGGACATCGAGCCAAAGTCCGGTCTGAAAACTCTGTCCACTGAAAGAGAGAGAGAGGGGGTGAAACGATGAGTGTGTGTGCGTGTTTGAGTGTGTGTGTGTGTGTGTAGGCATCCTACCAGGAATGTGTTGGAGCAGTGCCCACAGATGATCCTGACGCCGACGGGCTGATGCTGCGGTTCAGGACTGTCTCTGCCGATGTGAACCGGTCCCAGGTTGATGACGCGTTTACTGACAGAAGGAAAACACAGCGCTCGTTTTAAAGCGTTTAAAGACGGTGATTTTTACACACAAAGGTCACAAAGACAAAGTGACCACTTCCACATCAGCTGAGCTCAAAATCAGAGAAGTGAGAGAGAGGTCAGGCGAAGCTTTAACTCTGGACACCAGTTTTTATACGATTCTTTAGAGTCCGAGTGACGCTGTTAAAACTTCAGATTCTGCTTGTAAGAAAGAGGAAGAGCTGGTAAACAATAAAATGATCTATTACTTCCTTTTAAACTCTGAAAGTCAAAGTAAGAATCAGACCAAGTCAGAAAAAGTCAGACTTTAGCTTTTTTTTTCTGTGATCAAAGAGAAAATTCAGTAATTTTCCAGAGATCTGAAATTAAACTTTAAAATGTTTAGGAAAAAAAATGTCAAAACCACCAGAAAAAAACAATCACAGTTCTGACTAATGTTTAAAGTTACAAGAAAGTACCAGGATCTATGGAAGAAAACTTTTTGACAGAATTTTCTTTTTTTTTTTTAATTCTGACTGAATTCAAGTTTTAAAAAAATATATATTTTTTTTGTATTTTTGGAAAAAAAAAAAAAAAGATCTGAAATCTCATAATAGAACTGAAGCATGAAGAAAATAGATACAGTTTTGAATAATTTTTAAATTCCGAGAAAGTACAACAATTCTGATTAAAATTTTTGCATTAAACTGTGAAATCAAACTGAATTGAATATATAAAAAATTGAATTTTTGTTGGGGTTTTTTTTTTGTTAAATTATTGCTGCAAAGTCAGAATCGTGAATTAAATCCAGTTTTCTGAGATAAAAACTAGAAATTTAATGGAAAAAAAAAAAAAACAAACAAAAAAATGATAGAATTCTGGGGGAAAACATCAAAAATAAAAATCACAATGTTTTTTTTTTTTACTAGTCCAGCACTAGTCCAGTGTTTTGGTTAAATCAGACCGCTCTCCCTCTGCTTCATTTTGAAAAAAAAAAAAAAAAAAAAAAAAAAAACTGATGCAAAATCAAAAACTTGACAAAGCCAAAACATACCACAAAATAACAGTAACCTGACTAATCTTTGCTGATCACAGGAGACCCCTCTCTCTCTCTCTCTCTCTCTCTCTCTCTCTCTCTCTCTCTGTACACAGGAGTCACTCTGTCCTCTGAAACCAGAGTCCAACATTAAAACCAGACGGTGTTTGTTCAGACGGAAGAATCTCTGCTGATAAGAAGCCGCTTTCATCGGACAGATTTGAAAACGACACTTTCTGATGAGCGAACGTGTTCAGCTGGAGGACTTCTCCTGCACAGATGGTGCGATTACGAGCCAAAAGAAGCCGGGCGGGTGAAAAATAATCCCGCTCTGTTTCTCCGTCTCACCAGTACGGCCTCGGACAGGCGATCCTCTGCGACGTGACTTTGCAGATCAGCAGACAGTTGCACGGACAGCGGACGTACTTCTTCCCGACAGGAGCGTTCTTTATCGGCTGCGGGGGCAAAAACAAGGAGGGATAAGAGGCTGAAAACTTTCTGCAGTCTCAGTTTGACCCTTTTTAGTTTCAGAGACGTCAGAAAAGCTTAAATTTCAGTTCACTCAGCAGAAATAAGTGTGGAAGAGATTTTCTGAGAAGGGAAACTGAGACTCTGCTGACGTCTGGACGATGAAGACGAGACTCAGCTGGAACATCTTCATTCAACGAGTGAAAATAAAATAAAAAGTGTATGAGAGACGTATGAAGATGTGACAGGTGATGGTTGGTTTCTCGGGTGTGTTTTTGATCCGTTGCGCTGCGTGACTCACCGTGGCTTCGTTGCAGATGCTGCACTTCACCACGTGTTGGTGTGTTTTGCCTTCCACGGAGATGGCGCTCTGACAAACGCGGCAGCTGATGACCGGAGCGCTGCTGCTGTCCGGGCTGCCCTGCGGCGAGTACGGAGGCGGAGGCTCACCTGGTACACCCGCACTGGGGAACGGCGCCAAACCTGACCAGGAGTAAAGTTTACAGTCAACAGGAGGCGAGTTCAGAGTCAGTGTCATCGTTAAAGTCCTTCAAAACAGCTCTGTGAGACACTGAGAGACACACCAAGGCACAGACAGGGAGTGAAACTGGTTGACCCAGAACTGTGACTCAGTACAGCTGATTCCCTGAGCCACATTCATATTCTCCTCAAACAAACCTTCCACAGCTCATCACAAACTGATGATTAAACACTGAGTGACTGTTTAATGACTTGACATGATTGTTCACAGCTTATAAACACAGCAACAGGCAGAAATAAGAAGACAGGAGTAATAAGAGAGGGAGCAAAGTGACCAAAACAGACAAATATAATATTTAAATATTAATATTTAAAATATAATTTAGCATAATTAGACTTTACAAACATTAAATCGATGCCCAAATTAATATTAAAATTAAAAACAAAATCTTCAGCGTTCTACCTGGTTGAACTTTGACCTTTAGCAAATGCAAACAACCAACCCATCTCACTTCCGTCATCTTATTTTAATAGTAAATAATAAAATAATATTAATTAGCGACATTTAAATGAATAAAACTGCACTTTGGTAGCATAAGAACGTGAAATAACTTACTCATGAAGTGTTAAATTAAATTTAATCTGTTAAATCTCTTCCTATTTGCAGGGATCGTCGGCTACATGCTAGCTGGTTAGCCTGCATACTTTATCTAATGCTAATGGAGGTTTTTGAGGACGTTAACCTGCTCGATTCAGCCACAAATCGTCCAATAAAAGCACATGAATGTGGTGTGTTGACATACTTTGAGGTTTTGACAGGTATCCATGAGAGCTGCCGCCCGGAGAGAACCCGTTGGTCCCGTCGTGCTGCTCGGACAGCAGCGGCGACCGTTCCCCGTCCGCCATCGCTCCCACCGGCTCCCGGCCTTCTCTGAAGCGCCCTCAGAAGAAGTCTCTGCTTCGGTTGTGGAGATCCCTGGAAGAGTCCCGGAAGAGCAGAATTTAATCCCGAAGCTGTCGGTTTTAGTTCCACATGACACTGCGAGAAACACGGGAGGCGGAAGAGAAAAAACAAAAACATCTGAGTCACATGACGGGATCTGAGTCACGGCTCTGATTGACAGCGCCTTCGACCAATGAGAGAGCTCGGGTTGAATGGGTGCGTTTGATGACGTTGAATGAGCTGTTCAACTGTTTGACAGTCAGGGCTGCGTTCGAATACTGAAATAAGGCTTCTTTGCGAGGCGTGTTACACTTTGGCTGAGTTCTAAACCGCCCACTGGCCTTCTGCCTTCTGATGCGGGGAAATGTAGCATGTAGTTTGTGAAAAAGAGCAAAATATGAAGTAAAAACTGCCAAAATTCCTGGATATCTGACTACTCCAGGAATATTTCTAAATGGCTGAATCTCGGTGTCAGTTTGGTTTGGTTTCAATTTTAGCCATTTTCATTCACCATCTCTTTGGTTTTTTTTTTTTTTGTTGGTTTTTTTTTTACATTTTAATTAAAATTATTATTTATTTCTGAGAGAAACGCAGGTGAATTTGTCACTTCTAGTTGTACAGGTATACGTTTACTTCTATAGAATTCATTACAGTCAATTTTAACCATTTTTTTCCCCAACCATTCGTGGTTTATACAGAAGCTTTTTTTTCTATCAGATAGATATTTACTTCTGCTTTCCTAAACTGAAAACCAGCGCAGCAAACTGAAACAGAGGCGAGCTCATCGCCGGTCGAAATCTGCATCCTCGGCAGGTGAAGCGACACATTCATACCTCAGTGTACCGTGACTATCTTGCTTTATCATATTATATCTGTGTTTAATCTGAGTTACTTTGGCTTTAAGAAAGGATGAGTGCTCAGCAAAGAAACCCATCCCATGATGCCCTCTGCTGATAAGTTATGTGGTGTACTACATGGCTCATCAAGAGCTCAAAAGCCCAAGATCAACAGGACAGGTCTTTTCAGTGACTCGTTTGAAAGGTTTAACTTTCTCATCTTCACACCTGGAACTGTTGTAAGCAGGTAACAGAAGGGAACACGTTTGAAGAGAGAAAGTAAGTTAAAGGGCACACCTTATCTCTGATCTCCAGAAAACTGATTATGACGTCTGCTTTTAACCAAATGTTTATATTCTGATCATTTTCTCGACACACACTTCCTCATACCAGTCTGTTTCCTGGTTCTAGTCTGGTTTCAGCCCAAACCCTTTGCAGAGTGGGAGGGAGGCAGGTGAAGAGAGGCAGATTCAGGAGGTGCTTCTGTCACTTCACTCGTCTTTGCTGGGAGAAACACACACAATGATGCTCTGTCTGCTGCTCCTGCTGCTCTGCAGCACCCAGGCATCTCATTTCTATGGAACCATGATGACTTATTACCCAAAAAGCAGTGGAGGCAAAGAGGTACGTACAGTTCTTTTTTCCACTCCAGTTTACTCCCCTTCAGGTGATTTTGCCAGTGGAACATAAGTTTTGATATATTTTTGGGATGTAAGTTATAAAAAATGCTTAAAAAGCTTTTAGTACCTGAGAAGTGTCATCTTTGCCAAAGCCAGCACGGTGTCAAGCTTGAGTCTTTTCTTTATTTATCTACTTGTGTGTATGTATTTGTATTTAAGCACTTATATGCTTGGAAACATTAAGAATTTAGTGATGTATATATGGGTATTATCAAGTAGGTATTTGTATATAAGTCGCTGTTTATATGAAAATATATATCTAATGAGAATCAAGTATTGTATACAGGGGGCATGGATGTATATTTGTATGGGACGACAATAGGTATGGATGTTCGTATATGTAAAGAAATTAGGTATTATATCTGTGGGTTATATATTGTCCTCATAACTATATATATACATATATCTATATCTATATCTATATATTTATACATAAATATAGTTATATAGTTATATAAACACTTGAGGAAATGAGGTATTATATCTTTGGGTTATATATTGTCCTCATAACTATATATATACATATATCTATATCTATATATTTATACATAAATATAGTTATATAGTTATATACACACTTGAGGAAATGAGGTATTATATCTTTCGGGTTACACACACACACACACACATATATATATATATATATATATATATATATATATATATATATATATATATATATATATATATATATATAGATAGATAGATAGATAGATAGATAGATAGATAGATAGATAGATATAGATATACAGTTTTATAGTTATATACACACTTATGTATATATATATAGATATAGATAGATATAGATATAGATATATGTATAACTACTATCTCTATATCTATCTATCATCTATCTATCTATCTATCTATCTATATATATATATATATAGTTATATATATAGTTATATATATAGTTATGGTTATAGTAATAGTTGTCGTTTCATATAGTTTCTACAGACTCTAGAATATGTCAATAGAAGGATTGAATAAGTCTGTACTTCCTCCTTCTCCTCTTCAGGCATGTAACACGCAGCATGTGGGCTGTGTTGTGCAGTTTGCCGTCTTTGTTTTTTGTCTTTGTTTTGTTTTTGTGGACGCTGGTGTCGTCTTTTGTGGTTATTTCTGTTTGTTGTTTTTCTTTTTTGTTATTCTCTATGCCTGTTCAAAATCAAAATATTAAATTAAATCTACAGACGTACTTTTGCTGTGCTTCTTTCCCCTGCAGGTGGTCCTTCGTTACAAGCTGAGTTTCAAGGACTGCGGAGATAGCGACACGTGGAAATGTCTGGAAGGGGACTGCGGGACGGAGAGCACAGAGCTCCACGTTGTGGAGGAGAGCGATGGAGAGTGGTGTCAGAGAGAGGGGGTCATGACCCGACAGGTTCCCACCAACGCTCCTTTTCAGCTGAGGTGAGATGGAAGAAAACAAAACATCATCGTTAAAATGTCAAAATAAATTTACACCAAACAAAGATTTATCAACACAGCTCCTGTTCGGAGTTTTATCTTGAAAAGTAAAAACACATCCAGCCTCGTCTTTCTGCTAAATGTCCACCACAGTTTAAAGGGAGGTAACTGGATCGATCAACTCCAGAACAACGTCGTTTTATGGAACGCTGTGACTCTGGTGGAGCTGAGGGACCGATCAGACACCAGCCAGGCCAACAGATCCCCTCAGACCACCATCCTGCCAGCCCTGAGGTAAAAGGGTCACTGTTGAACAAAGAATCAGTGGATTGTTCTAATCTGACGCGCCAACGCTCAGAAACACAGATGAAACATTCATGGTTTACCTGGAAACTGACTCAGGTGTTCTCCTCCTCCTTTTCAGGGTTCCTTCAAACTGTCAGAGAGATTTCAGCCTGTTGGCGTTTGACGCTGATGGAGACGAGGTGAAATGCAGAGAGGGAAACAAAACGCTGTCAGAGTGTGATGTCTGCCCGCTGCCGTCTGTTCTCAGCCTGTCATCAGTGAGTAGCTCGCTCGCTCACTCTGGGCTCACAAACAAAGAGCAGAAGATAAGAAATGACCTTAAGAACACACTCAGAGCCTCGTGTCTCTTTTTCAGTCCTGCACGTTGTCGTTCAGCTCGACAAAGGCCAGTAAGGAAGGACCTTACGCCGTCCAGATTGTGATGGAGGACTTCCCCCAACAGATTATCACCCTGACACAAAGCAACGGCCTTCAGGAGATAAAAACTACCGAAGACGCCATCAGTAAAGTACCTCTCCAGTTTGTTTTAAGAGGTGAGCTCTTTGGTTGCACTGGTGCTTTGATGCACGGTAAACTTGAGCAAGGCTTGAATTCGATCTTTTCCTTTTCTCCCAGTGGACGACGAAGTCCCATCCTGCACCAAGGGACTCTACCTACCAAAGTTTCTGCCTCCAACTCCAGAAAACAGAGCTCAGCTGTACGCTGCTGCAAACCAGACCCTGGAGATAAAGATCAGCGCAGAGGCAAACAACTCCACGTACGTGCTTTACAAAGATCCAGAAAATCAGTGGGTAGTTGAGAAACTGTTGAACTCTTTCTGGTTTGACAAGAAATGCTTGTACACTTTGGGATGTACCCAAACAGTTCCCAGTCCCTCAAAGGATTTTGTTTTGTGTCACTTCAACACTCATGCACAACATGTTTTGACAAGAGTGTAGTAACTTGTGTACAGAGCAGCTGACAGACATACGCAGATGCTTAAGGTAAGATAACAACCTGTGTTTTCACTCACATGGAAATGTACGTCAAAAAACAACTTAACATCAATAATATCAAAAAGTAGGAACAAGTTGTGAACATGCTTCCTGTTGTTTCAACGCTATTTTTAGCAGTTGCACAAGTATGGAAATTCTGAGGCAAAATTCAGCCATTAAAAACCAAACGCCATGAAGGAAACTTCATGAAAATGCAGCCGAGCCGGATGCCAGGTTACGGAAGAATTCCACCCACCATCAGGAGTTCTGCTCCAACTCGTGGATGCTGACTTTTAAGACGCTTATCTGGTTTCTCTTTCTGTTTTCCAAAAGGATTTCTGAGCTTCTGTTCAGTGGGCCGTACAACGTAAACAAGACCTCCACAGCTGATGGACGGTTCAGCCTGAGTTGGACGCCGTCGGAGAGTGAAGATGGGGAAAGCCATCCTATCTGCTTTGTCGTCGAGGCCGATTTCAAGTAAGTCAAATTCAAAACGAGTGAATAATTGAAAAAACAAAGTTTATCAGTTTGAACAATAAATATCTTGTCTTTGTAGTGTTTTGATTGAATACAGGTTAAACAGGATTTTGAACTGGACTTTTATGATCACACGTCACCTGTTGTTGGCCAGTGTCCCAACTTCATTGGAATTGGTGTTGTAGATAATACATTTACATATTTCAACAGATCATCCAGTTCAACTTCATCCAAGTTACACTCAGAGCTTCGATGTGTCGTCGTTAGCGTCGGAAACTGTGAGTCAATCCTTCATTGTTCCTCAGTGTTTGGAGTTCTGTTTCACATTTCCTCCTCTGATATGATTCTTGTGTAACCGATGTCTTTGTTCACTCGTGTTTCAGACACAGCTAGCATTCAGTCGACAGCTTGGGCAGACACTACAGTATTAACAAGTACAACCAACAGTCCTTCAACAACTACCATGATACATACTACCACGATCAAGCCAACGACAACACAAAATACACCCCCGCTAAGTTCTACGACTCCTATATCAACAACAGCCACAAGAACAACACTTAGTACAACCACCACTCCTACAAAAACGACTACACCAACAATAATTAGCTCAACAACAACTCAAAATACATCCCCGCTAAGTTCTACTACTCCTGTGCCAACAACAGCCACAAGCACAAGTACCACACCAACTATTACGAGTACAATACCTGCTTCCACAACACAACCCACAGCAACACAAAATACAACATTATCGATGAATTCTACCACTGATGCGCCAACAACAACCATGCAGAGTGCTACTACCAAGACTTCGACCAATGCAGGAACACCAAGCACAAGAGCTGTTCTTTCAACAACTACAGCCAACACTGAATCCACAACGATACAAAGATCACCACGGCTGACTTCTACCACTTCCACACCAACAACCCCTGTCACATCTTTTCTCACTACAACGAGTTCAACAAAAAGTGCGACCACCGCCGATGTCTCCAACCGAAGTGAGTGTGACTGTTGCTTATGTTTTCCTTTATCGCATTGCTTTAATGTATCGTAACGTTCTGTTACTCTGCTTTCAGTCGTCGCCCATCTGAGAATTAGACTCTCCTCCTCGGCTCCACTGACTGATGAATACATCAGAAGTACAGTAATACCAAGGGTCAGTCTCCTCTTATAAATTAAGCAACTCATATAATGTTCAGAGAGCAGCTCCCCCAGAACTGGCGAGACAGGAGTCACTTCATAGGTAGAGTCTGGCCGACACCGTCTAACCACAACCCAGCCTGTCTGTGTTTCATTACAGTGAATTCTGAGGAAGAACCCTGACACGAGGGAGCTGGAATGAGAAATATGAAAGATGATAAGTAACGTTCTGTTGAAAAGCAGGCAGGCCGAACAAAGACATTCCAGAGCTGACGAGTGTTTAAAAGGAAGTGGTTTAATCCCTTTGTGTTAGAAAACCGTTTGACACGCGGGCTCTGTTTGACGTGTGAAGAAGAAGAGCAGCTTCTGTCAGTGTGACGAGTGAATGGAACTGATCCTTCTTCTCCATCTCCAGGTTAAAGGTGAACTGGTGATTAAGGGGCTGCCAGGAAGCATCTCTCTCCGCCTCGTGAGCGGTACACAGCTGGATGCATCAACCACAGCTCCCCCTGTTGGATAATGAGGACGTTATTTCTTCTCTCGTCTTGAAGTTAAGACAAACTGTCCTCCTTTCTGATTTACAGTGTGTCAGTATATGAACGTAAAACATGCAGGCTCATGTTTTTGAAAAGATTAAAAAATATGTATATATTGTGAATTTGATGCTTTCACTTTGTACTTTTTTTTTTTTTTATAAATTTGCTCTTCATGTCAAAAATCAACCAGAGCTTCTATATGAAGAACATCATAACAATAACAACCAGTTAAATACATTAATAAGACATGATATTTGTTGTTTATTGACTGATTTTGAATTTGATGGCTGCAACACGTTCCTAAAAAGCTGGGACAGGGTCTTTCTTGATTCTTGATTGATGAACAACTTCAGTTGATCAACAGTCCGGGGTCTCTGTTGTCATATTTTGTGCTTCATAATGCTCCATACATTTTCAATGGGAGACAGGTCTGGACTGTTTCTCGTACCCGCACTCTTTTACTACGAAGCCACGCTGTTGTAACAGGTGCAGAATGTGTCTTGTCATTGTCTTGCTGAAATAAGCAGGGACGTCCCTGAAAAAGACGTGGCTTGGATGGCAGCATATGTTGCTCCAAAACCTGTATGTACCTTTCAGCATTAATGGAGCCTTCACAGATGGTCCAGTTAGCCATGCCATGGGCACTAACACACCCCCATACCATCACAGATGCTGGCTTTGAGACTTTGACCTGGGAACAATCCAGATTGTCCTTTTCCTCTTTGGCCTGGAGGACACCACGTCCATGATTTACAAAAACAGTTTGAAATGTGGACTCGTCAGACCACAGCAGACTTTTCCACTTTGCGTCAGTCCATCTCAGATGAGCTCGGGTCCAGAGAAGCCGGCGGTGTTTCTGGGTGTTGTTGATATATGTCTTTGTCTTTGCATGGTAGAGTTTGAACTGTCACTTGTAGATGTAGTGATGAACTGTGTTAACTGACAATGGTTTTCTGAAGTCTTCCTGAGCCCACGTGGTAATATCCTTTACACAATGATGTTGGTTTTTAATGCAGTGCTGCCTGAGGGGTCAAAGGTCACGGGCATTCAGTGTTGGTTTTCAGCCTTGCTGCTTACGTGCAGAGATTTCTCCAGATTCTCTGAATCTTTTGATGATATTATGGACTGTAGATGATCAAATCCATCAATTCTTTCACATTGTTGAGAAACATTGTTCTTAAACTGTTGGACTATTTGCTCACGCAGTTGTTCACAAAGTGGTGAACCTCGCCCCATCCTTGCTTGTGAACGACTGAGCCTTTCAGGGATGCTCCTTTTATACCCAATCATGACCCTCACCTGTTTCCAATGAACCTGTTCACCTGTGGAATGTTCCAAACAGGTGTTTTTGGAGCATTCCTCAACTTTCCCAGTCTGTTGTTGACCCTGTCCCAGCTTTTTAGGAACGTGTTGCAGACATCAAATTCAAAATGAGTGAATATTTGGAATTTTTTTTTCATCTGTGGCTTTATTATTTTTTTCTTCATGAAGAAGCTTGCACACTACCTTAATAAAGCAATTTTTTTGCCTGAGTAACTGTAACATTATTACTGGAATTTCAAAAATAATTCTTTACACAACTTGTTACTTGTGAAAATAATATCACTACTGCCCAACATTGGTTGTTTTGGATGTCTAACCTCTAAATTTCAACGCTATTTTTTTTATTTCTTCTTCATGTGAACTCAAAATGAACAAATACAAAAACAACGTGGAAAAAAGAAAGAAGGAGATTAAAAGACATCTGTTTTTATTTCCAGTTAAACAAGCAGAGCAGCATGTCATTAGGAATAATACACAGGTCACGGTTTATACAGAGTAACAATAAATAAAACTTCCGTCTGTAAACTCGTTTATCATGAAACAACATGATATTTAACTCTTTGTTGGTTTTGTTCGTAGGGTGTGAAGTATACTGATGTTTTGGGCAACATAGGCAAAAAAAAAAATCCTCGCTGGCCAAAGTGCAGAAGGGTGCAAATTTTATTTTGACATTTACAAATTTGGTACGCTATCTCTTTGGGAAATTTAATGCATGTTGGTTTTTGCTGCTAAAATTTAAAGTTTTGGAATTTCTGAAACAAAAGCTGGAAAAAAAAAGTCTGAATCGTTTGGATGATGGTTTCACGTTAATTTCAGCTCCTTGCGTTTTGTACACACATTCCTTCCCGCTGTCAAGTACAACAGCCAATTGGGTACGCTTGTTTTGTTTCAGTCATCTGAGTCATTTTGTTAGCTTTTACAAACTGAACAAGCGCACCCTGTTGTTCAACATAAATATCTATACATATATTAAAAAACTTCAAAACAGATCAAACGCATTTTTCAACAAAGTCAAACAAGCAAGCCAGTACCCTGAAAGTCAAAAAGAAATCTGGAAAATATTTACAATTTCAAATGTTTTCAGTTTTCTATCAAAGTCAAGGTGCACTTGATTTAAATGGAAACATTCGGAGACACGTGGAGTGACTCGGCTTTTACTAAAAAGACCCTCGTTTTCACAAAATTCAGGATGAAACAAACCGTTCACACCTCATGATTTTGAAAAAACATCTAACGACGTGTTATATTACATCCAGATCCTCACAGTTGCACACAAACAAAAACAAAAAAAAAACAAAAACAGAGTTTCAGAAACTTTCCCTTCATAACAATTGCACGTCATTATAAAATATGAACTTTCCTATGTACAGCTGAAAAATCAAACCTGGGTGAGGATGTGTTTACGAGTTTCTGAAGCAGTTATTGGAAACAACCATTTTCTCCTTCACGGTTTGTCCATTTCAAATACTAAAACAGAAATAAGGCAGCTTTTACTTTGGAGGATGGTTGCTTCACCTCCCATCCTCACTGCGAACAATCCCCAGGATTCACTGACTCTGCTCAAAGACTACCTTATTCTCTTATTTTGCAGCTAAACATGATTTAATAAGCGTTGCGTTAAAAAAAATGTACCAGAAATATCAGTAACTTCATTTCTTTTTTTCTTTTATAAAAAGGCAAATCACTTCCTGTGATTTAAGTCACTTAATTCAAGAATTCGGGGTTTTCAGAGGAAACAAGTGACATCATCTTTCAAGTGGCAGTCGTTCTCCTTTTAAAAACCTCTGAGGGTGACTGTTAATACGCTGAGATCGATACGTTCCCTTCTGTTTATGAAAAGTCAGGTGCAGCCCAGGTGAACTGGTGTTCATAATGACTCTATATACATACTTCAAAACACAAAGAGGGGTGAAGCTGCCTTAATCTCTGTGTTTTCATTCGTCTCTTTTCCATACAAAGTCTGATCTGTGAAGCTGCTAACAGCTGAAAGTGGAAACACTGGCTCTAACATTCAGTAAACAAAGGTCTGGAGATTCTTCATTAAGAATCACGTGAAGATAATTCTGATTGGCTCAGAGAAGAAACAAGAATTCTCTTTGAAACGAGTCTCCTCTGCTACGTCTGACTCTAAGTATGAGGTAATAAACGGTGAGCTGTCTTTGGGTGACCTTAAAACAAGATGAAATAGTACAACTTTTCAACTGCAAACTTTGATTTAATTCCTACATCAAACATGTGGAAAGGCAGCTTCACCCCTCACATCAAAATAAAAACAGTTTTGAGTAGAGTCAACTCTACGGAATCATCAGAAAACGATAATTAAGTCAAGAATCTGTTTCTTTCATTAAGAGTTAGTTGAGTACCGAGAGATGAACTCCCTTTCTGAGAAAGTCTCTTCTGTATTCTTTCATCCTCAAAAGAAAATAAAAAAGTATGACAGTGCATAAAACTTGGGTCTTTCTGTGTACAATACCTGATTTTGCACCCTATGGGGACGCATGACTGACTTGAGTTTTAAAGGGGACGTCTTATCCTGATGGAGACATCACAAAAGTCTCCACAAGAAAGAAATACTTCATTGGGTAAGTAGTTGAGGTACATGTAAGGCAAGTTGATGAGTGTTTAGTGTCAGGATTAGACTACGTTTTAGTGTGTGTGTGTGACTGGTTTAGTCCCCTTGTGGGGACACATGCCAACTTCAGTCTCAAGGGGACACTGTGGCCCTACTTCCAGGAAGTAGTCTATTGGAGTAGTAGTAGTATTTCATAAATGATTAAGGGTTTGGTAGACTCATGTGTAAGTGTGTGTGTACGAGTCTGGTTTAGCATCCTTATGGGGACACACATCTAGTTCAGTGTAAAGGAGACAACTTAGCCAACTGGGGATGTTAGCCATACCATCCCTAAAGGTGATTTGTAGGTTGAGTAGTTAGTTTGGTAGAAAGTAAGTGGTGTTGTGTTGAGGGCTTGAGTTTGTGTATCTACACTCTGGTTTAACATCCTTATGGCAACACATGCTATCTTCAGACTAAAGGGGTAAACTGATTATCTAATTAGGATTTGTGTTTCTTTATGGTAGAAATGATTAAGTTAGTGGTTAGATTAGTGGATAGTAGGTTGTTTTGATGTGTTTTTGGCTTGGATTTGAATGTTTAAGTGTGTGTGTCCATCTGGTTTAGCAGCCTTATTGGGACACATGACTGACTTCATTCTTAAGGGGACAACATATCTAAAGAAGGACATTAGCGGTCTCTGGGTGAAAGAAGTACTTCATTGGGTGAGTAGTTAGGGTTAATAAAAAGCAATTAGTTGATGGATGTTTAGGGACAGATAGATGTGAGTGTGTATGTACAATTTTGATATGGAGTCCTTACAGGGCCATTTGCAAATTTCAGACAGTAGGAGATGCTTATCCAATTGGGGACATTAGTGGTGTATTCATTAAATTAGAGCTTAAGGTAGAAGAAAAACGAGAAATGTTTTTGGATTGAAGGTCAAGGTTTGATTGTTTTTGAATGTTTGTATAACTCTGGTTTATCACCCTTACGGGGACACGCGACTGATTTCAATCTAACGGGAACGACTTGTACAACTGGGGACGTTAGTCATTTCTCAATATCAAAGAAGCAGTTCATTGAGTTAATAGTTGGACTGATGAAAAGCATGCTATTTTTATATTATGTATGTGAATTAATGTAAAAATTAAACAATGTCCCTAATAGTGACTTAATTTAACACAGTGTAAATCTGTTTAACTATTCAGTTGAGTAACACAACAAACATTTTTGTAACAAAAGATAAACACAGATCTTAACAAAAACAGAACACAACAAAAGGATCTCTTTGTGAACAATCTCAATTTGCAAATTAACCTCAAGGCAGCTTATCAAACCCCTGAAACAACTCATTTAATATATCCAATATTGCCGAGCTAATGCGGCTAATTTAAAGATACATAAATAAATACTAGAGAACACACTGACCTTTTGGTGTTTGTATGAAGATGGTTGATCTTCATTTGACTCAGTAACAAAAATGATGACATTGAGGAAAAAAGAAAGCTGAAAATCTTCACATATAAAGATTAAATCAAAAAGTTTGATCTTTTTCCATTAAAAATTCAAACGTCAACATTTGAATGAAATATGCATTGTTGAATTATGTAAATAAATTCTAAAATTTCCCCATTTTCCTTGTTCAATCTGCTCCTGAAAGTTGTGCATGAAAGTGTCAAGTTTGAATGAGGTTAATACATCGGATATCAGCAGCTTCTAAGTAAAAATATCAAGTACACCCACATGAGTCAAACCTCAGAGTCCATACAACACCAACTCTTCCACAGGAGTGAAAATATCCAGAGACGCTGGGAAATAAACTGATAAGTGGGAACCGTCTGAGCTTTCCTTCATGACAGGAAAGAAGAAGACCCTCGTGAGTCTTAGGGAGCTGATGCTGAACTTTTTGGACCCTGGGGTTTTTAGTAAAACACACAGATCATCAGTCATTCATGTAACACACAAACACACTCTCTCCATTCATCCCAGACTTTGCCTTCATCCTCCGTCCTCTTCACCTCTCAGGTCAAAGAAACGACGTTAGGCAGCGTAATCTCTCCTTCTACCACACACACACACACACACATTAAAACCTGTCTCGCCCTCCTCTGCCGGCTCTCACAGCTGAAAGGTCAGACATCATAGTCAGGCAGAGCAGAGTAGCTGATGCCGCCAACTGACGGCGGGCTGGAGTGGAGAGGAAGAAGCCAACAGAAGACCGACCCTGAAAAAAGAAGAGATTAAATCCGGTTTGAATCCTCAAACTGACTTTATCTCTGAAGTTAAGGAGGATTAACTCAAACCCACCTCTTCCAAAAACCTCCCGCAGCAGAGCCAGCTTCGGCTTACGGGTGTGTGGAGGATGGTGAGGCATCTGAGGGGCGGAGGAGGAGGAGGAGGTAGAGGTCAAGGAGGAGGATGAAGATGCTCTGTCCTTTATCATCAGCCTGTTCCTCATCTGCTCGATAGGGGTCTCGTCTGTAATGATGGAGACCAACTGCGGGGAGACAAAACAGGACTTTATTTAATTTCTAATTGAGAGTGAAGAATATCTAGGATATTTAAATTACAACCCATAAAAGCAAAAATAACCCTGTTCAATAAATCTGTGTCATATTCAGTAAAAGAAACTCAAATTCAAAAACTCTTCCTACACACACAAATACGTTTACAGGAATCGTGGGGACTCCAAACACATTTGTTTTGTGGGGACTCGGGTCACCACAACATAATTCATCCGATTAGGAGATACAAGAGTAAATTCATTTCACTACATTTCACATCTTGATGATATGATTATGGTTTTAATATAAGCAATTGGGCGGAAACACAAATTCCTGTTTATGTGATTTGTGGAGACTTCAACTCTGTGCACAATTACATTATGGGGACTTTGGTTAACAACATAAATCATCACACTGTAAGATAAGGGTATATTGGATAAATGTATTGCCTGAAATCCCCCCCTCCCCAGATTATTATAAATCTATTGATAAGATCAGAAAACACAAATACCTATTTTTCTACCTTATGGAGACTTTAACTCTTAAAATAGCTCAAACTTTTTGGGACTTTCGTTATAACAAATCATCACACTGTAAAATTAGGGAGTACGTGGGTATCTGTATTTAGTTACATTTCTCAACTCTATGATTTAAATATGTTTATTTAAATGAGTGAGTGTGAAAAACATACATACATGTTTAAGACAGTTGTGGGGGCTTTAACTCTTAACACAGTTAAATTGTAGGGACTTAAGACAGCACAACATAAACCATCACACTGTAAGACAAGGAGATACTTAGGTAAATATATTGACTTAAATTTTACATCTTTATGACATGATTCTGTTTATATCATGCGCAAAACACAATTACATTTTTTTGTGACTTGAGGGACTTTGTCTCTTAGCATAGTTATAAAAGTAGGGACTCAGTTTAGTACAACATAAAACATCACACCTAAGGTTAAGGGAATACTTGGGTAAATGTGTTAAGTTGTATTTCACAGATTCATGACATGATGCTGTTTTTATAAATGGGTAAGAGTTTAAAGCACAAATCCCTGTTTATGTCACTTGTGGGGACTTTAACTCAGCACAGTCACATTGTGGGGACTCAAACAAGTAAACATAAATCATTAGGGAAAACTTTGATCACTGTATTTAGTTGTGTTTCTCAGCTCTATGAGATGAGTTGTTTTTTTCCGAAATGAGTAAGCGTGAAAAACACAAAAACTTGTTTATGTGATTTGTGGGGACTTTAACTCTTAGCACTGTTACGTTGTGGGGACTCTGGTTAAGAGAACATAAATCATTAGAAGACTGAGTTTCAAGTCAAGTTTGGGGATAGAAAAAGTCTCTTTATATCCCATATTAGCAAATGAAACTTCCCTGTAAGTGAGAAAAACAGGATAGTGTGTGTGTGAGTACCTGATCGTAGAAGATGACCATGACAAACACACCAAACAACACGGACTCCACCAGCAGGATGATGTAGTGAGCACTAAGAGTAAGAAAAATCACAATCACAGAATCATTAATAAAATTAAGATGTTGGTTAAAGATGAAGAGACTTTTTCGTGATGTTTATTAAACTCACACTATCAGGTGTTTGCTGGGCGTCTCCTCTCCTTCTTTCTCTGAGTCTCCCTCTCTCTCACTTCTTATTCTCCACACCCAGGCCGAAACCACCAACACCAACGAGTACAGGCTGGCCATGCCTGCGCACAAACATGTACAAACATTCATAAAGATATAAACAAATCAGAAGAGCAAAGCGTGTAATGACTTTACGATATTCAGCCGACAGCGTCAGCGCTCACCCGTGTAGAAGAGAAACTGGATGAAATACTTCTGATTTAACTCTCCGACACAGTTATTGATCCTGAAACACAAATCCAGAAAGAGATGACGTCAAAGGGAAGGGAGCTGAAATTAGAACAATGGAGATAAGGATGGGTTTAGCTCACTAACCAGGGACAGTGATGGTCCATGCGGCGTATACACCTCTGACAGACCCGGCAGTGATGCGCTCGGGGCGGTCTGTAGGTTTCACACCGACTGCACACCGTCCAACCTTCACAGCCCTGAGAGAAGAGCAGGAGAGTGAGTCCACAGCAGTCTGCAGACAATACTTCACCTGTCATCAGGCTAATAGAAGTATAATTATGAGCTCAGAGGAGGACGTTAAGTACAGCTGCTGACATGTGGGAGATAAATATATACCTGCTGATAACAGAGTCAGACTCAAACCACAAGCTCCCTCAAATCCTCTCTGTTATTTGGCTCTTTGTCTCTTTCTGTAGCTGCTTTCATGAACTTGTGACAAAAGAAAAAGTCTGAACTTCATCCTAAAGTCAAAGACACGTCCAGCGTTGATAAAGCTGATGCTTCAATCAGCAGTTTCAGTTGGAGAAAAGCTTCCAGATTTAGAAAAGCAGAAGGAAGCAGCTGCTCACCCGCTCGTTCATCCGAGACGACTGCGACCGGAGGTCTGAGAAGTCTATGGCTGTGTCAGGGAGAGGCACCATACCTGCAGGACGGCCACACGGATTAAACATACGTGAACCAAGAGCACGTTTTAAAAGCATTAACACGCCACATTTACTGACCGGGGTCTGAGAAGACGGCTTTGGAGTGGCAGGCCAGCAGCAGGAGGAGGATGAGGTTAAAAACTGATCCATGAAGAGTGCACCACACGCTGTCACACAGACGGAGAATAAACACCATAAATATCATTATTTACATCCAGATTATATTATATACTATAAAATAATTATTGTCAGAAATGAACGAAATACATCTAAAAACTACTACCGAGCATGTATCAGTCATATGAGCCTTTAAAATAAATGGAAACACTTTAAAACGATCCTCATGTTATTATAATATTTTCTATCACTGAGCAGGAAACGCGTCACAGTAAATGAGGACAATAAGCTACATGAAGGATCACTGTTAAATTTAACAGTATGAATAATCAGTGAAGAAGAAGCGGACACGTGTTGATTTAGTTTGAATGTTTAGATAATAAAGTTTTAATTTGTGTTTTTTTCTGTTTTTTTTTAAAGGAGTGTTTTTGTAAACAGGGATCCTCCTCCAGAAGCCAAACAGCTGACTGACGCTTTCGGATCAGATGCCTCAGCTCGTAAACACACACACACAAAGACACATTATGTGATTACTTTCAACACAAAACCGCCACAGACGAACATATTGATAAAATTCAGCGCCTGTTCCTGTCAGAAAATCCGGTTCAGTGAGAATCCAGCGGAGAGAAAGAAGGTTAGGATGCTGTCAGACCTGTCAAATGAATGGAGACAGCGCGGAGCGGAAGGCGCCATGTCGGACTTTTAAAGCTTTAAGCGGGATAAAAACACAAAGTACCGACCTGTCAGAGTAGGCTGGGATGAGGACATACTGAATGACCACGTAGTCCGCGTAAAAAACGCTGAAATACGTTAAAATAAGACAGATAACACCGCAGGGGTCTCTCCTACAGCGAAGAGACGCCATCTTCTGCCGGGCTCCGCCCCCCTGTTCCCGGCTTCCTGCTGACGTCATACTGAATCACGATTCTAACTTCAGGGACCGTAGGAATTCACGATAATAATGAATTTAAACAAAACAAAACAAGTAAATAAAATAAAATAAAATAAAATAAAATAAAATAAAATAAAATAAAATAAAATAAAATAAAATAAAATAAAAAATAAATAAAATATAATAAAATAAAATAAAATAAAATAAAATAAAATAAAATAAAATAAAATATAATAAAATAAAATAAAATAAAATAATATAAAATAAAATAAATCCTTTGATCGACAAAACTTTAAAGGTCTTTTTGTTAGTAAAGTGCATCTTAGCAAACAATTTGACTCATTAATTTCTGATGTAAGAAGCCGTCCAGTTGGTCTTGCTGAGTTATCTTAAATTACAGGAAAATTCTTCCTTACTGTTCTTTATTACTTTTTTTTTTTTTTTTAATCAAAAATCTGGGGATTGAAGCTATGATAACCAGACGCTGATTCAAGGTTTTTAAGAAAACAACTTTGAAAAGGTAATAAATGTATTTCAACTGAGGGCTTCTGTCAAAAAATAAATATAGAAATAAATAAATTAAAATAAATAGAAAGAAGGAAAGAAAGAAAAAAAGACAGAAAAAAGATTTAAAAAAAATTAACAACAACAAATTAGTTTGATAAATACAAGTATATTATTTCACTTCTTACCTCTTTGTTTTGAAGGCTGTTTGTCTACAATCCAAACAATATTTTGTATTTTATCTTGTTGTGACATAAACACCTTCATTTAAAATACAGTGACTCTTAAGTATACTGATTTTTTTTTATGATATCAAGTTGTATTTTTGACTTCAGGTGATAAAGGAGTCTGTATGGTTTCTATAATCTAAATTTAGGGGGTCCTGCCTGGAATGAAATACAGCTTTTTAAAAATTAACTATAATAATATAATAACAACAGTAGCTGGACATGGAGGTAGATTTCGGAGGAATGTCTGATATGTATGTCCAACAACAACCCTCTCTAAACTGAGAACATTTCATCAACATTTGTTCTAAGAATAAAAAATAAAATACGTTATGAGTTGACGCGGATGAGAACAGAAACTTGGATGTCGGACTTTATAGTTGCGCCTGAAGGCAGCATGACATCAAGTTTATTTAGAGATTAAAAATTAACTTTTAACGGTCGAAATGTTTTCATATGTTTTACGTAATCAAGAGTTCTGATACAAAAGTGGGAAAAAAAATAACAAGTAAAAGTCATGTGAATAAAATTTTATTAAAGTTAATATTTAATAATTTTGTTATTGAAATGAAACCACTTGTTACTCGGAACAGTCTAATATTTTATCATTATTATATGAAGTCATGTAACTGTTTAATAACTATAAATGTTTTCATTTACACATCACTTTGACTTTAATGTGACAGCTTGAGACCAGCAGGGGGCAGTCGTCCTCGTCATGTGTGAAGCTGATGTTCACACTCTTCGCTCCTCCCTTGAAGTAGGCCGTAACCAGCTCGTCATCCTGCTCGTTTGCTCAACACTTTTTTTTTTTTTTTTTTTTTTTTTTTTTGTTGCTGCACATTCACAAGGAGTGTGTGTATGTATGTGTGTGTGAGCGTGTGTGTTAGACTGTGTGTGTTTTCTAGTTTGTCCATTTCTTTTTCTACGGCTGCTGCTGCCGCTGCTCTCTGCACAAAAACCAACTTTTTCCCTCCCCTTCGGATATATTCCTTTTCTTCCACTTTGAAGCTCGTTTTTTGGGGGAGTTTATTCATTCCGGGAGGAGTCGAAAAGAGGAGATAGACAGAAAGAAAGCGAAGGAGAAGAAAGAGAGAAACCTGGAGGTGGAGAAGAAGGGCGTTCATACTTCGAAGTAACCATGGAAGTTCCTGGTATGCAGGTAAGTGGAAAGGTGGACGCCGTGCTGCGTTTGAAGGCTCGCTCGGTCTGTGTTCGTCGTTTTAAAGCAAACTAAACCAGATAGAGACTGTGGAGCAACTTCAGGTCATTTCCTACATGTTTCACAGACATAAACTGATGTTAATGTTGAATGTGTTACCATTCAGAACACGCCGTGTTTTCAAGGAAACAACGTCAACTATTATTTTAAAATACACCAAACATTAAGGGCACATTTAGGCTGTTCAGTTATATATTTTTTTATTTTTTTTTGATAAATGTGACTCACAACACTCGTCATGTAGTGGTTTGAAACATCCACCAAATAAGAGTATCGTGAGATTTAAGCGATTCATCTCGGTATCTCTTTAAAAGCTTTAAAACAGCCTTTAAATATCCATAAAATTATCATTGAGTTAACAACAATGTGAGTTTCATTCTCTCTACAATCTAAATAGTGATTTTTAAAAAAATATATATTTTGTTCGTGTAACTCATGTATGACTTTGTGTGATTTTCTTGAAAAAAATTGGCGTTATCGGTCAGCTGTAAATATCTGTTTGGGGGCTTTAAACTGCCTCCACAGTGGAATCTCAGTTTCATGTTCATTTTATGGCTTTTGGAATGACTCTGAAACTCTGTAGTAAGTTTATTGTCGGCTGCTGGTTTTAGTACAATATTAATTGACTGAATTGTGTTTGTATTGTTAAGTCTAAACTGAAATTATGGCGGCCTGATCGCATAAATCAGTCTCTTTGGTCCCATAGTGGTGTTAAAAATAGACTTTCTGTGGTGTTTTGATGCATATTTTTTGCCTCTCATAATATTCACACAGTGAAGTATTTAAAAGCTGGCACTCCAAACTAACTTTGTGTCACTTTATTGTGACTTTTAAGTCGGTATCATGACTCTATAAAGAGCCTCTCTGTGTGGTTGCATAACTTATATTCATGTGCTCTTCCCACAGTGACTCATTGTGTCTGAGGGCTTGTTTTTACCTTATTTATAGCACAGGATCTGCTTTATATGGGTTATAATAGGGTTCTAATTATAAGTGATAAGGTGTCTCCTGCTGCAGTGACCTCTTTTGTGCTGGTGGTGACTTTTGGTGCCTTCCAAATGAGCCAGTGTTGGATATTTAGTGGTAAAAGAAGCTCCTTTCTTTGTTTTGTTGGTTATTGAAGGTAACTCCGCAGACACACTGAGTGTGTGCGGTTCAAAAGGCGTGTAAGGCAAGTCATTAGCCTCTCGCTCGGCCTCCTGCTCGGCCGGCTCTCTCAGGTGTGTCTACCTGTGGGACTGGCTGCCTGGCTGTCAGCTCACTCACTCTGCCTGCTCTGTGCGTCCCAGATGGGAGGGGACAAAGAGCGTCACAGTCGGCTTGAATCAACATTCAAAAACACACCTGACAGCCGGCAGCAGCTGCTGCTGCAGCGAGGTGGCTGAAAGTATCTGCTGTACCCGCCAGACGAACGACGATGGACGATATATTCCAAATACGACTGCTGACCAGTCATGATCTCAGCTTTCTCAGCAGAAAACAGTAATTTGTCGATCATTGATGAAACCATAACTCTGTCTTTTGATCATTTTGAATGTCCTTTTGTTGTGGACAAACAATTCAGATACCTCATCCTTAGTCTTTTAAAAGTGAAACGCTGATTGATATTTTTCAGAATTCATCGGTAACTTCAAAATTCAAGCTAACTAAACGATCAGCTATGATTCATTCAACGAGTTAAACAATCGTTAGGTTACGGCAGTTTATTAGCTAGCTGTGTTTTTCAATTTAAGTGCTATATTAGCCTCTTTTAGCCTCTTTTAGCCTATATTAGCCTCTTTTAGCCTCTTTTAGCGCTCTGTTTTGGTCACACCACTTGCTTTAATAATTTTAGGTTACAACAGTTAAATAGCTAGCTGTGTTTTTCAATTCAAGCACCATATTAGCCTATTTTAGCCTCTTTTAGCCTCTTTTAGTCTCTTTTAGCCTCTTTTAGCGTTCTGTTTTGGTCACACCACTCACTGAAATAATTTTAAGTTACAACAGTTAAATAGCTAGCTGAGTTTTTCAATTCAAGCGCCATATTAGCCTCTTTTAGTTTCTTTTAGCCTCTTTTAGCCTCTTTTAGCACTCTGTTTTGGTCACACCACTCACATGTACGCTGTTGATCTGCTCAAATCAGCAACAAGCTGTTTTGATAGACAAAAGCTCTGATAGGTAGACTTTACCTTACAGCCTTAGCTTCAAAAAAAAATTAGCACAATTAGCAACCAGCTAATTAGCATAGCATAGCATAGCATTAGCAGCTAAAAAGCCAGATATATCATCTTCAAAAGATAAATTATTCGAAACTGAGATACTGAGTGTTGACTTTATGTCCAAGTTGAATGCCAGTGCTTGAAATTGGTGTTCTAAGTAGCCACATAGCATAGCAGCCTTATGCTACTTTATATGAGTGTGTAATATTGGCATAACCAGCTAAAAATATAGATGTTTTTCTTGTGAATTGGAAGCTTTTCTAAACAAGATCAAATATTAACCTTACATTCCATAAATGTCAAGAAATATGATCGCAGATCAATGCTAATGCTGCTTAGTTTGCTGGATGAACAACTATCAAAAGTGATGTTTTGCTAGCATGCTTCTACATCAATAAAAAGTCATGATATGTCAGGACTGTGTTGCGTTGTTTGCTAGTCTCTGCAGTGCCAGATTAAAGATAAAGTTAGCTTTAAGAGGAAAAAGTTGGCTTTTTGAAAGATTCTTTCTGCTAACTGTAGAAAAATGTGTTTGTTTTTGGACTTTAAGGGGTCAAGGTTAAGATCAGAGCAGTTTTTTCAGACCAGGAGACGACACATCTGATAGAGGATTCATGTAACCATGTGTGGACTCAGGACGCCACAGTCACACATGTACTTTGAAACTTTGAACCATTGGGACGCCTCCTTTTTTCGTTCTCTTATCAATGAACGACGCTGTGCTGTTGTGAAACCCGAACACATGTGAAAATGTTTCTGATCGACGCTCCAACCGCACCAGGCAGCTGCTGAACGCCGGACTTCGTTACATAAAAGAAAGTTAGCTTGACGTAACGTGGAAACGAGTCATCATTACACAAGTTTCTCGCTCTGTGGTGAAGAATATGTTTATTGTTCAAGTTAAACATTTTCTGCCTGGGGCGCACGTCTTTGTTTGAAGCCTCTCAGACTTTTCCACTGCCGGTTTGAGGAGAGGAGGCACGTCTGGCCTGAAATAACACCACCTTTTCCAGTCTCAGAGCCGTTTGGAGACTTATTAAAAGCAACGGCCAAATATTTGATGTATTGTTGTAGTTTGTTATTCAGGGAACTGGACAGACTGGGGAGCTGGTGATTTATTAGTCAGCAGATTTGCAGTTTCCCTCCTTGTTTGGACAGATTTCCATCCAGCCTGGCAGCTGAATGTTTTGTACGCCGACCTTTAATGTGAGGAAAAAAAATAAGGTGATGAAAGATTAAAGAAGAGCAGCCAAGGCAAACAGATGCTTTCTATAAATAGAAATGTAACTGCTGGACACTTTGGATAATTTGGATTATTAAGTCATTTGGAGAATTTAGTTAAAGCTGCACCAACAACTGTTTCCTGTTTCTGCCGTCCTGTGAAAATTTCACACCTTTTGTCTTTGGTAAATGTAGTTTTTTTGGGTTTTTGAAGTTACCCGAATAAGAATATAAAATTTCATTTTCCTTTTTTGATTTTTTTTTGGTCTTTTTTTTTTTTTTTGGAAAAAAAAAAAAAAAAACAGTTTTGGTCACATTTGAAAAATTTTCTGAGTTTTTTTTGAATTCACAAATTAAAAAAAAAAATACTAGGGCTGCAACTAACGATTATTTTCATAATCGACTTATCTTTCGATTTTTCTCTCAATTAATCGAGTAGTTGTTTGGTCCATAAAATTTCAGAAAATGGTGAAAAATGTCAAAGTTTTTTTTGGGATTCCAAGATGACATCATCAGATGTCTGGTTTGCAAACCAAAGATATTCAGGAGTGCCACAGAGAAGCAAAGAAAGAAGAAAATATTCACATTTATGAAGCTGAAATTAGAGAATTTGGACTTTTTTTCTAAATAATTACCTAAATGACTCAATCGATTATCAAAATAGTTGACGATTAATTTAGTAATCAACTAATAATCGATTATTCGATTAATTGTTGCAGCTCTAAAAAATACTGATAAAAATCTCTAATTTCAACTCTTCAGGTTTTTATTGTTTTATTTTTTATGCGTTTTTTCATTCAGGCATCATAGCTGAGAATCCCTTTTAACTCCTGCAGCAACATACGTTTTTTAAACTTGCACAGCTGTGACGATTATAAGTGGATCCGTGCAAATTAATGGGCTAAATTGCACCGTTTCTTCTTGGCATTTCTTCTTCACGAATCATGTTGAAATAATTGATCATGGTATTCTTGTTTGCATGAATTTGGCAGGTGTGGGGTCAGAGTTAGATCATAAACATTTGGTAAAGTTAGATAAAAAGCAGTTTCTTTATTTCTGCAGTGGAACTCTTGAACCCTCGTGAGGTCTCTCTGACCCTTCTTCGTGCATCCATCCTGAACTTTCCCGCGCTCCTTTGTGCAGCCTTGATTGCGTCTTCGCTCCGTACAGGTGCAGTCCTCCTCCTCCTCCTCCTCTTCTTCTTCTTCTTCTTCTTCTTCTTCTTCTTCTTCTTCTTCTTCGTCTCTTTGTAATTCCTGCGGCTGCACCTTTCCAGAGCTCCCTTCACGACATAATCACAGACTGAAACTTTAAAAACACGTCAGTCCTCCGTGTTTGTGTGCTGATAGGTGAGAAACGATCAGCTGATTCAGTTTTCGCCGTGAGGGATGAGTCGGTAACTCTGCCGCCTGAATCACAGCTTTCACGTCGTCTTATTTCTTCTTCTTGGTTTGTTTACGATCCCACATCTCAGATTGGGGCTTTTACACGGGCGTCACACTGACTCACAAACCTGTACTGGAGTTTTATGACATGTCACACTTCAGATCTGGATCCTGTCAGGTTGGGTAACGGTTTAAGATCAAGTCCTGAGTTTTACTCACGATTACATGATGTCAGGAACAGGAACAGGATCCATTGGCTGTTTGGACCAGTGACAGTTTTCCTGTTACGAAATTGGTTTTCCCAAAGTTTTGATGACTTTTGCTCTTTTACATGGAAGGTTTTGACATCAGCGTCGAATTAATGAATGTATTTCGACTCTGTTTTCAACATTTAAACCCCTCCCAGACTCGTCATGAGGTTTAAAGTGACTTTACCCAGTCGTGGAAAAGTTTCCCATGTTGGATGACTCAACATGTCATGTCATGTTTCTTCGCCGAGCTTAACCAAACAGGAAATGTTGGAGAGTGGAGAGATTCTCACATGATGCGGCTCTGCAAAGGTCTTTTTTTTTTTCAGAGCGCTGTGTTTGTACTTCCTCCCTCTGCAGCTGTGACCTTTGACCCCCTCCAGCTCACACACACTCACAGAGCTTTTTCTGTTTGGATATTTGGACCCCACTTGTTAGTAAAAACATGGATCCCTCCGGCTCGCTCACTTTCTCACTCGCTCACACAGTTTCCAGAGCCTGGTCCAAGTTTTCCCGGCAGCTTCTCTGACCTCTCAGGCTGCCTCTCTGTTCCTCTGACCTGAATACTCTCCTTATCTCCAGTGTATTCCTTACCCACAGTTAACCCTTGGCTGTAAAACTCAGGTGTGTTGGTCTGCTCAGACTCTTCGTCTCTTTCCCAGAGTTACCCTCAACCATCTGAATCTTTCTGTCTGTTTGTGGACGCCTCTGAGAGACTATTTAAGGGGCGTCTAAAAATAAAAGTTGATCCTTTAGAGAAAAAACCTAAAAATGACCAAATGGAAACACTGACCCAGTATTTCAAGAGTCAAAGGAGATTCTGTGAAAGACGCCTAGAGCTGAAAAACTTACTTTTAAAATGATAAAATTAGCATCCTGCTCTGCTCATATGTTAGCCGCAATCCGGCTATCCTCTGAAAATCTAACAGATGTAACGTTTAGCTTCAGAGCCACTGTAGCCTAAAGATACCTGAAGTTTCAGACTCAGGGTTATTAAAGCGATAGCATTTACTAGCCAACTCAAGCCTGGTTTCTGCATTTAACTACATGTTCGAACCAAACAGACCACAAGCCTTGTGATTGGTCCTGTGGGCAGCATCGTATTTCCTGTATTAACTAATGATAGACCGATATGCTTTTTCCAGGGCCTATACCGATTATTATCCATGAAGGAGGCTGATAACCGATATTTGCGGTAAAAGTGAATATACTGACATCGAAATTTTGAATAATACAAACTCTGATCCTTAACTTTGTTTAAATGCCTTTCAGCACATGTTTATTTAACATTTTCCAGGCTCAGCAGCATGTCTTCTAAAGGTAAATAAACATTTAAACTAATAAACAGCTCCCATAAGTTTTCTACAGTATATAAACTGTTTCAAAATATCAATACAACTAAAATGTTTATCTCTTTTTTTAACTTCAAACAATAACAATAACAATATCATTTTCAAGAGCCAAGCAAGCTGTGAAAGTTATAATAAGTTCATAGACGGTGAGATAGTCACGATGCTAATTGCGTTAGCCGGTCAATGGGATTTTCCATTCATGTTAGCATTAAGCTAGTGGACTTTCGCTAACCGAAGCAAAGTAGTTAAGAATAGCTTTCCTTTGCCAAGTTTTGAAGTGACCTGTTATCGGCCGATCGGTCGGGGTCAAAATGACAAATATATGTGCCGATAATCGGCCCTGCCGCTGTGAAAAAGCAGGAAACGTAGCAGGAACAGGCCACAGTGCCCGCGAGCGTTTCAGAGAGTTTCACAGAGCGGAGTGGTGCTTGCAATTGCGAAAACACATACGCTAACAAAGCATAAATCAGGTTGAAGCTGAAGTAGCATCTTGAGCTAAATGCTAATACCTGCATGCTGCTCTGCTCATTGCGATCAGGCTAACTTATGAAAGGCTAACAGATGTAATTTTAACGAAGCTTTGATTGACAGTTTTAGCGCTTGTACGTCAGTGAATTAGCAACAAATTTAAGTAAATAAAAGCTGGGTGATAACATCTTAAGTTTACATTCATGGAATTTCATGCCACAGCATTAACTCTGCATTAACGTTGTTTTCCTCCAGTCTAACCCCAAATTGTGGGATTTAGAGTTGGAATTTCAAGTAAACCAGCTAGCTACATACCCCTTCTGCTAACAGAATACACATTAAACTTCTCCTCAGAATTCAGAGGGGGCTTCACCACCTGGTTAGCTATCAAACACTTTCTTCAGGTTAATGGACGCTCAAGGAAAACAAACTCTCGTTGTTGTTTTAGATTTTTCAGACTCCTTCCTTGAATGAAAGTATCTGAGTGAGTAACATGATATTAACAGTTTCTTTACACTTTGGTTGAACGTTAATAGGAAACAACTTTTGAGCTCTTTAACGTCACTTTGTTTGTTATTCTACTTGAACGTCGCTGATAAAAACGTTCCCAGACTGTGTCTGAGAGTCCGTCAATGATTATTCCAGCTGTAGTCAAACATTAACTGGAATACTTTTACACTGGAAAGGTTATTTTTACAGTTTCTGAACAAAACCAACCTGTTGAATATTTAACACGCTCTCAATGTTATTTTTTTCACTCAGCAGAAACCAAAAGGTCACAGAGTGTCCTCTGGGGTTTATATAACCCCTGTTGTTTGTGTTGTAGTGTTGATCCTCCAAACACAAAACTTCCTCGTGCTCCGACCAATAGAGGAAATCGGATCCCTTTTTTAAAGACGCAGTGTGTTTATCTCGCAGACAAATGACTCAAAATGTTCACAAGTTCCTGTTTCAGAAGTTAAGTTTCAAACATGTTTAGTTTTTATGCCTCATCCTAAAATTTGTGTCATTTTTGATGTATGTGTTAAATTTCTGTCAAGTACGTCAGATTCTTTCATTTTCTTCCTTTTATGCGTCAAAATTTTAGAGCTGCAACAATAAATCGAATAATCGATTATTAATCGATTACTAAATTAATCGTTAACTATTTTGATAATCGATTAAGTCATTTAGGTAATTATTTTAGGAAAAAAAAGTCCAAATTCTCTAATTTCAGCTTCATAGATGTGAATATTTTCTTCTTTCTTTGCTTCTCTATGGCTCTCCTGAATATCTTTGGTTTGCAAACCAGACATTTGATGATGTCATCTTGGAATCCAAAAAATCATTGACATTTTCACCATTTTCTGAAATTCTATGGACCAAACAACTACTCGATTAATCGAGAAAAAAAATCGAAAGATTAATCGATTATGAAAATAGTCGTTAGTTGCAGCCCTACAAAATTTGGCGTTTCACAGATATTTAACAAATATTAGTTTATCAGTCGTCCGATTCTTGTGGAAGCAAAATCTCAGAAACACAAATTTCAAATTTCTTGAAATTTGGCACAACCAAAGAGAGGCATTCAAACATCAACTGGTTCAAGATTCAGGGTCATAGATGGAACTGGTAAGATTTGGCAAAGGGAGTAGTACCAGGGACGATTTGGGATTTTTCAAAAAATCGTTTAATCATAAAAAAATCAAATAGTTCAAGTAACTCTTAGCTCATTTGAAAAAAATTCAGTTTTGTCAGTTGTAATTTGGTACAACCACTTAGTGGTGTTTAATTGACATCTGAGAGTTTTTCACTTTTGCCAAAAAGTAAAATAAAAAAGTAAGCTGTGACTATCATATAGTGTTTTTGTCTAATCTCGATTAAGCACCAGGATGGACAATCGATACTGCATCTCCAACTGAGTTACAGCCTAATTTAAGATAAACGTTGTATAAATTGACGTTAATTATTGTCCTTATCATAAACATGTTGGAACATCAAGATTTAAAGCTTCTTTCGAGAACCCAAGATTGCACCCTGTTTACAATACACCTGTCAGAGAGAGAGAGAGAGAGGGGAAAAGCCCCTTTTATTGGTCATTATATCATGACATCATATCTGATATTTTTACGGCCACTTTTTGAACGTCTTTATTGGCTGGAGGAGATTTATATTGCTACGTATCTCTTCCAACAAACACATAAAATACACATTAGAAGGACTGAAAGGCTCTTTTTGTTTCAGTTTCTCCTGGTAGAGCTTCTCCACCACAAGAATCAGGTATCAAAAATATTCAAGGTGCCAGTATTGTGTAAAATTTGACAGATTTTAGGTGAGGTGACTGTTTTGGGAATCGTACATCCACAAATGATGTCACTTCAGGGAATGATAGATAACTTTAGGGTGAGTCAGAGTATTTAGTGGTTGTAAAAATGCTGCCAGGAGATAAAAGTAGATCTAATCAGAGATAAAGGTGCTGCTTTATAAGTAACACGTCCAACAGGATTACCAGTGGGGCAAAAAAAAAAAAAAAAGATTTCATCAAGCAGAGTCAGATTTTTAGTCTGTAAGACACTGGTTTAAGTTTTTGGGACTTGTAAGGTTAGCTTGAGTGCAACTGTTGGCTGTATTTCACACAAGATGCTAGCCTCATCTGGTTGAGAGTTTCGGCACCAAATCTTGGTTAATGTTTGACCAACGTTCAGCAGAATAAATCTCACATTCAAAATTTTGGTGGTCAAAAAAATTATCTTGCAAGGTACAAAAATGTATTTATGTGACATACAAGGAAATATATAAGAAATGTCTTTAAAATGTTCAGTGTTTTGGGTTATTTTCGTTTGAGCTAAAGCGATAGTTTGACAGTCTGACAGCGTCCTCCCTCCCTTCAGCCAACTGCTGCTGCTAAAAATAACTCCAGAGCTGAACCTGATGAGAAGGAGAGTTTAACCAGGAGTCACATACCTGTGTGTGTGCGTGTGTGTTCAGATGTGTTCAGGCACATTGGTTTTTTTCATCACCCTCTCTTTCATTTGATTTAATGCTCATTAAATGATTATCTGAGAGGCGTTACTTTTCCTTCCCAGTTGCTCCTTATGTTGAGTAATTTGTTCAGAGGAGGAGCTTCTCTTACAGTGGTGTTGTTTTAAACTTAAACTTCTGACATGTTGAGATGGCTTTGTAAAAATTTTCTTTTGTCTTGATACATTTTGGATGAGTTAGAAAAACATCTGCCTGCAGTTTTCTGCCTTTTTTTAATCATATAATACAGATTAATGTCCCGACTACAAACTCAGTGTTATATAAAACTGTATCGTACAGTATAGTTATATACCATTATGTATCATATTGTCACCTATCATTGTATATGGTTACATATCGTATGGTGTGGTATCATTATATGTTGTGTTGTTGTGTATCATTAAGTATTGTAGCGTATCATATTTTTGTTTTGTTACACATCGTATCTTTGTATCATATAGTAAACTGTTACTATTATATAATGTATCATATTGTTATGTATTGTGTAATCGTATCGTTATCTGACATTACAAATCGTTACGTTTCTTATCTCATAGTATCACATCATTATGTGTCATATCCTTACATATAGTGTACATATGTATCATCGTTACGTGTCGTTTCATTTTATTATGTATCATACTGTTATTTATCGTTATGTATTGTAGGTCATCATTTTGTTTAGTGTAGTATCATTACATATCGTATCGTTACAGATTTTTATATTTGGATTAAATAGTGTAGAACTTCAATGATTGGCTCCCAGCTGGAAAAAGTATTTGTAATATAACACCAGTTGTTTTAAGCTTTTTTGTTTTTGTTTTTTGTTTTTTTTTCCCCTTGTCTTTATTATCTTTTTAGCTGAGCACTGTGTCTGGTGACAGCGTTTAAAAGACAAATGCATTGATTTTTTATTCTAGCAGTGACAGCTATGAAGACATGTACAGATATATACCTATACATACATACATACATACATACATACATACATTAACATATATATATATATATATATATATATATATATATATATATATACACACACACATATACATGTACATATACATACATACATACATACCTACATACACATACATGCATATAATTCACTGCTACTAGTGACCATCACCAGCCCTCCCTGTAGGCCACTCCATCAAATCAAACTTTATTTGTTTTAAGCTTTTTGTGACAGTTTTGTATCTGTACCAATTTTCAGACTGTTGTGTTTAGGTCTTAATGGTTTATAGCCTCTGTGTAAGATTTTAAAACTGCTGGATTCTTTTTAACTTGAACAACAAAATCACCCTAAGTGACTTAAAATCTCCTTTAAGGATGTAGAAATTTTCCTCTCGAGTCCCGTTTCCACCAAGTGGTTCAGTTTGGTTCGTCCCAGTATGGCACACAGGACAGGTCCCCAAGTAACCGACCTGTACCGTCCCACTTTTTGGTTCCCTTCCATTGGGGTGCCATATATACCAATCTGACCCCAGAAGGTGGAGCTAGAAACACTGCAGTCTGTTGATTGGTCAGAAGAATTGTAACTCTAATGTGGCGCTGTCACACCATCATGCTATAGCGTAACTGAGACAGCTGTCGGCAACTGGCTTACTCAAAAATCAAGATCAGGCTTTACCGATCCGACCCGTACCAAACTGTACTGATCCGTACCGGACCGTATTTTCTTTAAAGCCACTTCTTAAACTTTGAAAACTTGATGAAAATTAAAGTTCCTGAAGAATCTCTCCGTAGAGGCTAATTTTTGTATAAATTACGTAAAGAGAACCGAGCGTTTTCCTTGTCAGACTGTGAAACGCGTCTGTTTTGTTTGTGTTGAAGGGATTCCCTTGTTATTGTCCGACGCTCTCCCTCTGTTTTCACTCTCTCATCTCCTCGTCTGTCTCTGCCTCTCTTTGTGCCAGGCTGAAAGTATCATTAGACAGTAACCACTGTATTTGCTGACAGGGTGTGGCAACATTGTGGGCACGGTGTGTGTTTTGTGCATGTGTGTGTGTGTGTGTGTGTGACGAGTGTTCCTATTTTTAGGCCAAGGAGGAAGCTAAACCAGCATCAAATCATGGGCTTCTTTGGGTGTGTTAATGAAATGTTCCTTTAAACATTCCTTAGATTATAAGACCGAAATGTGAGAGTGTGTCGTGGTCTGTGTGGGTGTGTGTGTGTATGTGTGTGTGGTGCTCTGACTTGCATAACAAGTGCTTGTTGAGGCCATGATGGCAACACTTGAAACACTCGATCTCTCCACGGCTCACGCTGACAGAGAGGAGCTGCTCGGCTGCAGTCATCAACTTTATTTAGTGTGTTTGGTTCTGTAGAGAGCTGCGATAGCTTTATTAGCATTCATGCTAACAGGCCTTTTCTTAAAAAAAGTGCTAGCATAGCATCCAGTTTCCTCTGTAGTAAGCTGGAGTGTAGCCTCTGTGTGACCAGGTAAAGTTTCACTAAAAATTCCCAAGAGGTGAACGTTTTTCTACTTTTGGTCTTGATCACTTGTTGGGTTGTTCTTGGCTTTTCCACACGAACACGATGTTCAAAATTGTCATAAAAGAAACAAAGTTTCATGAGTTAGACTTTTTAGATTTAGCCACGGTTTATCAAATCTGTGGCAACAGGTTAAACTTTTATCTGAAAACCAAAGTCAACAAATGAGTTCCTTTTCTCAACGAGCTTCAATCCCCAGTCTTGAAAAACAAAGCAGGGTTTTTCCCACAAAGAGATAGGAATTTGGCAATGGCGGCCGCCAACAAATTCTATCAGGATCCTGTCATTTCAGTTATATGTAACTGCAGTTACATGCAACCACCAGCAGTGTTGGTGGCGCTGTGTCAAAATAAACATGGCTGAGCTGTCTACAGCAGTGGTTTTTCAAAAGGGCAGGAGGTTCCCAATACGTAGTTTGGGCAGATTGCATGTTGTTAAAGGAAAACGTTTCAGATGTTCGTCCATCGTCTCTCTTCATTGTGGCGTTTGACTCCATCGACCCGTAGTTTGGTCGCGATTGGTAATATATTGATTAAATCGATTAATTAAAATTATTTTCTGCAGATGATTTAAAAAAAAATTAAAAAGCGGGTTTTTTTTTCTTGTCCAAGTTAAATTTTAAGTTGTTTCAATGTTTGAATAAATGTGCAGTTTTCATGTTGGTCGGCCCTGGTCCTTTTAAAGGCTTGTATTTGTTATTTTTTAAATGAGATTAAATATTGATCAGAGAGTTTTGTGTTAATATTCTGTGAAAACTCTCAGCCTGGAGTGTTTATGTCCAACCTGCCTACGATTCAACTACTAATCAACATTTTATGACACACACTTTAACACCAAGACGGAGATTCAGTTCGGTTTGGGAAAATAGTTTGTTTTTGTTTTTTTTTTGTGTGAGAGGGAAAAAAAATCATTTGATATAAATTGAATGTTGCAGGAAAAAATCTGGGATTTTTGTTTTCAGGCCTCATCGCCCAGCCTTATATTTCTTCTGCTCTGTTTAAGGTTCAGATCTTTCAGACTCGTGTTTACGGAGTGAGTTGGTGAGACACAGCCCCTCACTCTGCAGAGTGGCGGACTGACAGCAGGAGAGGAGGCTCTGAACTTTTTCATGCGTGTGAAATAAAGTTATAAGAGTGAAGCTCTGGTCATAAAGACGTGATGAAGACAGAGGCTTGTTTGCATCTTTGCTGTGACGTCAGTTCCCACAAACTGAGGAGCGTTTGAGCTGCAGCCGCTGCGCTAACAGCAGAGTTTAGGAAACGAATGTAAGTCAGCTTCACAGATAACTTAATGTGTGTGTGTGTGTGTGTGTGTGGTGAGGCAGCTGTGTGTGCAGTTCCTGTTATCTTTAACTGTCATGCTGGCTTCCTTCTGTGTTTTTATGGTGTTTTGTGCCTCTGTGTGTGTGTGTGTGTGTGGTTTGTGTAGCTCTGCGGTGACAGTACAGCTGTCGTGTTGCAAAGTTTTGTGTGTGAGGAAATACGAGTCGAAGCTGTAGGGAAGGAGATGGAAACTGTGAGCGTTCAGAAGAAAACTGCTGTTGTTTGCTCTGCAGTTACTGTAACCCATGAATGACATCATCAGGTTTTACTGCAGACTTCGTGCAAAGACGTCGACGATTCATTGAGTTTTATATAAACTTCTAAAGGGATGATAATTCTGCTGATGTGATTTTTTAAATTAATCATTATTTTCTTGTTTCTTTGCTCAGAGTTCTCAGATCGATCCGGAGAAGCTGTTCACCAAACTGGACCGGATTGGAAAGGGATCGTTTGGAGAGGTACGAGCGTCTCGTGCTTTGTTTTCTTTCTGAATTATTTTCCTTCAAATTTATGACTTTTCATTTCAGAATTCCTCTTTCTAAAAGCGCGTCACTCGTACAAAATCGTTCCCGCTCCTCCTGCAGGTGTTCAAAGGCATCGATAATCGCTCTCAGAGCGTCGTCGCCATCAAGACGATCGACTTGGAAGAAGCCGAAGACGAGATCGAGGACATCCAGCAGGAGATCACGGTGCTGAGTCAGTGCGACAGTCCGTACATCACGAAATACTACGGCTCCTATCTGAAGGTACGAGACTTTTTATTTTAAGTTTAAGATAACTTATAGGATTATTTAAGTAACCAGTCGTTTCCATTTCCTGTTGAATAAGAAAACAATCCCTCCGTCTTTCAGGGCAGTAAACTATGGATCATCATGGAGTACCTTGGTGGAGGCTCAGCGCTCGACCTGGTGAGTGAGCTCAGGTTTAAGGGTCTTATTCGGGGTTGTATTCCTTAAATTTAATCTGAGGTCATTAAAAATCTGAGATAATCTGAATGACCCATGAGTTTCAGTTGATGCGAGGCGTATAACGCCCTGCTCGGTGCCGTTGTTGCCTAATGTTTGTGTGTTGAGTCTTGCCTTGAATGAAACTGAACAGGGCGTGTTTGAGCTCCCAGGTACAGCCTCCGGCATGTCACCAAGTGTTTTCTATCTGTGTCATCACCCACTCTGTGTGTGCAGCTGAGGGCGGGTCCCTTCGATGAGACTCAGATTGCCACCATGTTGAAGGAGATCCTGAAGGGACTGGACTACCTGCACTCCGAGAAGAAGATCCACAGAGACATCAAAGGTACAGACTGCTTCCTGATTGGCTGGTTAGAGATGCTGTAAAGTGTTGGCACACCCCTTTAAAAGGAGTTTTACCTCATTTATTTACACTTTGCACCCATATAGAGGTTATATTTCAAATCAGTTTGTGGATTCGCCCCCTAGTGGTGGAATCAAAACACTACATGAACTCCAAATAGTGTGAGTTTGAAAACAAACCAAACAGAGGCTTTAAACTCTGCGTAAAGAGAAACTTCTTGATTAGAGTTGTGTGTTTTTTTTCTGCAGCCGCCAACGTCCTGCTGTCCGAACACGGCCAGGTGAAGCTGGCTGACTTTGGCGTCGCCGGTCAGCTGACGGACACGCAGATCAAAAGGGAAACCTTTGTGGGAACGCCGTTCTGGATGGCGCCGGAGGTGATCCAACAGTCGGCGTATGACTCAAAGGTAAGACACCAAATGAAATGCAAAAACTAGAATGAAATAATCAAAGAGTTCATGTGACTCTTATCTCATCTTTAAAATGTCTGTTTTCAGCTGTTTTTACTGAACCTGGTTTTAAATGCCAGACGGAGTTTCAAGGGCGTCTGAAAGCTTTACGCTTTTTTGCTGTTAAATAACCAGAAACTTTCAAAAGCGCGTGGAAAAAAAATTCCAAATAACTTGAGAGAGTAAGTGCAGGTTGTTTGTGAAAATAGGAGAGAAAGAGAGAGTTCTGGGAGACTTTAGATAATAGAATAAAAACGTCAATTATTCATTCGCACATTTTCGTTGAATCTCTTCCGCTCACGTCTGAAGGGGCGGGACTGTTCAATTAATTGGTTAATTGGTAATGATGAAAAGGCAAATTTGTATCACAGCTTTAAAAATCTCAAGGTACAGGGTCCAGTAAGGGAAGCACTAGCGGGTTGGGGGAAAGTCTTTGGTGGAAAGGTGTGGTTTGAGAGCGGTTTTGAAAGTATCTGGGTTCCAGAGAATCGATGCTGCCGTACTGAAGTCTCTGTCTTTGAAAGTCCACAGTCAAGTACAGAGAACAGGAAGACCCAGGTCGATGGGGGCGATGCTATGGAGGGATTTGTTTTTGGGGTAGAAAAAGGCAGATTTGGTGACAGGCTTGACACTCAAAGAAGACACCAGGGTTGTGGACTTCAGGAGACCGAGAGATGGAACAAGAGGAGATCCTCAACCCTCCAGAGTTCTGCTTTGGGGGCCAGGAGCAGGAGCTCAGTCTTTTTACTGTTGAGTTTGAGTAGTTTGGTGGTGGTGAGTAGTGAAGGTGCTGAGGTAGAGCTGAGTATCATCAGGGTAGAGGTGGAAATTAAGACCGTGGTGAGGGTAAAGAGTAGGGGACCAAGTATGGAGCCTTGGGGGACACCTTGGGGATGAAAGAGCTGGATTAGAGCGCTAACTGAAGCTGAAGTTTTTGCCACAGTGTCAACAGGCAGATGGAGTCTTCTCTATGTGTTGTCTCATTTATCGAGAACTCGTCACAGGTTTTATGAGGTTTTAACCAATCAGAATCGAGTATTTAGCATACGGCTTCTTCTTCTTCTTCTTCTGTGGTTTTTACTCAACACTCAAAGAAAAAAAAATGCGGATTAAAGTGTTTGTTCGTTTGGTCGTCTTCGTGTTTGCGTATCGCCGTAGCAACCGCAGCCTCTAGGATCTGTTGTTGCGTCTGCTTTTAGCTCCTTTGCATTGTTCTCTCAGTCTTCTCCGTTTTATTTGCATCGGATGGAAAAACGCAGCGCTGACCTGGAGTTTGGGCTTCAATAAGAAAACTCACATTTATTCAACCTGTGTGAAAACTGGACCAGCTGCACCTGCTGCGTTCACACACACACACACACACACACACACACACACACACACACACACACACACACACACACACACACACACACAGAAGTATCTGTGTTTAATACCTGATCACAAAGTCAACAAATGTCTCAGAATGAAGGAGAATGAAGTGACGTCGCTCTTTGTTCGATACAATACACACCTGAGGATGTTTTGGGAACAGATCCATTAGTGTGTGTGTGTGTGTGTGTGTGTGTGTGTGTGTGTGTGCTCTATCTCTGTGGTTTGATTGATGAAAATGTGTGTGCACAGATTGGTGTGTTTGTAACTTCTGTGAGGATTATTACGTCAAACTTCTTTCATCCTCAGACACCCGTACGACTTTAACATCAATGTGTGTGTGTGTGTGTGTGTGTGTGTGTGTGTGTGTGTGTGTGTGTGTGTGTGTGCAGCCTCAGCTGCTCCTGTGTGACGTTGTTGGAGGTTGGATTGAAATTTGACTTCAGAGAAAGTTTAAAAAAAAGTCGTTCCTGCTTCGTTAAAACCTCGATTCTGATAAAAACGAACAACCTGTGGGCGAAACCGTTGTCTGTGCGTCCGTCTCCAAACAGGTCACAAGGTGTTTGTTGTGTTCAGAAATAAGCCGCCATGAAGACACGTGCTGCGTATGTGTGTGTGTTTGTTAACCTGTGTGTGTGTGTGTGTGTGTGTGTGTGTGTGTGTGTCCTCTGCAGGCTGCCATATGTTGAGTGTGTCAGAGTAATGGAGCCGGCAGAGTTAACAGTCAAACAGTGACCGAGCATCCTGTTGTAATGTGACCCTCAGCTGTGTGTGTGTGTGTGTGTGTGTGTGTGTGTGTGTGTGTGTGTGTGTGTGTGTGTGTGTGTGTGTGTGTTTGTGTGTGTTTGTGTGTATGATAACATCTGCTCCTCACCTGGCCTCCTCTTTACCTGCCACATGGCTGCTGGGACCGGTGTGACTTTCAACCTGTGTGTGTAACGTCTGAGTGTGTGTTTACGTTACTTAATGTGTGTGTGTGTGTGTGTGTGTGTGAGCCCAGGTTGACATATGGTGTGTGAGAGTGTGTGTGAGTGTGTGTGTCTCTGTGCACCTTAATCCGTTTTCTCAGGCAAACAAATGTTAGCGACGTAGAAGCTAAAGCTCTGAGTGTGTTTGCGGATTATTGACGGACGGTTCTGATAATCGTTGAAATGTCTCAGGGAGCAAAAATTTTATTTATTTAAAAAAAAAAATTTTTTTTTTCAGTTTCATTTGCTGAAAGTTTTACACCATCCTCACTCACATTCTTAATGTAACTGAACAAAAAAAAAGAAGATGTTTTATTGCATTTTTTTGCAAAATATTTTTGTTGTTTTCTCAAAAAGTTACAGAAGGATGAAAAATATCACCAAAAGCAACAACTTCTGGTCAACATGCGTCTCTTTATTGCTTCTTAAAGCAACTGGAAACTTAAATGTTAAATTCCTCTTTTGTTTCGGGTTTCAAAAAGTAAAGTATATAAAAGTTCAAGAAATATTTTTGAAATTTGAAATATACTTCGGCTGAAATTTACTGAGTATTTTATGAGTTTGTGAATATTTGTTTTCAGTCTGATTTTGTCTGGATGCTTATGACATCAGCTGAATATTTTATAACTTTTTGCAGCTTGAAGCCTCCAGAGATGCTGATGTTTAAAAAAATCGACACATTTTTTAAGCTTCCGGAAAAAAAATGTTCTCAGCTCTTTTTTTTTTTTAGCTTCATTTGGATCTGAAGTCTCTGTGGTTGCAGGAGTGCGACGTCTGACTCAGACTCTGTTTTGGTCCCTCCAGGCTGATATCTGGTCTCTGGGCATCACGGCCATCGAGCTCGCCAAGGGAGAACCCCCGAACTCGGACATGCACCCGATGAGAGTCCTGTTCCACATCCCCAAGTCTCCGCCTCCGACGCTGACCGGGGACTTCTCCAAGAGCTTCAAAGAGTTCTGCGAGGCCTGCCTCAACAAGCAGCCCTCGTTTGTAAGAGACAAACTTTAATCTGCTTCGTAACGGAGTCGAGTTCTCTTCTCTTAAACTTATTAAAGAAGAAAAGCAACAAGGAAAACCTTCAACAGTTTGGATTTTATGCATTAAATAAAGAGAAATACATATTTTCTGTGTTTTAAACCAGTTCTGACTGGAACAGGACTTTGAAGTCTTCTTTTTACTCATATTTTTTCATTTTCTTTGCCGTTTTGAAGGTTTGGAGAGAATTAAATGTTTCTCCATGTTAGTCTTTGTAGCTTGTTTCTCGGGGAGTGTGGTTGTTGTGGCGTCTGCCGCCCCCTTGTGGACAAGCATCCTTTCAGAAACATGAATGTAGACCTTCCTAAATTATCTGCAGAGTCGTCAAACACCTGGTGGATGATAAACGGATGATTCTGCAGTCTGAACGTTGGAGCTCTGGAGTTTCTCTGTTCTGTTAACTGTAAATCCCGTCTCTGCTCTTCAGCGGCCCACAGCCAAGGAGCTCCTCAAACACAAGTTCATCATCAAACACTGCAAGAAGACGTCCTACCTCAGCGAGCTCATCGACCGGTTCAGGAGGTGGAAGGAGGAGGGGCACAGCGACAGCAGCTCCGACGACTCCGACAGGTGATCTGATCACGTCACACAGAGACACGGCTTCAGTTTTAAATATGTGCACACACGCAGACGATGCTGTGAATAACACGACTGTGTGTGTGTGTGTGTGTGTTTATCTGTGTGTGTAAAGTGAGTCCAGTAATAAAGAGAACAGCGAGTCGCCCGAGTGGAGCTTCACCACCGTGCGTAAGAAGAAGTCAGAGGGCAGGAAGGTGCTGAACGGAACGGTTGGTACCATCTCTGTCCAAAGAACGGTTCATCACCTGCTTCAGGTGTTCAGAGGGGAGACGGGTCAGGGTTAGGGTCAGGGTCAGGGTCAGGGTCAGGGTTAGGTTCCTCACAGCAAATACCTGTTTGAAGATGATTAACGCAACAGAAACAAAACTTTAATCAGATCATTTTAGGATCAGAGAACAGGAAACGTTTTTAAAAACGAGCCTCAGGAGTTTTTTTTTTTTCTTTTTGGCTTCTGTCACATTTTTACTCACTGTGGTCTCATTTCTCTCTGCAAAGTGAAGTCCTGCCCCTCTATAGATTCAGGACAAACATGATTAAACATGGCTGAAGACTGATGTAACTCAATTATGTCTTCATGCAGTGTAACAATATTTATTTTTCATAAATCAGTAGAAGAAACGAAAAAACGGAAATTGAATTTTTCTGATTTTATCATTTTAAAAATTGATAAAATGAGGAATTAGCGTATGCAGCACATCTTCAGGGACCCTCAAGCTTAAGGAACACAGGAAAAAAAATATTGCTGGGGGCAAAAACATTCAAAGAATCAACAAATTTTGATGTTTTGATTTTCTAAACTCGCCGAGTTCTCATTTAACTCTGCAACACGAAGTCCCACAGCTCGACAGGTTCAGGCAGAATTCAAACGATTTTTGAAGGGTGGGTTCAGACTGTATGTCCATCATTCAGGGCTCGCTGAAAGCAGGAAGGAGCGCAGAATTATTTGTTTTTTACAGAATTTATCCAGAGCAGACAGTTTATTTTCTGCAAATTTTTGAAGAAGACATAAAAATCAAAGCAGCGGTGTCTCCGGCCTGTTTACACCTGTTGCATTCATGTACTCTCGTAAACTGGAGAATCTGACAATCACGCCAGTTTTTTTCTGCTTTTTGGATTGGAGAAATGGTTTTCAAAGTCCAGTTGTTTAACCCAGCTGGTGGGTTTTGGGATCCGGAGGGTTTAATTGGTATCAACGGGAGAAATGACAAATCAGGAGATCAGCAGTACCTTCGTAACTCCTCAACAGTTTGAATTCGAGCAAAAATTCAAACAGTTCCTGAAAGAAGAGACGATGAGCTGACTCCAAATTCATTCAGCATTAAGTTTGTTTCATTTTCTACTCTCTCCTCCATCCTCTTCCTCCTCTTCCTCTCTGCAGGGTCAGGATCAGCTGAGTAGATCTGCCAGTCTTGCTTCAGTCATCTCTCCGGTCTTCTCTGAGGTTGGTGACCCCTTGGATTTAAACGATGATTATGACGTTTATTTCATAATTTACGGCTGTAATTATTGGTGTTTGTGTTTCACCGTATGAAGCGGAGTCAGGCTGTAATTAATCCTGCCTGTTTCCTCTTGTGAAGCTGAAGCAGCAGCACAAAGAGCACTCAGAGCAGCGATTGGCCATCGAGGAGCTGGAGCACAAAATCCGACGGGCCGAAGAAGTCTGTCCGGGGATCATGGACCGGATGGTCACCAACATCATTGACAGGTACCAGAAGTAGGTTTGTCCGTTTTATAAACCTCATCATGACGTCGTCTTTTTTATCCTCCGTCACATCGTTTGTTCACCAAACGTCTCCTTTTCTTCAGATTCTCGACCGACTGAACGGTTTTAAAGAAAAACGGTGTGAAGAGAGACTGTGTCTCCGTACGGTGACGCTGCTGGACGATTGGAACCGAGGAGATTTGCTGTGCGATGTCTCCTCACTGTACACACACACACACACACACACACACACACACACACTACCCTTGTAATATATACACTATCCACTCTGTATAGTATGAACTCCCTGCTGCTGGTTGAAGCCCTTTTTCTGTTTCCACCTTTTTTTTTTGTATTCCTTGAGCTTTATTTTGAAAATCTCTCCAATAACAACATGATTCAACATGAAATTATCATAATTGTAACCAGAAAGTGCCTTAACGACTAATAACGCTTTAATGTGGTCGTGTTTTTGTTGAATCGAGCACAGAAATCAGAAGAAAAGGGTTCCAGTCCATCAGCAGGGGTGTACGTGTTGCGTCATGACTTGCCTTGACTTTGTAGATGTTGATATGTTTGTTCCGTAGCACTTGAGACAGATTATATGCCAATATTACATATTTTTTGTTGTCTTCGGTGATGCTTTTGAATTGCAGCTCCCTGATCTCAGAATTCAGCTTGAAATTTACGTCGAAGACGCCGACATTGTTTTGGATCCGAGAGGACGTCGAGCGCGCAATCGGATCCTGTTCTGGGATTTAACTTTTGATGCTCACGCAAAAAAATAACAACAATCACTGTAATAAGAATTAAAACATGATAAGTTAAGAAAATGGGAAGTTTGAGTATCTACAATCAGGGTACAACTGTGCGGTGTTTCCAGTGTGCGTCATGTTTGTTCATCTCACACTGGAGAGCAGCACGGATCCTTTTTTCCGCAGCATGAAGGGAGCTGTGATCAAACGTATCGCTGACCGTTTGTACCAAAGACACTATAAAACTGGTCGTTGTATATTGTTGCCTTTTTATATATATATATATAAATATATCACAAGGGATTCAACAAAGCTTGTTAAAGGGGGGAAATGTAAAGTCAGAGATGTACTCTTTTTTTGTAGCGGGACTTAGAGTTTTATGAATAAATATTTAAGTTTGATTGAGAAATAAATCTGGGTTTGATTTTCTGTTTTTTTGAGGAATGTGTGAAATTTTGCGCTTATTTTCCCCCTTCACTAATTTCCAAAGTCTAGAGTCTTTTATCGTCGTTTCAGTCTAAATAATGACACACAACCTTTTAAAATCTTTCTTTTATTGCCTTTGTTCTACCACACTCTTCTTCCTCCTCACATCGTTTGATTGAGGCAACTGAATCAGCCGAACATAAGAAAGTCGATCGATGAAATTCTACTAAATCCAAAGGAACCGCTGCCGTTAATCACACAAACACACCCAGCTATGTCACTCAAATACTCACACAGATTGATGCAACACTCAGTAAAGAAGTCAACCAGGACAGGTGTTCTTGCACTTTGTGAATCAAGATGATCGAGTGTGATGATCACCTCGTGAATTTCGTTGCAGTTGACAGCTCGACTTTTGGCGGAATTACTCCAACGGTTTCCCAGATGATGATCTGATTACGGCATCAGCCCAAAAGAAAAGGACGAGAGACCTGGAAGTTGTCTTATAGAGCTGATCTCACCTTGATAGGGGCAACAATGTTGCTGTAAGGTACCATTGTTGTAACACCAAGACATCATCATCAGTTCTCTTGCAAAGGGTGGGGTGTCCCCTCCCTGTGCGTAGAGCTGACCGGATGGCACAGTTCCTTCCAGCTTTGGCGGTCTTGTACCAGCAGCTCTGCATCCTTCACAGTAATCCGTGTTGTAGGAGGTTACTCGCAATGATGTAGGGATGTGGGGCTTGCCTTGTGGTCGTTTCCATCCAGTAGCCTTGGGGTTGAATTGGAGGATGGCTCTAGTTGGGTGGTCAGGGGGAAGGCGGAGGACATGGCTGAGCGTGCGGGCTTTAAGCACTTTGTTGGACACTCGCTGGGGCCACCTGATGTTTTCGATGGTCCTGAGAGCCCTACTGTCAAAGCCATCAATACTTGCAACCATAGTCTTATTCAAGGGCCATGTTTCCGACCCATAAAGTAGGATGGACAGTATTGCTGAGTTGTAGATCCGGAGCTTCGTCTTGCATGAGATGGTCTAATGTCGCCAGAGTGGTTTCCAGAGGGACTGCAGGGCTGATGCTACCAGGGCTCTCTGGTTTTCCCCATTGTCTGTCACTATGGATCCCAGATACACAAAGCTCTTGACAGGCTCTACTGTGTCATTTTCAAGCCCCAGGGGAGGTAGATCCGGTCCAGCACCGACATACATGAATTTAGCCAAGAGCTGAATCTAAATTATTTAAATTGACCAAAAGTTTTTTTTTTTTCTTCTTAATTATCATAGAAGTTTGCAGGCAGCTGAGCATAATTTTAGCATAATGTGAGTAGCTGGATTCCTGTGATCCAACATTTTACGATCAAATGCAGAATCTACAAATCCAAACTTATTGATTTACGTGTGTAGGAACTATTTGTACCTTTCTTGACATCTAAAAAGTTGGCTTTTCCTTACAGTGGTGCGACCAGTACAACATGGAAATAGAGGTATTTTATCGTGTTACGATGCTCTACTACTGTTAGTTCATAATTATTCATGTATTTTGTGTAGAGATGGTTTGAGTGAAAAGACTTGTTAATTTAACTTTCTGATGAATGTATCAATAATTTTTTTTCCTTACATTTTTCTTAGGGCATGAACATTTTTTTTAAAAAAATCAATATGTAATTTGGTCAAAAAGTTGCAGACACGTCCACTCCAGTAGACTACATGTCAAAAGTAAACTGTTTTTTTTTTTTTTTTTTTTTTAATCTTTTTAAATTCCAAGAAAAAAAAATCTGTTTGAGCTTTAAAAAACATTTGAACATATTTTCACAAATTTCAACTTTTAACCCTCTGATGCACATCTGTAAATTTCTGAAATACCAGCAGAGAGGGGATGGTGTGTTTGTTTGCTGTAAGTGATTCGTCCACATCTCACAACCACAGAAACTTTCAGACTCGACCTTGTACCAGTAGTGAATAGAAAGGCGAAACAGATGGTTCTAGACAAAGTTACACCTCTGCATTGACCATGCACATTGCTGAATGAAAACAACGTTTAGACCTTATTCTCTCTGGAAAAGCATATTACAAAATAAGGACATGCTAGCACTTGATTCCTATCAACAACTTTTCAACTAAAAACTTGAAGAAGTCAAAATTTCTTAATACTTCAGCAACAGCCAGGTTTGTTGCTAAAGCTAAGGCTAACATATCTTCTTTGACCTTCAGATTTTTTTTTATCAACCCTCTGAATTTACAACCTTGTACCCATGAAGTAGTTGCAAAAGGAGCTGAGGTTTTTGCTAAAAGAAGGCATAACAGTACATTTCATCTGCTAGCACACCTCAAAAAACATCACACAATGCTAACACATTTACCACAATGTTTGAAACACCGTCAGTGGTAGATCTGAGTTTCTCTCAACCATAAATGTTTTTGTCCTCGTCTACAGAGTGACTTCCGTAACTTTAGCTGGACTTTTGATCTTCTCTCCTTCTTCTGTCTTCTCTTTCCTCTCCTCTTCACCCTTTGTCTCTTTTTGTTCCTTCTCCTTTGCGCAATCCTCTGTTTCTTCCTCCTCCTCCTCCTCCTCATCCAGTTGGAGGCTCCCAGATGAGAACCTCATCCTGGCTAGTCCTGCAGACCGTACCATCTTCCCCAGCGGAGGTGGTGGGCAGTAGTAGGGATAGAAAACCTCAGGGTCTGAATCACTGTAGCTGCCTGTGGTGCCTCCCAACATGCAAAATGAAGCTGGTCGTTCAGGTAAAGGGGAGGAGTTTAACGGGAGGTAGGTGGGTCTAGAGGGGCGTGTCAGGTGCGGATAGTAACCAAGAGGGCGAAACTCAGAGGCAGGGTTAAACGCTGGGTTGGAACTCCTTGAGAGGTGAAACTTGACATCTGGTTGGCTCGCCACACGACGAGGAAGTCCTGGGAGGAATTTGGAGTCGTCACTGTAATGCCCCGCTTCGTGCCCACCACCCATTAGCCTTGCTCCGTTGCTGCCTGGATGATATAACCTGGACAAACCCAATCCGCCTGAACCAGACAGGCGAAGGTTTCTTCGTATTGGTGACAAGGAAGGAGGTTCATGACTTAGGGGGTAGCAAGCAGGCCGAGAGAAGCCATCCATTGGCATGTAGTCCTGCTGCCGCGGCTGTGGGAAACGCTCTAATGAGGAAACGGCAACATAATCTGACAAGTATGGATGTCGGTTGAGGGGTGAGGGACCCGCTAACGGAAATGTTGGAAGGACAGGATGATAATGGTAGGCGGGGGTATTTGGGTAGAGCAGAACCAACTGCTGATTAGCATCCGGATGAGGCTGAGGATTTGGACGACGTCGTGACCGATTGCCATAGATTCCAGCTAGCCTCTGGGCTTGCCGGTAGGCCCCTATTCGTCCACCTCTCATCTCATCCATCACGGATGTAGAGGCACATCTCATCTTTGGGGAGGGGGCGAATTGGCGAGGAGCTGGAGAGAGCGGGGTAACCCGGATGAAAGGACGGGTCCTGTGGGGGAACTCAAAGGGTGATTGGTGACGTCTAGCTGCACCTCCGTCCATTTCAATATCATCGGCGCCTTGGTGATATGGATCCATCTCATCCTCACTTCGGACACCGAAAGCGTGGCCGGATAGTGGGAAGTCTTGGGAATGCTCATATACCTGAGGAAGTAAGACAGAGGAACACTGATGAGTTTATAAACCTTACTTGGTCTGAACTCGTGAGTCCATGTCGATACTCATTTCTGTACCTGTTTTGAGACGTCGGTCAGGAGATCAGGAGAGGAACGGCATTGTCTGGGATCGAATTCTGACTGGCAGTAGGTCCTGGATGGAAGATGAGATCGTTAGCTTGTGACTGATCTGTTTTTAAGGTACGTGTTCAGTATGTTGTTGACTATTTCCCAATTTTATTTAAGGGCCTTTGCCTTTGACCCCTGATATTCCCAAGAGTCAAAGGTAAAAGGAAAAAAAAAAAATTAAAAAGTGAACCAAGAAAACCAAATGTAACCGCTAAATTTGAAGATGAGATGTAAACTACAATACTTTGTTTCGGCCCTTGGTCAGATAAGATACCAAGAACCTCAGCATCGTCAAAGTTCTTCCTTGATCACGTCTATCCCATCATGGTGGTTTCTATTAAATTTGGAGGAACTTCTGGCTTGTAATACTAGTTCTCACCTCTCAAAGTGCAAAGTCCTCTTTTCTCTCGACCCCATACACTCCAGCAGCTGTTTCTGAGTCCGACCACTGCCGCACAAAAGGCACATTTGATATTTACAATATCAGGATAATAGGATAATACAGTTATTTCATTCACTACCATTGCCATTTTGATTCTTACTCAGTTTGAAGGTTTGGTATAGGAGTTGACATTGTACTTTAATCATGCGTGTGCTTTACCTGTATCGAAAGCTGGATCCCTTACTGGACAGCAGAGTTTTGTGTATTGCCTTGGGTTCCTCTGCCAGTCTGAAGAAGGCGTGGTACTCCACACACATCTTCCAAAAGGACTTGCACACATCTCGACTCGCCATTGAGAACTCAAGTATGTCCTTACCTGACGGCTGTACGGACACCAAACAAGCACAGGTAATTTGAAGGAATTAAAGTCTGCCGGGGTTTTGAATAAAAAAAGCACCGTAACTATCAGCAAGGTCAGGTCCTTACCCCAACTTTGTCATGGAGTTTGATGAGGAAGTGTTTCCGCTTGAAGCTGAGCTTTCGGATGTTGGCCCAACTGAAAGTGTTAATTTTGGTGTTCCCCTAGAAAGCAAAGGAGGATAAGACCGTGCAAATCGTAGTCCATTGTTGATGCCTGATACAAGGTCGTGGGATCACAGAGTCTTAAGTGTTTATCCCCTGGCTCTTTTGGATGGCTGTACCAAAGTTAAGCCCAATACGTCCTATTTTTGTAGAGTTACTCGTTTGATGTTAAATGTTTCATACTCCATTGGATTCATTAGGCTGAACAAAACGTAAATTAGCCAATTCCAGATCCCAGACATGTGCGCCCATGCCTTTATGAAAGGTTAATCATTGTGGTGTAAGAAGTGTCTTCAAGAGCATCAACCGCATACCTGAAAAACCAGGACTCCTGAGTGTGTGACAGCCAGGTTTATCCTCATCCCCTCTCCGTCGTGGGCCGGATGAGGCCTGATGCCGTACATGTCTAACTTTCTCGCCACCTCCAGTAGGTGGATGTCAGAATCTGCTGGAGACGCACCTCTGAATACAAAAAGGAGGACTTTATGAGACTCAAAGGTAGGTACCATGACTTGACATTCCAGCCATGAATGACCCGTTTCTGTGTACCTGTGTTTCTTGTGAAACTTGATGATCTTGTGGTCGATGTACTCCTGATTGGGGACGTACTGCTTCATATCCAGGTGCTGACAGTCCAGTTCATCATCATAGTCGCCTATTTCTGCTGCAGTACACCAAGAGGAACCTCACATTTGCAGTCAAGTAAAGGAATTACAAAGCTGTGTTTGAATGCTTACACTGCAGTATGTGCGAGACCAGCAGGGCGGCGCTGTTGTCATGACAGGTCAGGCTGCCGTTCGACAAGTCCTGTTTTATCTGTAAGGCAAAAAGATACCTACAAACAAACGATAAGATCATTCTATCCATCGTCTCTAGGAATGTTCAAAGAATCATGGGTAGTTTTTAACGGACGCAGTTACCTGGTGAGGCTTCTCTTGAGCTGTCCGGGGTCTGGGGGGAAGAATTTGACTATAAACCTGAAGAACAGATCGCTGGTGTCTTGATGGTGAGGAAGAAAAGAAAAGTAAATATGATTGTACGAGCCGAGATTTCTGCCACCAGAGACGTATGATTGACACAAGTAAAATTTGTTCAAAGAAAGTGAAGGAACTGAAATTTTCTGACGTACATTTGATTTGTTTCGCCAGCGGTTTCAGCAGCTCCAACCACACCTGAAAGAAACACATCAACCTGGCAGTTTCATCTTAAAAAGCCAAAGTGTAGGTTTCATATATGAGCGGTTTTCTTACGTAGTTGCCACCGTGATGCCTGAACTCCAGCCCGAAGTACTCTTTCTCCAGCAGCTTCAGATGTCCGCACACTTTGTTGAAGAAGTCTCCACCCAGAACCTTTTGCTGAGAGAGAATTAAAGCCGAGAGTTTGAGGGATGATGGGATTATTTCACTCAGACACTCTTGAGATTCTCGAGGGAGTACGGCTCAGTTTAGTGTCAACTTTGAGTCCAAAGTCACAGGAACTGGTTCCTCTAACCATCTAAGACGGTGGCGCTCCAGTTGAGTAGCAACACAAGGTTTTTATTTGGCGTTAGCTGTCTGCTAGCTGGTGTTTAGCCTCCTGCTGGCTACCGCTGGTTGTCCTTCATTAAGTTGTCACAAGAAGAAGAGAAAGAGAGGAGGAGGAAGAGGAGGGACGCTGCAGCTGTAACTGATTATAAGGAGAAGAAGATCCTAGCTGATGATTAGTGGAAACAGTCGACCGCCCCCTGAATGACAGAGCGGTTACTTCCAAGGTGAGAGATGAGGATTTGTAAAAGTCCTCCGTTTAACACACACTCTATATTTATCTCAGAATATGGTGGAGTTTATTTTTGATATCCATTCATCCTTTTTCAGTCTCTCCTTCATCACTTCCTCCTCCTCCTCCTCCTCCTCCTCCTCTTGTAAAGATGCTCTGAATGTCCCGGAGGCGGCTGGGGAACTGACAGAGAGCGCATGGGCGTGGAAAATGGACAACCCCCCCACCACACACACACACACACACACAGAGTCTCTTTTTAGGTTATGTTACTGCCTTATCAGCCGACATGTTGCGACCTCACACTCAGACACAGCACATGACGATTCATAGACAGCAGACTGTTTACACCCAGATGTTAACGATGACTTCACACCCCAAAAATATAATTAAACCAGAGTTTTAAAGCCTCATTTGACCTTTATTTAAAATGTAAATTGTTCCATAGAAGAATTTTGGATACTTAAGTCAAATAAGAACCATTCCTGAAAGCCTAAAGCCGAAAATAACAGGCTGGAACAAAAGATACAACTCCAGATTACATCATTTTACTCAATTAACGCTAAAAAAAATGCTATTTTCAGCCACTTTATTTGTTTCTTGTGGGTCAAACCACTGTTAGTGTCTTGCAGTTTAAAAGTAGACTTTCATTTCTGAGAAACTCTGGATCTAAACGTCTCCAAAAAGTGCCATAACAGTCAAAGTACAGCTCGTTTTTAAAAACATCGACACGTTATCGGTAATATCGACCTTTAATGATGACGTGTTAGCAGATATTGTGCTTTAAAAGTGATCTGTAAGTGTAGAAGTGAAGAATTTCTGTCACTGACTGTTTTTTTTAGAGGAAAAATCAAATGAAATAAACTTTTTTTAAAAGCAAAACTAAAGCGTCAGGTCTGTTTTGAGCGTCTCACCTCCACCTCGAACGTGCGCTCGCTGTCATCCAGGAAGATCACGCGCAGCCGGAGCTTCGTCTCCTTGGAGACCCGGGACTTCCCCGCGAGTCTGTCGAGAGTCCGGGTCCTCCGCGTGCACTCCTCCATGCCGCCCGTTCCTCCCTCACAGACGGTGAAAACAGCTCACAGACACAGCGACCTCCATCCTGAGCGGGAACCCACCGCACGAAGCTTCACGCGCTCCTCTTCATCTTCATCCTCACGCGCTCCTCCGGAGATCAGCTGGAGCGCGCGCTCTCCAGATGCGCGGACGTTGTTCTGAGACCCCTGAAACCACTGCTCTGTGCTGAACATGTAGCGAAGGATAAAGACGTCCTGCTTTTAAATTACATGAAAATCACATGCACGAACTTCCGGTTTCTTATTTAATTTAATTTAATTTAATTTAATTTAATTTAATTTAATTTAATTTATTTTATTTTATTTTATTTTATTTTATTTTATTTTATTTTATTTATTATCGCTAAGTGGAAAATAGACTACTTAAATGTTGTTTAACTTTGATTATTCAACATTTAATCAAAATATAAAAGTTTTTTCTTTCTTTGCGACAAAGTTCAGGCTTAATAAGATGTTAAAAAATAAAAAATAAATAATAATTTGAAAAAACAAGCAAAGAATGATGCTCTCAATATGTGATGTGATCGTGTGTGTGTGTGTGTGTGTGTGTGTGTGTGTGTGTGTGTCCTCTATGAGAATAATATGGATTTCACGGTGGCTGGATGCTCTAAGAGGACTGACCTGTCCTAAAGTAGGCTAGTAGTGCAATGCTTCCCGTCGCCTGCAGCACACACTGAGCACTTAGTGTGTGTGTGTGTGTGTGTGTATGAGACAGACACAAATGCTGAGATGACACACATGTAAGATGTTGGTCAAAGAGCTGTCTCACATTTTCTGCTTCTTTTGTGTGTGTGAGAGGTACTGACACACATTTACACACACACACACAAAGAAAGAAGTAAGGCTTTAAATAAATAAATATACGTGTATGTGTGTTTATATATACATATGTATGTATCAATAAAGTCATCAATCCGACACAGGAAGTCCTCACTGTCCCTTTAAATAAACACACTTCAGGTGATGAGGAAGGTACCTGATAAATAAAACAGTCAAATCATTCAGCATAAAGATGGAGCGTAATGTTATATCATAGTCACACATCCAAAACCCAACCTGGAGAACAGAACTCACACTCACAGTTCAGCGGTTAAAGGTTAAAGGTTAAAGGTTGTGACATTGTTTTTATTTTTTCAAAGGCAGGTTCATGAATACACTGTGATACTGTGAGAACTCAGAAATCAACAGCACAGAACACACACACCGAGGGTTTCAAAACTTTAAAACAACCAGCAGGTTCTTCACTGAACTTTATTGAACATTAACGTCAATTAACATTCAAATACAGTTAACATAATTTCAAACAGAGTAAAGCTCGGCATCAAAACTCAATTAAAATAATTAACTTTAGCAAAAAATACAAAGTAAAAATGAATAAATTAACAAACAAACAAATAAAATAATGAAACAGGAAGTTATGTAAGTATATATAAGTGATGATGATTAAAGTAATGAATAATTTAAAACAAACAGCACTGATCACGTTTCTCTGAATAGTTTTTAAATGAGTTCAGTTTGAAACAGAGACGCAAACAAACCGACCTCAGGTCAGATTTTCTCTGTCATCACAGCCCGACCACTAGAGGGAGATAAAGACCTGAAGATAAGCTGCAGCAGCTGATAGGAGGAGTTCACACACACACACACACACATTCCTGTATAGAAATAGATGTGAGGACCGGAATACTATACATAAGGAGTGAGGACCACCTTTTCTGCTACACTTACAGACAATTGGATAACATATTTGAACACTAGATGTCTCCCTTGTTCAGGTTACCACCTCAGATTCTTAATAAACACAAAAGAAAAGGAAGTTGGTGTAAAAGTTTTGTATCATTGAAGTGAGGACATTTTGGTGGGGGCGCTGTTTTTCTGTATCTGGATTGACTCATTTACCTAGAACTTATTTTTAGCTTAAAGATATTACAAACACTGACTCTTTTACTGTTAAATAGTCAAACATGATATCAAATTATTTCAAATTTTTAATTGAAAAAAAATTTATGTTCACAAATAAAAAAAAAATCAACAGTATGACCTTTCCCTGCGGTAGATAAATAAAAAGAACAATCTTAAATTAACTGTATCATTACAGTGTACATTACATTACAGAATAAAATTTTTTCAGCAGAAAGAAAAAACAGATTTCGCTTCTCACTGCTAAACTCTGCTAGCTTGTGTGTTGTCATGGGAATGAGTGCCGTAAATCAATCATGTCCTGTCCAACCTGATCAGGAAGCTAAGAAATAGCATTTAGAAGTGTTGATTATGATCAGGCATATATCTAGAAGTGAGACTTATTCAAGAACACTTTGAAACTCCTCATAGTCCCTTTAAATGTAAAATTATGCAAGAACCCCAATGCCAGTTAACAAATCAAATTTTATTTTGTTTATTAACCAAACCAGACATATGCTTCTGGGTGTTTAAACACCTTGTATCTCTCCTAAATGCATCTGTTACAGTATAACACATCTTTGTTTTCTTTTTTCCAGCTATAGCATTTCAGTCTTTACAGTTTTTATTGTTAAACATTAGACAGGGATCTCATCACTGATATCAGACTGACACTCCATGATGTTTGGTACTTTTTTGGAGGAAAACAGGTCACAGTATCCCTCTTAAAAAAAAAACAAAAACAGGAGCCACATGTGAAACATTATACTGTACAGCTTAGAGAATACTTATATAAGCATGTGAAAAATGCAAACTGACAGCTATAAGTAAACCAAAAAAATTGCAAAAAAAAATGTTTGAAAAGGACAGTATGGTTAGTGATACTATTGTTGCCAGACCCGTTTTTCCAACAGAGTGAGGCATCTCACCTGATTAAAATCTCTGCCGAGAGTCGCTCATGCGCAATAGCATCTCTGTCTCCGAGCAGTAATATACGGGAATGGCGGTGTCAACATCAGGTACACGTACCGAAACTTCTAAAGTTTGGGAGCGTTTTAGCCTGGATACAGCCAATAAAAAGTCTACTTGCAAGGTTTGCAAAGCAAAACTTGCGTATTATGGCAGCACCACGGTGAGGCATGAACACTTAAAGAGTGTATCTACAAACATCAGTTGTTAAAACCGTTAGATTTCAGACTGTTGAGAATTGTAAAGTTCTTTTGAAACAGGGCGCTGTTGACCACTGAATGTACTTCACAAAATGCACATATTTGTTTTATTTGCTGCTAATGAGCCTGTTCTTGGTTTACAGGAAAAAAATGTTTACTTGATTTTAATTTATTATTTATTTGCCTGTCCCTAAAAAATGGACAGAGGTTTATTTATATATGGATTTATGTCTACTGATGTAGACATAAATGTCTATTGGTTTTAGATCGGACATTTTTATTTAATTTTTGTATGAATCTGCAGTATGTTCAATATAAGATGTATTTTTCATTGTACCCATCTTTCTTGTGTTTCTTATCATTTGCCACATAATTAAATCAACTTCATGCTAAATTTAAGAAAAAATTAATAATTATCCGATTAGTCGACTAATCGTTTCAATAGTCGGTGACTAGTCGGCTATTAAAATAGTTGTTAGTTGCAGCCCTAAAAACAAATCACAGTCCACTGTGTTTGTTAAAAGGCTCTTTCAATGAAAGCAGCATAGCTCAATTATTTCAGCACCTCAAAAAGAGGTATAGAGTGTCTTATTACAACGTGGACTAAATCACTATAGTCTACAAACATTTGCTAAAGAGTAGTTTATAGTAATTATTTTCCCATTGCATTGAGTAAGACAAAAGAGAACAATGGTGGGAAACAGTTACAAAAGAAGTAGAAATGCTGCATATTGTTAAGAAATAGTGCCCTGTTATACAGTCGAAAAACGCAGGTGCATCTACATGTGTGACACTACCACCACCTCAGGTAAGGCTGGACGATTAATTGAATTTTAATCTCGATTAAGATTTTGGTTACTTATGATCATAAAATCGTTATAATCGGAGAAAAACTATTCATGTGCTGCATGGCACGGCGTGTATCTAATTTCCTACGCTGCCCAAGCACTGTGAATGCATCAGTGTTGTGTGCGCAGCTGCAGCAAGGGCTCGATGATTAGCAACACGTGAAGAAAGCCGTTTACAAACATGGCAGAAAAGGAGCCTTTAGTTGACACAAACTTCAGTCATCTGGAAGCATTTTGGCTTCAAGTCGTCGGACATTGAGCAGAAGGACATTACTTGTAAAATTTGTCACGCCGTCGTGTCCGCTCCACAAAGCAACACGACCAATTTATTTAACCACTTAAAGTTCAGTCACAAAGTGGTCTACGACCAGGTTTTAAAGGACCAGAAGAGCCAAAAAAGTGCTAGCTCGTCAGCTTCAGCCAGCGCCACAACAACAACACAGTCCTTTATTCAGGACACTCTTTACAGTGCCACTCCATATCCCACCAGCTCCCGGAGACATCAAGAGATAACGGAGGCTGTGACATGTATGCTAGCAATGGACATGTGCCCCATCAGTTCTATAAGCAACACAGGATTCCAGAAACTTATTAAAACTTTGGACAAGCGTTACATGTTGCCATCACGTAATTATTTCAGCAGAGTTGCACTGCCTGGTCTGTACGATAAATGTCGTGCTTAAGTGAAAAAAGATGTCCCCACAGCTGACTATTTTGCCACAACAACTGACCTGTGGTCAAGCCGCAGGATGGAACCATTTCTATTTTTTTTACAAGTTAATTTATTTTTGATTGTTCTTTCAAGTTGTAGTTTAATAAATACTCAAGTTTTGGAATTTTGAATAATCGTGGTTATTAATCGTGATTTCAATATCTATCAAAATAATAATAATCGTGATTATTATTTTTGCCATAATCGTCCAGCCCGAACCTCAGGTTGTATAGATGTGCTGCCACATCTATACAACCGAGTATCACTGACATTACTTCATCAGTTTGTATTACGTCTGTCTTTACTTTTTCCTTTTGGTGTACTTTTTTGAGTTCTTTGTTTTATGCACTGCACTTGCCTCTGTCTTTGTCTTTATCTTTCAACTTCTTTTCTCCAACATCTCCATCACTGGATGACTTAAAGAGCAGTGAAACTTTCTTGATTATTCTTGAATCGTCATCACTTGATGAAGAAAGATCTTTGTCTGGAAGATAACTCCAGTCCATGCAGATGGAGAACTCAGATGAAGAGGAATTGCTCTGAGATTCTTCCTCCAACTGGAAGTAAAAAGCATAGTACAAGTTAGACATAAAAACACTCAAAATCTCACATTTTAAGTCCTTAAGATACACTTTAAGCAATGTATGAAATTATTACATTGAATGTATATTACTTACTGTACGTTACTGTCCACTGTTTTGATACTTTTGTTGTTACATTAGCAGCTTTAGTATGAATGTTGTCTTCTTAGAAAAATGAAATGCTCTTCTGTCTGTCTAAACCATAGAGTAATCATTCATTAAGAGTGTCTACACCCCTGCCTTTTAAATACTCTGCAGGCAAATACATATGTACATCAAGTACAGAGACTAATTCCAATCAAGGAAATGCATGCAACAGTGCAACAAAGATACATGTGACAGTATAAAAATATAAAATCTGAACTAATCTAACCCTGTCATTTCCATGCATGTGGTGTTATCTCACATTAATGGAGCAATAATTAAACAATAGTGCCATAGTCATGAAGGCAAGTGAAGCTTTTAAAAATTAACTCTAGGATCAGATTTCTTACTTAACAAACATTAGAAGATACATAATTGTGTTTCTTTGTGAAATCTGTCTTCCTGCTCTAATGGCAGCACGCTCATATACCTGGGCTTCTAAAACTGGCTGCAGGAAATGAGATCAATGTTATAAAAGTTCTGATTTGGGTCACCATTACCTGCAGCACTACTACAGCTGGAGTTAACTTGAGCCACCCTGTGCAATGTGTCAACTGAAGTGACAGGTACAATCATTTATAATATAGACAATAAGCTACAAAAGCTGGTTTTAATATCTAGCTACTTGGTCAAAGTCAGCAAGTAGTTAAAGTCAGACTGACGACAGCCATATAACTCCTTTGACATATAACTGTTACATGTCAAAGATCTTAGTTATACCCCAGGTATCATTCTTTCAGCAAATAAAAATAATTTGGTTCTGCTACTTGAGAGCATGCATTACAGCTGTATACAGGTTGATACTGAGATCAATCCTCGCATAGCATTATGCTAAAAAATAACATGGGAAAACCCATAGAGATACAGCAAAGCTAGAAGAGTTAGTGCTACCCTTTCTACATGAAAACAAGTAAAAAAAATCTGAAAACAAAGTCTTCATGAACTCATGGTTACTTCAAGAAAGATGCATGAGCTTTACAAGACTAGCAAAACAACTTGGGAGCGAGAGACAAGCCACTGAACACCTTGGTGTAACGCAGCAGTCTGCTAACAGCCTGCCTGACCATCACTCATTAGTTAGCATACGAGCCTACTGCGGTCCTCAGAACTGCGGCAGGTTAAGTTTAAGCTAAAGTAAACCAGCATCCCCAAACTAAATAAAATCTCCTGCATCTACTTTCAGGTCAGACCTTGTGGTTAAATAGAGAAAAAACAAAGTCATGACTGTAACTTTATCATTTGTATTAGGTTAACCAAACCTCTATCTTTTAAAATCAAAAGTTTGACACGTAGCATGCCAACATTAGCGCGGTCTAAATAAGCTATCATGTCAGAAAAATAAAAGTAATATTTTTATATTTCTTACCTTATAAGACTGTGCCTGAGCATAAAATCTCTCACACTCCTCATGATGCCCTCTCAGTTCGTCCATCCTTCTTCTTAATCTCTCCAAAACTCTGCCACCGTCCTCCAACTCCTTTCACTCTGTAGACGTGCGTGTTGACTGATTGATGGGTGGGGGATGGGCACAGCTCACACGCAGCACAGAGCAGCCAGGTGCAGGGGGAAAGTCCCCCCTCCCCCTGATGGGCCATTAATTAAGAGTGTGCAGCAGCTTCACACAGACCCCACAATATTCAGCCTCAACTCTGAAGCCAGTTTACAGGCTGTACTGGTTAAAATAAAGCGGTTTTACTTGTTTCTTCGACAAAATACTCATTCTACTATGTTTTAAAATTTATAAACTTAAAAAAAAATATATTTTTTTAAAATTCAGCCTCAACTCGGAGGCTAGTGGACAGGCTGTACTGATTAAACTAAAGCTGTTCAACTAGTTTCTTCAACAAAATACTCATTCTACTATGTTTTAAACTTAATATGCTTAAAATTATTATTTTTTTTTTAATATTCAGCCTTAAATCTAAGGCTTGTTAAAAGGCTGTACTGGTTAAAATAAAGCTATTTTACTAGTTTCTTCAACAAAATATGTATTGTACTATGTTTTAAAATCTATATACTATATATATATTATATTTTTAAAATTCATCCTCAACTCTGAGGCCAGTGTACATGCTGTACTGATTAGAATAAAGACTGTTTTTTAGTTTCTTCAACAAAATACTCATTCTACTGTGTTCTAAACTTAAAATGCTCAAAATTATTATTATTTTTTTTTTATATTCAGCCTTAAATCTGAGGCCAGTTTACAGGCTGTACTGTTTAAACTAAAGCTGTTCAACTAGTTTCTTCAACAAAATACTCATTCTACTATGTTTTAAACTTAATATATATAGAATAAATTATATTTTTAACATTCAGCCTCAACTCAGAGGCCAGTTAACAGGCTGTACTGATTAGAATAAAGATATTTTAACTAGTTCATCAAAGAAAAACTGATTCTACTATGTTTCAAACTTAATATGTTTAGAATGAATTATATTTTAATATTCAGCTTTAATGCTGAGGCCAGTTTACAGGCTTTACTGTCTAGAATAAATCTTTGTAACAAGTTAATTCAACAAAGTATTGATTCTACTATGTTTTAAACTTAATATATTTAAAAGAAATTATATATTTAATAATCAGCCTTAATTCTGAGGCCAGTTTACAGGCTGTACTGTTCAATCTTCTGTTCACCTGATATGCTTCTCCTCCAGGGATCACTCAATTTGAAACATTTAGTTCAATTTATTTTCACTGATCACATTTCAAAAAGGATGAACAAAATTCCTCAGAGATGTAATTGCTTTGCAGATATGTTTGGACCTAGCTGCATGACACAAGTAGAACTATGCATGTTTACTGAGCGAGACTTTGATAAATGGTGTGGAATCAAAGCCATGCTGGTCGAAACGTTCAAACAAATTTAGTTGACTAGCTTAAAGTCTGTGATTGTGACATGAAAGCATGCAGGCAGATTCATGCAAGCAACACAAAGGGCAGAACAACTAGTGAATTATAATTAATTTAGGCAAGTATGTAATTCGAGACACATTACAGCAGCTAACAAGAACACATAAAGAAGTTTAACCTTTAGCAAAATCAACTGAACATTAAGTTACATCTTAATTTGAAGTGTCTGACAAAACAGCAAGTTGTACAGCGCAAACACTGTGGCTAAAAAAATATTACGATGTCTTATAATTACATTATTATTGTCAGAGTTCAGGTATTGTTTTTTGTTGATTTTTATCCTAAAATATTCTAAAGTTTCCACTTAATTAAAGCAAGTAATATTTCATCAAAACTGCTACACTAATCCTAGAGCCTTCCAAGATATAGCCATATCCTCATAGTATAATTACTACCTCTAAAATTTTAAATTTTGTTTACAGGTTATAATAACCTGTTCGATTAACTTGTGTCAAAATAAGCTTAAATAAATAACTTTCAATATCATAAGAATAAATCATTAAAATGCATTACATAAAAGATATACTTTGTGCAATCATGTCTGCTCGAACTTTAGACTAAAAAAATAAGTGTGACAGGGTATCATCAGGTCACAAGTGAAGTTAATTATTAAGTTATTCAGAACATATAAAAAAAAATGCATGTATAGCCTAACATCACCCTACAAACTCCAAGGGCTCCAGTCATGTTGTATTTTGAATAAAAATTAATAATTAAGCTATATATATATATATATATATATATATATATATATATATATATATATATATATATATATATATATCAGTGGTGGGACTGTCACATTAATTCGATATTTAACGGGGGAAATTAACGGCATTAAAAAAAAAGACGCATTTTATCGTATTTTATTTTATAGTCTATATCACACAGAACAGTTCTCAGTGCACGAGTTTCTGGCAGACGGAATATAGCGACGCACTGAGTGATGGATAACACTGTTGACAGCGCCTTGCTTAGCTTGGTGGATGGAAAATTTACTTTTAAAAAACAGTCGGATGGAAGCCTGGATTCACACATACTCCATGAGCGCTGTGGTCAGCGCCGCGGTCCGTCAGCGCGAGCCACTTCACACTGCATCTGTCTCAGGAGCGGAGCGCAGCTCAGCGTACTCATAGCAGCTGGATACACAAGATCACAGGAGAACCACATGTTCCTGCAGGAATCACACCCATGACAACTACTTTCATGATATTTAGTATGTAAAACTCACCTGCCCTCCCAGAGCTTCATTAATTCAGTCCTTCCCTTTTAGTCTCTGTTGGTGTCCTTATATAAAGGATGTATCGTATCGTATATAATTATAGGTTTTCCGCCTCCAATATAAACTTTTCCTCGTCCATGGCGTTAGATTTCCTCTGGGTCTGACCCGCTGATGACTGCTGGCCCTGTGCCAGTGTCGAAGTTTTAATATACGAGGATAATTTTACGATTGACAGGCTGAACATGGTGCTTTATTTTGAAAAGACCGGAAACTCTGATTGTTTTTCGTGTCTGTTTTCCTGTTTGGTACGATCTGCTCTGCGGAGATTGACGCGTTTTCAAAAAAAACATCTTTTGAGCAAAATAAATAGGATTTTGTAGTTTAAGCTTCTGTATGTGACTATTCAATGATTTAGTCTTCTAACAAAATCTGTTTGAAAAGTGTTGCTTCTGATGTTAAATATCGATGTGGTTAAAATGCGATTAATTACAATTGATTAATTACAAATGGCATAATTAATTCGATTAAATAATTGATTAATTTTTTAAATCAAGTCCCACCAATAATATATAATATAATATAATATAATATAATATATATATATATATATATATATATATATATATATATATATATATATATATATATATATATATGTCTGTGAACTGTAACTTAAATATTTTGACCAGGTAAAACAATTTTCGACTTATGATAAATACTTCAAGAAGATTTATCTAGTGTTTTTTTTAAACAAATAAAGTCCCATAAGTTTATCTGGGTGAATTTTCTTATAAATGCATTTATTTTGCCTAATACTGCCTTTAGATCTGCATTATAAATCCTGCTGTCTAGTCAAACACGATTTGCTGAAATTCTCGAAAATATCAATAGGGGGCAGTGTGGAGTCAAAAGTGTGTGTATTTTAATTGAGTACACACACGAGTTTGTGTGGTTTTTTTCTCAGTAAACTATTTTTTTGAGGACCTCTCTGAAACTTTGAGAGAAGCCTTTAAACAATGTTTTAAGGCTATTACAGTGAAAAAAAAGTGAGGACCGGGGTAAATGTCCTCACTTCTGACTTTGGACCTCACTCTGAAGGTTACAAACCCATGGTGGTCCTCACAAAAATAGCAGTACAAACACACACACGCACACACACACACATGAACGCTTGTGCAGCCAACATGAGTAGATATTTTGATACTGTAACATGAACCTGCCTCTACTCACCATCTGTCACACACACACACACACACACACACACACACACACACACACACACACACAAACACAGACTTATATTTTTCCATCCCACGTCTCTCTTACTCTCTCACCTCTCCCAGCTCACTTTCTCTCTTACTGTCTTACACACACACACACACACACACACACACACACACACACACACACACACACATCTAACCTGTCTGACACAGTAGCATCTGGCATCTTTATGCTGCTGCCTCCCTCCTGAGACACACACACACACACACACACACACAGAGTCTCATATAATCTCTCCTGCGCTGCTGCAGCAGTGTGTCGTCCTCTAACTCTGCAGGTTCACAGACTTACCTGTAATATAAACTCAGTGTCTTGAATTTTTTTTGGTTATTTTTTGTTTTAGTCTTTTTTTTTTTTTAATCTCGTTGAAATGATTCTGTGACGCTGTGATTACATCCTGCCCCACTCTGATAAACCACTTTCAGAGTTTTTAGATCAAACCGATCCTGGAACAAACCTCTGACTGCGTCACGTCCACGCAGCAGTCCTCAGACTGAACATTTAAGGCATGAAAAACAAAAATAGATGTATGAATGAGTCAGGAAGCCGTGCAGTGTTTCCAGGCGAGATAATCGGAGGTAATGGAGGCCTGATTGGAATAATGTGATGTGGGAAAACTGAGAGAAAGCTGATGACGGAGATGCTATCTGCTGGGAAAAAGAGCCGGCTGCGCTCTGAGTTTCTGTTTTTCATTCAGTTTTTCTTTTCCTGGGATTTCATATCCTCTTTTTCTTCTTCTACTCTTAATTTCAACCTTCTGTTCCTGCAGCATCAGAGGTTAGTCACCAGCTTCAGTTTGCCTCCACTTACAGTCTTATTTCACACTCCTGCTCAGGGAGCAAAAACACGCAGACGTCACTTCTTCTTCTTCTTCTTCTTCTTCTTCTTCTTCTTCTTCTTCTTCTTCTTCTTCTTCTTCTTCTTCTTCTTCTTCTTCTTCGCCTTGACACGGTTTCACAAACCGATCCGTCTTCTTCCCCCACTCGCAGCTCCAATCAAACAAAAGCTCCTCTGACAGGTTTTCCTGGAGTGTGTACAAACCTCTGCTTCATCCCATCCCCAAGATGGCTAACAGATGTGTCTGATGTGTTTCATCATGTTTCCAAATCATTTCAGCTCACGGATCATTTCATTTCAACAACTTGTGGAGGAAAAGTCTTCGGTTAATAACGACATTTTCATCACGAAGGGTTTACTGTTTTTTTTTTTAAAGAAGTACAGATCCTCAAATCTTGAGGACAGGTTGTTCAAAAGAAGAAAAATAGACGACATGAAGTTGTCCAATAAAACTTCTATAAACTCATGAAGCTGCGTTTATTAAAGCGGATATGGCTCATAAAGAAAAAGGTTTTTGATCGATGGAGGTGCTAAAATATTTTCTTTATTCTCCACTATGTCACTTTCACATTAACTGAAGCCTGATAAGTTTCTGATCATCATTTTTAGGCAACTTTAGCCCATTGAGAGAGCAAAAGAGAAACTAAATTAGGCTTTTTTTAAAAGGTTTATTTAATCTGAACGTAGCAAACAAAAGAGGACCCAGCCTTGAACCCTGTGGAATGCCACCAAACAAATCCCCGGATGTGGAGGCCAAAGTGATCAAGATACCAAGATTATTTTGGGGAAAACAAAATATGATTGTTTGGATTTGTCACCTTTTCAGAACAACCAAGGTTTACCGTAAAACAGCAAACAAGAGAGGACCCAGTATCCAACCTTGGGGAACACCAATAAGGAGACCAAATTTATCAAAAGCACCTAACAAGGCCCACCCAGAGACCAGGATCATTTTTAAAATCAAACCAAATATGTAGTTTAAGAGCAAACAGAAAAGGACCCAGAGTTGAACCATGAGGAATCCCATCAAACTGAAACCTGGATGACAAGACTTAAATTCACAAGAGTCTTTGTAAAAAACTAAGAAAATGACAGGGCCAACTTAGAGCTCAGGGTCATTTTCAAGGGAAAAAAAGGCAAACAAAATATGAATGTTCAGATTTGTTCCCTTTCAAGGACAACCAAGATTTAGCACCGATAGAACAAACGAAAGGAGACCCAGCATTGAACCCTGGGGAACACCACCAAACTGATACCCGGATGAGGAGATTAAAGTGATCAAGAACATCCGTAAAAACCAAAACAGGGCCCACTTAAAAGCCAGGATCATTTTAAGGGCGAATAAAATGTGAATATTCAGATTTATGTCTTTTCCAGGACAACCAAGGTTTATCGTTTTGGTGGGAAACCAAAGAAGTCCCTGTATCAAATGTTGGTGAAAGCCACATCAAATACCAAAAATTGGTTTTCAAGAGCATTTGAAAAAACCACTGCAAAATCCAGGATAATTTTCAAAGCCAAAAAATATTAAAGATATTAATTAAATTTGTCTTATTTCCAGGACATAAAGGTGAAGTGTTGATGGAGCAAACAGAAGAGGACCCAGCAATGAACCCTGAGGAACGCCGCCAAACAGTAACTGGATGGAGACGGTGAAGTTATCGAGACACCAAGATCATTTTAACGGCAATGTGAATATTCAGACTAATCCATTTCAAGGAGGACCCGGCATCGAGCCTTGGGGGACACCACCAAACAGATTTTCAGATAAGGAGACCAAAGTTATCAACCCCATCAGGTCACATCCAGTGACTTGATCAATGCCAAGTAGATATTAGTTCACAGGTTACAGCAGTTCTCACCCAGGCAGTACGATTTGGACTTGGGGAAGAAAAAAAAAAAGGGATAAAAGAGGATAAAAGAAGGATGAGAGAATAGAGAGCATAAATGAAGCCACTTGATTATACACTCATACACGCGCTAAGTCCTCTTTTATCTTGTGCAACAGGCAGCGTGAGGAAATGAGACCTCTGGTTTTTGTCTGAGAGGGCAAAGCAGAAAAAGGGATTTGTCTCCAAATGCAGCTGTGGCAACAGGCTCGGCGTGTGTGTGTGTGTGTGTGTGCGTGCTTAAATGAGATATTGAAACAGAGACTTCCTCACGTCTGTTCTCGACTGATGAGAGCTGAAAATAGGATTTGTCTTTGAAACAGAAGAGGACGTCTGTAAGCCAGTTAAGACGACTGAAGAGCCCATTTCACACCCAGGAAATGAAAGTCGGAGTGGAACCATTGTTGGAGGGTTTGACGATTACGGGGATTAAAAGGTACAGGTTTAACACGCGTAGTTCTCCAACGCTGGTGGAGGAGGAGGTCTGTGGACGAAGCCTCGGAGTGGGTGGAATATGGAAACAGCTAGAATCTGCTCACTTCCTGCAGGGTGGAGTATTTCAGCGACTGTCTTTTTGATCTGAAACCATTTCTGCTCCGTGAACAAATAAAAAAAAAAAGGCTCGGATGATAAAAAGATGGAGAAGGTTAATAAACAAATAAACTAACGATGAAAGAGAAGGATGAGTCCATAAAGTGATTAAAACACAGAAACACTGACTCTGAATTAAATGTCTGACCTTAAATTTATATTAAAAAATCCTGGATTACACTACGTGTGAGTGTGAGTGTGTGTGTGTGTGTGTGTGTGTGTGAGTGTGTGTGTGTGTGTGTGAGTGTGTGTGTGGAGGGTGTGTTAAAAGGATTGCAGTAGATCTCATTATTACACTGGAAGGCTTTAATCAGAGGTTGAGATGGTGTTTTTACACTTGGTTAGCTCGCCGTCGCTCATCTTACAAATTAGACGTTAGCGAAAAGACACGGCGGCTCTTAACGCACTCGTCTACACACTCATCTGTTCATCACCTTTTCCTCTTCCTGCTTCCACTCCTTCATTTCATTTCCTCTCTGTTTAGTCTCTCTTCTTTTAATCTCTGTTCTTCTTCTCTCTGAGTTTTTCTCTTTTCAAAAAGTTCACGTCTTGTTTCTTTCTCTCCGTCCATCTCATTTTTCTTGTTTTTCATCACGTCTTTTTTTGTTTTTGTTTCTTTTGTCATTGTTTTTTCTAACTCCTCTGTTTCCTAAAATTAAAAACATTTACTCATTATTTTTTCTGTCCTCATTTCAGGTCTCCTTCTGTCCTTTTTTCTTTTCTTTCTTTTTTTTCTGCCCTTTTGATCTCATCCGTATCTCTTTTAACGTTTTTCATGTTTTTCTTTCATTTCACTGTTTTCATTCTTCTGTCCTCTCTGCGTCAGTTATTTATGTTTTTCATACTTTCTTTTAACTGTCTCTCTGTTCTTCTTTTTTCCATTTCTCTTTCCGTCTCTTTCTTTCCGTCTTTCTCTAACTACATTTCTTTTCTGTTTTTTGTCGTTTTTTTGTCTTTCATCTGTTCCTGTTTTCTCTTCTTCTTGGTTTTCATTTCTGTCTCAATTTTTTTACTCCCATTAATCATTTTGCTATATTTTCTTTTAATTTTAAAAAATGTTAAACTTTTTTCATCGGCTTACTTTGAATTTCCTCCAAGTTTTTTCCGTTATCTGCTGAATCATTTACATGTTTTTGTTTTTGTTTTTTTAAACACACGCTCTCTTAATTCTGAGACTATTTTCACAAATATCATTGTTTTGATCTGGATCATCGTCACTCCTTTTGTTCCACTTTTTTTTTTCCACTTTCTTCTTTCGTTTTCATCCGTCTGGACAGAAATCGATGAACTGAACCTCCGTCACTCATTTTCACTGAATTTAAAAACAGTTTTTTACGTTTTTGGTTCACATTTTAACGTCAGCTCGGCTTTTTGTTTGTCTCTCTGTCTCGCTCTGTTACTCCTGTCAGCTGTGTGTGTGTGTGTGTGTGTGTGTGTGTGTGTGTGTGTGTGTGTGTGTGTGTGTGTGTGAATCTTCTGGCTTGCACATGATGACACAGGTGTGCGTGTCATTTTTCATCAGGAGGTTTCTGAATTAAGGCTGTGTGTATGTGTGTGTGTGTGTGTGTGTGTGTGTGTGTGTGTGTGTGTGTGTGTGTTGTTTCTTTCTCTGTTTGGATTTTTCTCCTGGTGTCTTCACTCTTTTTGGTTGGTCGTCTCTTATTCTTCAGTTTCAGTCCTATAAAAACAAATTTGTTTGACTTTTATCCTGTCTTTTTTTTCTTTTTTTCTTTTTTTTTCTTTTTTTTTCTTTTTTTTTTTTTTTTGTCTTTTTTTTATAATCTTTTTTTCTACACCCTTCTCTCAGTCTTTCTCTTTTATTTGTGTCAGTAGGTGCAACCAACTGGCACATCCAGTGGAGGAATTCCCCCAATCTTTCCTTCAGTTCCTCCCTCTGTCCGTGTCTAATCATTTACACACACACACACACACACACACACAGGCACACACACACACACTCCTTCTGTCCAGGATGGTTCGATTGGACGAGCAGGGGAAAATCCGTCAGTGTGAGGAGGTGGAATCTATGAGCCGTGGCAGCTCCTCAGAACTTTCCCCTCGGCTTTAAATTGTCTGTTTGTCTGTTTGACATCCATCATCGGTCACATCTGGACTCACCTGTTCACCTCCAGACCCGGCCTTCAGGTTTCAGGCTCACCTGTGTGCCCCGTACTCAAGAGAAGCCCTGAAGCTTAAGCTTAAATTAAGCGTTTTTGTTCTTTTACCGTCTCAAACATGAAGAACTCGCTGCGACCTGCCAGCCGAGCAGCAGCTTCATCTCAAATTTAATTAAAATAAGAATTTAAATGAACTTTTCAGTGTTTAGCTTGGTTCAGCATGGTGTCACTTTCACTTCTGTGTGTGTGTCATTAAAGATGCAAAGTGTGTGTTCATCTTCCCTTTTACCCGGCATCTTAATGACGCCGCTGCTGAGTCGGCAAAACGGCGCGCAGAGTGAAGAGGGATGAGAGATGGAGAGGACGGACGGTGATGGAGAGAGAGAGAGAGAGAGAGAGAGGAGAAGTTTGAGACAAAGAGAGGAAAAGATGAGGGATAATAAAGTGAAACATGCAGAGGAAGAAGAGAGGGATGAAAAAGAGAGAGAGGGAGGAGAGGAGGAAGAGGAACCAATGGAGAGATTAAAAAATGTTCCTTTGTTTTCATTTTAAGATGTTTGCAGCAAAATTTCACCTTTTCTGCCTGTGTGAGTTTTTTCATATGCTGCATGTGTGTGTGTGTGTGTTTGAGCCAGACTGTGTGTGTGTGTGTGTGTGTGTGTGTGTGTGTGTGTGTGTGTGTGTGTAAACAATAGAGTTGATTAGGCGTTGCGTGGCAGTGACAGCACTGAGCGGAGATGATTAATGATTCTCTGTTTAATGTGATTAGTCCATTAATACCTCCTGTGATGGCTCCGACCGGCTAACACTGGGGAAAGGTCAGCACACACACACACACACACACACATGCACAGACACACACACACACGTACACACTTGTGTAATGCATCATTAAGGAGGTCAGAGAAAAAAGTGCTGCTGGAGTTTAAGAGTCAGAGGTGTTTTTGTCTGTTTAACGTAAATTTTTAGCTTCATCCACACACACACACACACACACACACACACACACACACACACACACTCTTGAGATGATGTGTGTTATTGTTCTTAAATCTGACATTGCAACAAATTAAAACAGTCTGAAATTTCATTATAAATTTATTTTTTGTTCAAGAAACTTTTTCATCTCTTTTCGAATGATTTGAAGTTTCTGAGGCTGTAGTTCCGCTTTCCACCACTAGAGGCTGCATCCAGAAATATCCACGATTAATAAGCTTCTAAGGTTTTTTTTTTTTTTTCTGGGTTGAGCTGATGAATTTTACTCTTAAAATATGTCATGGAATAAAATTCTCATGCTAGCATGCTAAATTAGCTTCCTGGCTAAATAGATAGCGCTGTCTCACCTCGTTTACGGAGTGCGTTTGCGCTTTTCTCCAGTTCAAGTGGATGTTGCAGACTTCGGTCATACAAAGCGGAGGTATTTATGGATTTCGGTCTTTTCTCACAGGTATTGAGACGTTTTTTTTTTTTAAAAGCGTTTTATAAAAAAATTACAAATGCTCAAGTTTCCGTATGGCTGGTTTACAAATGCTACAATAGACTGCTGCTAACTTAAATCTAAACGGATAAAAAGTGCATTATTTATGTAAAACAAATGCTTAAATATGAGATAAAAAGCTAACGCTAGCATGCTAAATTAGCTTTCCCGCTAACAGAAACCTGCATCTCACCTTGTTTATGGAGATTTTTCTCTTTTTTTCCAGTTGAAATAAATGTGGTCGACTTCAGACACACACAGCCTTTGGATCTCACAGGTATGGAGACTTTTTTTTTTTTTTTTTTTTTAACTGTTTTGTTGATAATTTTAACTACGGCTCGTGTGAACGTAAATGTTGTAAAATGTGACATTGTTATGGATTAAAAGCTTTTGAATATAGGTTGTCTGTTTTATTTTTTCATTGATATGTTGTTAATTTGGTTAATTAACCACATCTGTTGTGATGACTTCCCCCTCTGTGATTGGACGGTGCAGCTCTGTGGAGTTGCTAACAGCTCGTCTCAACAAACAGGCGCAAAACAAGAGCAAACTGCACCGAGATGCAGGATTTTACGGGCGTTTTTGACTCCAGTTTGCTTTGTGAGCTTCACCCTGAGACGGAGCAGCTTCCAGGGGAGAATTATCCTCAGTCTTTGATGCAGTTAGCGGTTTAAGGACGTTTTCACATCAGCTTCATTTTCAACACCTGGAGGTTACGAACCTCGACGGTTCTGACCTACCTTTAAAGTCCAACTACATCAAAACTTCAACCTACTTCTCAGCTGCCATCCTTCATTTCATAACAGCCAGAGTGTTTGAATTCTTCTGTTCACACCAGGTGAAGCTCCAGCCTGGCATGCATAAGTGAGTGTGTGTGTGAGTGTGTGTGTGTGAGTGTGTGTTGGAGAAAATGAGAGATTCCCCCGTAAAAAACAGAATACTTTCTCTTCTCTGGCAGCTTTTGGGGGGGAAACACGGCCGCTGTGCCCGTTTATCTCCACGGAGATCGACCTGTTTATCACCAAAGACGGAAAGAAACACTTCTCTGTTTCTCTGCAGGTGTGTGAAGGTGTGTGAAGGTGTGTGTGTGTGTGTGAAGGTGTGTGAATTGGCTTCTGTTTCCGCAGTAAAACGCTTCAAATGATCAACAGTGAAAGTGATCAATAGTTAACATTGTACTGCTGTGTGTGTGTGTGTGTGTGTGTGTGTGTGTGTGTGTGTGTGTGTTAATCTAACCAGTATAGTTAATATGTTGTTCTCATACTCTATTAGCCACTGTTGACAGCTGATGATTGATCTTCTCATCATTTCTCCCTCCAACACCCTGCGGTGTGTGTGTATGTGTGTGTGTGTGTGTGTGTGTGTGCGTGTGTGTGTGTGTGTGTGTGTGTGAACCAGAACAGTTTCTGCCTCAAATCTCGAGCAGGTTTTTGTGTGATGGGTGAAATTTGTGCACATTTTCAACGACCTCCTTTGCTGCAGCGAGTTACGACCGCGACAGCGCGATAAAGACGCTCCAGGTTGAAGTTCGGCGCAAAGACGGTTAAATATTTCCAGGAATCTTGATTGAGGCGTGTTCAGAACAACAAGTTTTGTTTTCGTGTCGCACGATTTACACACAAAGGCAATGATTCAAAAAAAAGATGTGACGTCTTTGTGAGATATTTCTGGATTAGCGCAAGAAACACGAGATCAGAAGGTCGAAGCTTCAGTCGGTGATCGGCAGCACGAGGAGGAACGAAAGAACAATCAAGGCGACGGTTCCAGCTAGCATTAGCATTAGCATCATGAGAATCTTAAACACTGTTGAAATAGATTTCAAATGAAACAAAACAGAAACAGAAACCAAAAAGCTTCATTGCTGAAGTCATGTTGTCAATTTTTCCAAAAAGAAGAAAAAAACTTTTTGGTATATATATATATATATATTTGTTTTACTGTTTACAACATTATGTTTTTTTTATTATCTATATTTTTATTCTTAACTTATTTTATTTAAATTTCTTTGACTGAAGCAGTTATGCTATGAGGCTAACAAAACTATCATTTTACTCAAAAACAAACCTAGAAATTGGTAAAAAAAAAAAAAAGAAAAAAAAAAGAAAAAAAAATGGAAATTTTGCAGTTGTATCTTCAATTTTTCCGGAGGTGGCTGCAGATGTAAACTTCAGGTGGTTTGTTAAACTATATTCAATATATTCGTTTCTGACTTTGTAAAGGCGTGACTGGATAATCCGTGCTTTGCTTTATATTCATGTCCGCCATTTTTAAGCCGATGATTCTGGAAGAATTTAAAATTTTTGAATTTTTAACCTCACAGGGTCTGACAGGTCGCTGCTTCCTCCTGCAGACTTTATTTGTGCTACCTGCTGCAGGTATCACCTTCCTCTCGCCGTGTTTTATGGCGCTTACCTTCACTGAGGCCTTGCAGGGTCTTGGAGGGAGAGGGGGGGGCCTTGGCAGCCTCACACAGCCACTAACTCACTCCAGCACTTCAACAAAACAGTTAGGACTCAATTATTCCACACCTTTGTTGCGTCCCGAGCTCCCCGCGCCTGGAGAGTCGCTGCCACATGAACCCGTCTAAGTTTCCCGCAGCCTTAAAAAAAACGACGCTCCTCACCGCCTCTTTTAAATCCGACAGCTTAAAACCTCCTTCAAAGCGGATCAATCAGCGGAGCCTGAGTTGAGAAATTAGACTGGAAAACGCCTCGCGCGTCTGCTTTCAAGTTGGCACGGGGCAAAGTTTTTCGGCTAACGAAGCTGTTATCTATATGAGGAAAGTTAAGCTATACGTTGAAATGCATATCTGAAGAGATCGCAATTTCAAAGAGGCACTGGCGCTTATCCAATCACACAGCAGTCAGTCTCTCCCCTTCCTTCCTCCCTCTCCTTCTCTTTCTGTTTTAATTTTATCTTCACCTCTCACACGTTCCCTCGATCCTGCTCCCCTCCTCTTCTTCTCCTCTGTTTCCGCGCCGCTTTCTCTGAATTACATCCATGTTTTGCTATCACTCTCCTTCAAATCTCCCTCTCTCTTTATCTCCGCTAAAGAGTGTTGATCCCTTCCTCGCTCTGGAAACCACAGCAGCACACACACACACACACACACACACACACACACACACACACACGCTCACACACACACATGCATTTTAATTAATACATAGATTTAAATTGCGATGCCTGTGTGGTGAAGTGATATACACCCCCGCTGGTTAAAAGTCTTTTTTATTGCTTAATCAATGTTGAAATTAATATGATTTAACTCCCGACCCCTCGTTACACACACACACACACACACACACACACACACACACACACTCACACATAAACACACACGTCTGCTGGGTTATTAATTATAACACTAATTAACCTACAACTAATGATTTGGCCTCTGTGTGAGTGTGAGTGCGCGGAAGAGACAGAGAAATTATGTGAGTGCTTGCATGTGTGTGTGTGTGTGTGTGTGTGCTGTAGTGTGTGTGTTCGTGTAAATATATGTTAATTTGATTCCCAGATATGATGGATTATAGGAGCTTACGATAACGACAGTGAAACTTCTCTTCAAAGCTCCGGGTTCGTTTCCATAATTCCGTTTGGCACTCGGATCAATAAAGTTTTCAGAGTCAAATTTAAAAAGCGAGCGCTCGTCCAAACGCTTCCACTCTTCCTGTGCCATTTCCCCCCCCTCCTGTCCCTGTCGATTTTATTTTTTATTTCGTTCTTAAGGAAATGAAAACTGCAGCACCACCTGGGAACCCTTGAGCACCCCACCTCTCCAGACTACAACCAGCTTTGGTTTTGATTCATTCCATTGAAGGTGTTTCTCGCTCTGATTTTTCCGTTTCATGTTCACTTCTTAACCGCTCTGCGATTGACTCTTTTCCCAACACTCGGTTTTAACTGCACTGCAGTGGTCGGGTGCTCGCTCGAGTGCATTTCAATAGTCGTTTCTTCAAACACATTTTCATCAAATGCTCCGTTTTTGACATTTTGCGGGTTGTGAAGTGTTCTCCTGCTGTGATTTGAACCAGCAACACTTGAATGATGAGTTCAGAAAAGGTTTATTTTTACCTGAATGGCAGAAACAGTAACTGGTGTGTTGTAGAGTTACTGCTCTGATTGAAGAGGTGTAAATGCTACTATTACTCTCTCAGTGAAGGTGGGAGGTTAAACTAAAGCAGCTGTTACTAGTTTCATTATCTGAAAGCATCTTTTTAATGTGTTTCTGACAAGATCTACATCCTGTCACGGTTTATATTCTTTTGTAACTGACTTAAACCAACAAGACCCACTGAGTAAACCTGATCCAACCAAACCAAACCAAACCAGACCCAAACCAACTCAACTCAACCAAAACCAGACTAAACCTCATGAAACCAAACCAAAATAACTCAGTCTATACAAATACAACCAAACTAAGCAGAGATCAAAACAGAACCCGAATATTCTAACAAACCGATTCAAACTCGTACAAAGCTGTACCTAACTACACCAAGTACACTCAAACCAAACAAGGCAAGACCTACGTAGCCAAACCCATCCAAACAAATACCAACTTAACAAGTCTTATCGAAGTCCACCTCAGTAAAACCAAACCAGAACCAAACTAAACTCAACCCAATCCGGCAAAAACCCAAATCAAACTTAATTAAACCCAAACAAATCAGACCAAAACCCAACTATTCAGAAAAACGTTACCAAATCAAACTCTTAAAAACCGAGCCTGGCCTAACCTTCAAACAAATCAAACACAAACAGACCCACCACAACAAACCCAACTGACAGAACTAAATCTAAGTCCAAGTCAACCAGACCAAACAGAACCAAACTAATTCAACCAAACCCAAACCCATTCACCAAAACCACTCCCAAGAAACCCAACCAAACTGGATCCAAACCTAACAAAGCTCAAGTGAACCAAATCTAAGTCCAAGTCAACCAGACCAAACAGAACCAAAGTAAACTACTTCCAACCCAACACAGCCAGACCCAAACCGAACACAACCCAACTCTCCTAGCAGACCGAATCAAACTCTTACCAAACCCTCTACATGAAGACCAAGTCCAGCCCCACCAAACCTAAACAAGCATCCAGACCCACCTACCCACAAATACCTGATTACTACCAAAACACAACCAACCCAAATGCGAATAACTCAGTCAAACCTAACTCAACCCAACAAATTAATCAAATCCTTACCACCCCAACCTAAGGAAAACCAACCAACCCTAGCCTAATCAACTAAAGTTAACCAAAACCAACCACACCGAGCCCAGCCCACATCAAACAAAGCCGATATATTCAAATCGACTGCGAGGGTTAGCGCTGTGTGTGGTACCCCTCACACCTTTCATAAAGGTTTCCATCTCCATATTACCTCAATCTTTGCAGTCAAGTGTTAAAGCAAACACGTTCTGTCTCCTTTTCTATCCACCCTTTCTATCTCCCCTCTTCCATCCCTCCTTAAATCCTCACTCTGTTCCCTTTGAGCCTCCTTCAGGGCTCCCTTTCCTCATCTCCTTCCCTGCCTCCTCCGTCCTTCGCCTAAAGACAAGGACTATTGATTTTACACACCTTGTTGAAATTGCGTCAAATACACACTCCCTCACTCCCTCTATCTTTATTTATCTCTCCATGCGACACACACTCGCACACACACACACACACACACACACTCGCACACACACGGCGGTGCGGTGTGACAGCCAGGCTGACAATAGGTGGCTGTCACAGTGATTGATGGCACTGATTATGTGTTAATAATGAAATAAACATTAAAAAACACGTTTAATAAAGCTGCACATTAATGAAGCATCTATCTATCTATCTATCTATCTATCTATCTATCTATCTATCTGAAACCTGTGTCGTACAGTTTAGCATCGTTTCTGTTATTGATAAAGCGAAAGTCCTTGCCTCACTTCAAACACACACACATATAAACTGCGCTCGCACAGAGGACCCAGCAGGGGGGGAGTTGACTTTCACATCAGCAGTTTGAAAAAAAAAGAAAAGTTGAAAAAGTTTGGAGAGCGGAGAGAGAAAAAGAAAGAGAGTATTTTGGTAAAAACAGAAAGCAGGACACAACGGCAACCGACGGCAACCATCATCAATCAGAGTTTGAAGACATCGCTGCTGGCAAAGACGACAGGAACAGAGAGAGAGGGTGGCATCGGGATGAAGGGATGTAAACGCTGAAAGAGAACGAGTTAAATATAAAAAACAGAGAGAGAGAGAGAGAGAGAGAGAGAGAGAGAGAGAGAGATGCTTCAGCCCTTTTTAGCGAGCATGGCAGGGGGAGAGGAGGAGAGCTGTGTTTTTGGCCTCTTTTGCTGTTTTAAAAAGAGGAACCAGGACAACGACATGTCACCTTGAGACCTGCTCTCTCGCTCATTTTTGCTCTTTTTTTTTTTTGTCTCTCTCTTCCTCCTTTTTTTCCCCGAACCCTTCTGCTCTCTCCGTTTCCTCTCTTACATTTCTATCCAACCAAACTCTGGCGTAATAAAAAACCTGCAAAACATCGTTGTGATGACGTATTTGAACGCTGAGGCTCGTGGAGCCACAGGATCGACCACGAATTGTCCCTTTAGCGTCCAAAACTTCTGAATTTTTTCAACGTAAAGCAAAAAAATATCAAAAATAAAGTGATCTCTGCGAGTTTGTAGAGTTTAGAAAAGTTCCAGTCGTCCGATCTTTTACATTTCGTTGAATATTTCAACTGACAGTTAAGACGAAAGCTGCTAAATTCCCCTCTCTCCATCCCTCTTTCTCGCCCCCTCGTCTCAATCCCTCACTCATTCCTCTCTTCCTCCCTCTCCCCCGTCCTCCTCTAAAGTCTGTTCTTTCTGGATGAGCAGGTTTTATGAGTGGAGTGATAAAGAGAAGGGGGGATGAAGGGCAGAGAGGGAAGGAGAGGTGGAGGACAGAGGGGGACGCAGCGGAAGAGAAGGGAAGAGGAGCGAGCTCAGATTTTATTACAGCAGACTGGTTATCACCCGCCGCATAAAATATCCCAAGGTGCACCTCTGATTTCAGCTCGTTGACGCTGATTTCAAAAAGTTAAATCACAAAACATCAACAGCAACAAAAAAAACTGCAGAGATCTGGTTTTGATTGGTTGTAGACTTGAAGCCACGGAAGTATCAACCAATCAGGTATCAACAGGCGTTGGTGTAATCAGGAACAACTTTCTGAGAGCAAAAGCAGGAGCGCAGCTAAGAAGCGCAGCGAACAATCTGCTCACGATCAAACAGCAGGAGAAACAGAAAGCGCCACATCTAAGGCCAGGAATGGACCAGATGCGTCTCCAGTCCAGCTCTGCTCCGGTGACTGTCAACTCACACCAGCTGCATGTTTGGTACGGCAAGCCACAGGAGTGACAATGCAGGCAGCTGAGGAGTTCCTGCGCTTAATAAACCTCTCGTCACTCATGTTGTAAATACCATCTGGTTTGGACACGGTTTGTTTTATTTTGAAAGTCTCAGGCTCTTTTTAGGTAGTTTCCGTCCACTACTTCCTGTCCCGCTCAGTCTCCTCTACTCTGAAATGACACGTCACAGCTCGGGCATCCGGAAAATAGGAAGACTGCGTATTAGCTGCGGCATACAACAAAAAAACAGAAACAGACTTTTGTGGCACTAAAAACATATTTACAGTTTGGTTCAAATAACGGCTCGGGTCTGAAACGTTAATTTCGCTATCGAGGCACACTTTTTTTTTTTTTAACTCAGCGGTTTAGAAGATATTAGGATTAAGAATTTGTCCAATCAGAGGCTGAGTTCAGCTTACATGACTGACGGGCGCCTCGTCATGGAGACCACGCCCATATTTTATACAGTCTATGATTCCACCCCAGTGATGATCCTCTCCTGGTTCATGTTGGGCTCAAACCTCAAACCTGTAGACTCCTGGTCTGGCTCTGCTCATTATGTCGGTTTGTTGTTGTAGTCGAGATGAATACCATCTGGTTTGGACAAACATCTTCCTGCGTTGGTACTGAAATCCAAAACATCAGTTTCAGCCAATCACCTTCTAACGCACAATCCACATCCAATCAAAGTCTAGTTTCAGACTTCTGAATCTTTACCTGCTTTCAGGTAAAGATTCGAGCTTAAATTAAGATATTTAATATCTGATCTGCTCCCGTTGGAGAGCGGTTTTGTAGAAATTAAAAGTTAAATCTGCGTTTCTGGAAAACGAAGCATCGCTGTCACCCCGTCCGCTCCGAGACGCTCGCCCCGCAGTTTGACACTTTGTAATTGTGTTGTTGGATTAGATTATTAAAGAACACAACTCCAACCGCCGCCGCCGCCGCCGTCGTCAACATCATCATCGCTGGAGGTACCGAGGATGATGGGAAAACACACACACACACACACACACACTCACACGTGTCATCTCAGTATTACTGTATATCATCACAAACACAAAACTCGCTTACATGCACGCAATGTCATCTGCTTCACACACACACACTCTCACACACACACACACACTGTAATGAAAGCTGGGGGCTATTGTGTGTGAGATGGATGGTTTGACTTTAAGCTTGTATAAATAAAAGCTAAATAAATCCTGATGGCCTCTAGTGATGGCTCAGATAGCGCAGCAGTGTGTGTTTGTGTGTGTATACGTGTGTGTGTTTAATGTTTGTACACAGAAACACTTTGGACAAGAGCTGAGGTGTTTGTGTGTGTGTGACACACTCTCACACGGCCCTCGGCTCTTCTCTCATTCATGTTTGTGTCCCAAAGTGAAATAAAAAATAGAAAATTATAAAAAGCCTTCAGACCAAAGTCACAGACTCCACCGTCTGAAACACTCCTTTTAATCCCTCCTTCAGTGCTTTCTTTTCCTTTTCTCCTAAATTGATTTCTTCTTCTGCTTCTTTTCGTTTCTTCGTATCGATTTGGTGTTTACCGCTTTATTTGTCTGTCTTCCTTTAGCTCAAAGACATCCACACATGTACGAATATCTCCAAAAACAGACTATTTATCAGCGTTTACAAGAGAAGTCCCGTCCACACTTGAGGTGTTTTGTGCAAAAATTAAAGGTTGAACCGTGTGTTTCATTTTGAAATTCCACCAGCTGTACGTCCGATCCGTATCCTCTCCCTTGCTTTTTGGCTCTCCAGTGCTTCCGATCTGTTTAATGATCCTCTCCTCATCCGTATCGTCTCGATCGGCCTCTAGAACCTCTGACTTGTTGATTTCAGGCCTGGCTCTGCTCATTGTGACAGTTTGTTGTTTGTTGTCTTTAAGGGGAGAACAGAGCGAGAGATTGACAGACAGATGGTCTGGGAATGCCTGGGTATCCCCCTGGTGGAGCTGGTGGAAGTGGCCGGGGACGGGGGCCACTGGTCTTCAATGAGGAACTGGATGAACTGGTGAAAAAATGGATGGATGGAACCAACTGTTTTAATGTTGTTTCCTGAAGTCTTGTGTATCACCTTGTGGACTCTGAACCCACCAGATCCGAAATGCAGATCTGGTTCGGTTTGATTGAAGCATACCAGGCTTGTTCCTGGAGAAACACCTTCGAAAAATATTTTGCACATGAATCTTGAGCATCTTAAGACAGCTGTGTTTTCAAATTGCGTTCTTTAATCTGCGAGTAAACCCAACAGTACAGAGCAGACATAAAGACGTAAACAAATTGTTAGCGCGCCATCTTGGTATATGCACATTGCACATTTAGCATTTGCTTTTCTGGTGTCCACGGGTAAAATCAGGGTTTCAAAAGTCTCCACCATGGGAGGGATTTTTGAAAACCTCTTTTTTCAGTGATCTGAAACTTGGTTTACACTTGGACACAAGGCCAAAAAACAAAGACTACTCTCAAGATGATCTGACCTTGGTGCTTTTACAGGGTTTGGCGTGCGTCTACCTGGAAGACTCGATCTCTCGTCGAATCGACCCAGAGGAGCAACGACATGGCTGTAATGGCTGCAACAAACCTTTTTGGGCAACTATGCCCAATCAAAGTGCACTCCCTAAAAGTGCTTGTTTTTGCCACTGACAGGCTCAGATTGATATAAGTTAAGATCCCTGTGGAGGCAAACCTTTGTCTCATGGTTGGGTCTTTGTTTCAACCAGAAAAAGCCATTAAATCGCTCACTGCTCTCTCGGTCAGTTGGATTTCTGAGAGTTATTGTGTGACTGTCACAGAGTCTTTGTTCATTTAGGTAAAACTGGGTGTTGACTTTCTGGGCTTTGAGACAGAGGTCTAAGAAGCTGTGTTGGGGAAAAGTCTTCAATGAAAACAGGTAACTGTTGTTGCCTCTTGGCTGTTGTTTACACAGAAATATCATTTTGGATTTGTTTGTTTCTTTGAACTCGCTGCTCTGTGAAAGATCACCTTTTTAGTGTCGCCATGTGGAGCATATCCCAGTGTTTTTGGTCATTTGGTGGAGTTGGGGTGCAGGTTTGTTCTCTAAACGTCATCCAAAGACGGACTTTCAGGTTTCTAAACTGGCCGTTCTCGTCTAATCGAGGCTTTAAAATGCTGGTTCCAGTTTAGTGCCGGGAGATATTGTGTTTTGGGGGCCCCTCCGTGTTGAAAGGAGCCAGACGTGATGGTTTGGGCATCTGGTGAGGATGTGGCCAGGGACAGGGGCCACTGTTCTTTGGTGATGACATTGCTGTTTCCATGACCCATTGCTTCTTTTATTCTACCATTTTTGAAGACATCTCTTTATACCTTGATTCTTTTTACAGCAAGAGCTCTCAGTATGTTTCTCCAAGTGCTTGTGAGGCTAAAACAGCACCGATGACTTATTATCACACAATCCTGATGGGGTTAGTAGTAAAAGAGTCCAATCAGCTGCTTTGATACAAATCAAATGTAAGTGAACTCTTTGGCTTCCATGAAAACCTCGTTCATGAGCCCAGCAGGAAGCATTTTAGCTCCACTCTGTGGTTTTCTGGCAGCTGATACGTGAGTTTGAGTCTCTATTTCTCCTTATTTTCAAACTTTACTCTGATCCTATCTGTAGGTTGAAGAGCAGGTAACTTTCCTGGAACATACATCACTGTCAAACGGCACTGTAAATACTGCAGCCGCCCTGGGAGTTTCTCTCCCCGATGAATGACATTATTTCCCCTCCCTGCTGTCGTTCACGCAGTGTTTAACTGGAGAGAGGTATAAAGGGGGACGACGTGAAGAGAAACAGCAGCATTTGTGCTCTGATCTGTTATCACCAAAAAACTCTATCTGTGGGGCAACAGGAACAGCTAATGAGAGTCAGGGAGATTCATCCTCTGGGAACCTAGACATGGTTCTATCCTGCTCAGTAGACCAATCACAGGGTTTGTGGCTAGCGTTGTTTCTTTCTTAGACGGTTTCGATTCGGACTGTATCCCTCGACTGTCTTCCCCAAAAATCCAAAAGTAGAATTTTTTTCTGAGAAAAGATCTGTTAACCCGTTGGCTGCCTGCCGTCACAGGGCATTTATGTTTGACCGATCTTTCAAGAACCACAGAAAATTTTGTTCTATGACAAAAAAAAAACAAAACAGAAACCACCAAAATAAAGAGTAGTCTATCTTCTTTCAACAAGAAAAAAAGTTTCTTTTTCCATTCTTTAGTAGTTGGCAATAGAACACCAGGTTACACCTAAAACACCTATTTTTGACCCAAAAAGGAGATTTTTTTTTAGTTTAAATTTTTAGCGCTGATCTCTGCTGCTCTAGAGCATCGCTGCCACCTACAGGGGTCAGTTTGTCAGTACACTAGTTTATAAGCCTGATATGGATGGACATGCTCTGCCAGTCTGTCCCCAGACTGTCCTGTTGAAAAACATTATTGATGTCTGTAGATGTCAGTTGCAGCCAATGGGTTAACCGCTGTTTAGCTCTAGAATTAGGGAGTGAACTCTAGTGGTCAAAGTTGGTATCACAGGCAAAAATGGAGAAGTAAGTCAATTTAGGGACATGACTAGGGACAAAAGTCCATATGAGTACAGAACCTTTACCAAGGACACCAGGACTTGAGAGCCAAGTGGCTGCATGGACTGTTTCCAGTAAACCACCAGTCAAGACTCAAAACCAGGACACTTCTGATACCAAAAATCTAATCTTGCAACCCCAGAATCTGGATTTCAAGCAGGATTCAAAAACAAAATTAATGGCAACCCTGAAAGCAAGAACGGATTTGGGGTTTAAAGACACGCAATGGGCGCGGCCACACTGGCCAACCGAACATTGCTCAAGCAACGCGCTCTCTCCCAAACGCGCTCAAAGACTTTGGGCCATACTGACCAGCAGGGCACTGCAGGGGGACATTCGTGCTTGAGTACAGCATGGTTTGAGCCCATTTGTGGCCAAATCCCACCGTCCAACCAAAGTCAGTCAAACCAAATTTGATCAAAGATGATCTTGGTAGCGTACAGCTTTGCAAGGCTTGTCTTCCTGGATTTAGGGGGAGCAGGTCTGGTCTTAACCTACATCTGTTGCCATGGAAAAAACACCCATGTTTGAAATATCATTTGGACCAGAAGCAAAAGCCAGAAAACCCAATCCTGTATTCACACATGTACCAAATCTCCAAACATGAAGAGGTGACATGTGGCTATCGTTGGTTCGTCGTCCATCAAGGCGTTGGTTCGTCGTCCTCCTCTTGTCTTCTGTTTTTGACCCACAGAGGATAAACCGAGCCATCAGAGAGACACGACATGAAGCAGGACGAGTTATTTAATGGCTTGAAAAAGGGAAGAACGGCCTTCAGAGCCAAACACCGGACTCTTCCTCCGTCCGTTCCTCTGGGGATGATGAGCGCTTTACAGACAAGTTTTTCCACTTTTGTCCTCTCGCTCTCTTGTCACCTCTTGTTCCCTCTGTTTTCATCTCCTCACGTATGCTCTTCCTCCCCTCTTTCAGTCCGCTCCTCTTCCTCATCCCAAAGTCCAAGATCATCTGGGTCATTATAACCCCGCAGAGAGAGATTCACCTCCAGTAAGACCTCATCTCTCTCTGTCTGCCTCTGAGTCCAGCTTCAGTCTCATCATTATTAGTCCTGAGAGACAAATTATTGCCCTGGTCTCTCTCTCTCTCTCTCTCTCTCTTTATCTCTCTGTTTTTTTTACTCCTCTTTCTCACTTCGTCTAACTTTTCATTTCTTTGTTGTTGTCCCGTCTTTTATATCCTTGACCCCTGATTCTGTTTTGACCCTTGAACTGTTTAAAGACTGGATTATCAGCCCGGCAAACACCGAACTCTCTAAATGTTTGTCGATCCCTGAACGAAGACTCTGATCTCTGTTTTTTAAACATCTGCTCATTAAATCGTCGTTTCTCTCTCTCTCTCTCTCTCTCTCTCTATCTCTCTCTCGCTCTCTCTTTTCCCTCTTTTAGTCAGTCAGGGTTCCTCTGAGTAATGAGATTACACCGGATTATAAAACCCTGTCTGTCTGTAATCCACACCAGTCAATCCCATTTAAACACACACACTCACACTCTCTCTCTCACACACACACACTGAGCAGTAATTAATTCTCTCTGGTATGAAATCTCTCTTTTCTCTTTTAATCCTTTTTTTCTTCTTTAGTGGTAAAAACTATCATCAACCACGTACCATTTAGCTTTCTTTTTTTCCTTCCATCCTCTGTCCATTCATCCTTCCTTGTAACCTTTCCTCATTCAGTCTTTCCACACTTCCTTTTCTTTGTCATCTTTTCTGTTCTGTCTGTCGGTCCAGGTTATTATTTCATCCGTTTCTTTTATGTGGATTCTTTTCACATCTACTTGTTTCCTCCTTTCCTTCCTCCCTGTTTTCCTCCTTCCATCCTTCTGGCCCACTTTTCTTTTTTCATCTACCACTGACCTTTGATCTCTTGTTCTTCCTTCTTTCCTTCCTTACTTCTTGCCCTATATTCTTCCTTAAATCCTTGTGTTCTCTCTCTCTCTCCCTCCCTTTCTTCCTTCCTTGTGTTCTCCTTCCTTTTTTCCTTTTCTTTCTTATGTTCTTCTTTCTTGACTCCCGTCTCCCTCATGTCCTTCCTTTCTCTCTCTCCCCTCTTTCTCTCTTTTCCTTCCTTGTTTCCTTCCTTCCTTTCTTATTATTTTTTAATCGTGTAGTTTTGTCCTCTCGCATGTTCTTACTCCCTGACTTCCTTCTTTCTTTCTTGTGTCCTTCCTTACTTCCTTCCTTCTTTGTTGGGTTATTTCTTCCTTTCTCATGTCCTTCTTTCTTGACTTCCTCCTTCCTTGTATTCTTTCTTCCCTTTTTCTTTTCCTGGTGATCTTCCTTCTTCAAGTTTTTCTTTCTTCATTTTTATTTTCTCTTGTCTTGTTTCATATCTCTCGTAGTCTTTATCCAAACTTTCTTCTTCTTATTTTTTTTCCTTTTTAAATCTTTTCCTCTTCTTCTTCTTCTTCTTCTTCTTCTTCTTCTTCTTCTTCTTCTTCTTCTTCTTCTTCTTCTTTCCTGCCTCCTCCTCCCTCACCTCTCCTCCGCCATCAGTCGGATGCTCAGAGGTCAGTTTGTGGGGAGCATGCTCACATCTCACCACCAGAGCTCGCATTTGAGCCATTGCTGGACACACACACACACACACACACACACACACACACACACACACACACACACACACACACACACACACACGCCTCGTGCACACTCCCACGCGCGCTCAAAGACTTTGGCTTTGGAGGTTTGGCCAACTGGAAAAAAAAAGTGTAGAAGAAGAAAAATAAAAACTTCCCGTTTGAGAATCGAGCAGCTCGTGAGAAAGTTTATGAAACCGTAAAAGAAGAGATCTGACCGATACCCTCACACAGACACACACAGACACACACAGACACACACACACACACACACACACACACACACACACACACACACACACACACACACACACACACACACACACACACACACACACATCAATGAGGTAGTAATAAAGTCCTCCTACCATCTCTCCTCCAATCACATCCTCAGTTCTCCATTAAGTCTTCTCTGATTGGCTACTCAGCTGTCATTCACACGTGAGGGAGGCGGGACCGGCACGAGGGCTGACCTGGAGTCTGATCCAGTCTGTTTTACGCACAGACCGGACAGTCCGCTTTCCACGCACCCGGAGAAGAGGAGTGTGAGCGCGGATCGTGGACAGCTCGAGGAGCGCGAGGAAGAGGAAAAAGTGAAAGGAAAAGACGCTCAAGTGTTTCTCCAACTGAAGAGAGCGAAGAGGGAAAGTGTGTGTGAGTGTGTGTGTGTGTGTGAGTGAGCAGGAGGTACAGGAGGAGAGTGTGTGTGCGCGCTTCTCACCTCTCCAACACTTCCAGCACTTCCATGTCGCTCCCCGGCTCCCCTCCGCTCCTGTCGCCGGGCTCGGGCGCTCCACCTCCGGCAGCGCTGTACCGCTCGGCTTCGGATGCGCTCCACACCTCCGCAGTCTCCACCGGCACCTCCAGCCCGGCGCACACCAACTCCAACTCCCACTCTCACTCCCACTCCTTGTCCCCGTCCCCGCGGCTCACCAGCAGCATGCTCAGCGCTTTCCTGCCCGGCTTGGGGAACGGCGGCGCCGCCCCGCTGGTGTCCGGAGCGGCCGGGGCTCTGGGTCCCCTCAGCGGGCTTTCCTCGCTCAACACAGCCGGTCTCACCCCTGGTTCTCCCAGCTTGGTGCAGACCTCCTCCAGCCCGGGTCTGTGCAGCGAGTGCAAACTGGTGGAGGTGCACGGCGTGAAGGTGGCCAGCTTCAGCGTGGACGGCCAGGAGCTGATCTGCCTGCCGCAGGTGTTCGACCTCTTCCTGAAACACCTGGTGGGCGGGCTGCACACCGTCTACACCAAGCTGAAGCGGCTGGACATCTCCCCGGTGGTGTGCACCGTGGAGCAGGTGCGCGTCCTGCGGGGACTCGGCGCCATCCAGCCCGGCGTGAACCGCTGCAAACTCATCTCCAGGAAGGACTTCGAGACGCTGTACCAGGACTGCACGAGCGCCAGGTAGGTCCACAATCTGCTCACTTTAAAGCCTCAAAGCTGCAGAAAGCATCAAAACTTCTTTCTGTGTTTGCAGCGAGAAAAGTGACTTTTTCCTGCAGGATGTTTCTGCAGATTTAGAATCTTGTTTTTTTTTTATATATTTTGCATCTTTGAAGAAGATTTTCAGTGCAGGTGATTCTTTATTATCCAAACATGAGACTGAAGCTGCAGCTCTGCGTGTGAGCGGAGACTTTTGGTGCGTTTGGGACTCAACTTCCAGAGCGTGTTTTCAGAGTTTCTCTTTAGATATTACTGAGAGGAAGAGTCTGCGGCTCTTCCTCCTGATTTGGTTCACATATTTGACTTCTATCAGTCTGATGAGTTGATTTTTAGTGACTTTCTCCCTTCATGAGAGGAAAGTCTGATCATTTGTGGTGTAAACATGAATAAAATCACAGAAATCAAGCTTGATTCAGTGATTTCTGACTGATGTTGACTTTCCTCACACACTCCTGCTCTCTGAGTGTGACTCTGCCCGTCAGAAAACAGCAGATATTTGTGTGTTGTCCGTTTTAATAATTGATCACAAACTGCCTGACTCCTTTACGTAATGCTTTTATTCTGGAAATTGACTTCCTGTTCTGTTATCAGGGCGACTCCTCGTTTTGCTTAGGTGTCAAAAAAAAGATGCTTTTACTGTATCGACTCATGAGCCTGATGGAGGGAGAGAGAGAGTGTGTGTGTGTGTGTGTGTGTGTGTGTGTGTGATTAATGAGCAGACACATGTTATTTAATAGTTTTTAGTGAAATAGAAACACTGGCGGCAAACAAACGCCGAGCAAACAACCTTCTGTTGACTTTAGTTATTGAAAAAGCTTCTCACACACCTAATCCATCAGTGTGTGTGTGTGTGTGTGTGTGTGTGAGTGAGTGTGTGTGTGAGTGTGTGTAAGTGAAAGTGCTTTGTGTGTGTGTGTGTTGGAGAATCGCAGCTTTATGGTGTGTGTTTGTGTGTAAACAGACACTCTGCAGACTGGGTTTTTGAAGTCCTGCTACATATAACGGCCCTGTGTGTGTGTGTGTACAGTGTGTGTGTGTGTGTACAGTGTGTCTACCTGTCACCTGCTGATTTGCAGCATTTTCGTTAAACTGACCGCTTCCACCTTTGGATTAAAACTCCAAAGTCACGTCCTGGTTTTCAGATGTTTTACGGGTCTGATTTCCTGGAAAGCAAAAATGACGGCCGGTGCATTTTAAAAAAAATCTTGTAAAAAATCTTATTTTTTAATTAAATTACCTTGAAATAAGACAAAAAACTTGAGCTTTAAAATCTTTCATTTCAAAGTTTTGGTTTCATTTTCCAAACTGTTCCAAATAAACGCCTAAATGCACCAGCCGTCATGTTTTGAGTATTTTTGGTAACAGATGAATTTTTTGGCCTTTTTTGGGAAACCAGCTGCAGAAAACTGGTGTTTTGAAGCTTCGGACTCATTTTTTTTTTAAAGGAAATGTTTTCACAGTTCAACCAGCGTGGAGTCACAGGAGATGTTTATTGTGTCCGGAAACATGAAGTCGTTTTTCAAACTGCTGGTCAGAAGAATTATGATCTTATTTTCTTTCTGTTCTGAAACGAGAGCAAAAAGATCCTGAACACGTAAAAACAAATGTTCAAACTTCTCTGAGCCTCCCTCAGATTTTCTCCTTCGCAGAGACGTGAAGATGCAAAGAAAGGCGCGTTTAAACCAAACTGAGAGGAAGCACATTGGTTGGAAACAGCAGCACACTGAGGCGACGTGATGCGAGACTATCAGGGGTTCAGCAGAGGTAAAAACAGGTGCATGATGGGCTTTTTTTTTTGTGGTTGCTGCAGTCTAGCCGCTGATTCTGCAGGATTTAGGAGCAGCAGGTTGGAAGTGAAGGAATATTAGAGGACCGTGAAACCCCAAAAGTCGCAAAAGCAGCTTTAAATCCGTCCCAAAGTTTGAGACAAGAAAAGGTCAAAGGTCATCAAAGTTCTTCCAACCTTCTGCTGCTTAATGGTGCAACATGCGCCACAAAATGCACCAGTTTTAATCATCACAGCTCATTTAAATCTGTTCATACAGACATGATACCTTCACTTTAGACTGAGTATGAACTGCACTTCCCAACGAAGCGTTTTTTTAACCTGTAGCACCTGATTGTTGGTATTTGCGCCAAAAATTGCACCCTAATCAAAACTCAACATATCAACGAAAAGCTACACGTCTGGGGCCTGAGTATCGTTTTCATGGTTCTGATAGCCTCTGAAGTCACGTTCATCAAAGATCGTCATCGTGGTGCAAATAAAGAAAGATGCACTGAAACCTTTAGCACCTGATTTTTGAGATTTGCGCCGAAAATCGCACCCGAAAAATCCCAACATCACTCCGTCAAATCTTCACGTACGGATCACGATAGATACATTTTCAGATTGACGCGAGTTGCACCACCAAACTTCGTCGTTTCCTTTTGTATGAATTTTGCGTAAAAAGTTTTCTTTGAAATCAAAAAGAAAACAAAAATGCGCCTTTAACTGTGATGAGAAAATCGTAAAAAAAAAAAAAATGCACCTTCGTAACAACTGAACCTGTTTAAGGAACCATCACGACTCAATGTTTCTTCAGTAGTCAAAGTTTGCAGTCATAACTTTCTGGACGTGACGTAGAAACCTCGTCGTATATACCTGAAAGTGTTTTTAAGCTTGTTGCGTCCGATTGCGCCAAAAATTGCGCCTTTAGATCTCAGTCAAATCTGGACGTACAGACTTTAGAGACAGACTTTTAGATTAGGTATAAATTGTCATTTCTTTTACTTTTAACGTCGAATAAAAAGTTTTTAATCTGCTTTGAAATCAAAGAGCAAAAGTTGCGCTTTTATCTGCGCTAAACATATTGCTAAAAGAAACACGTTGAAGCTTTACCGAACCCCTCCCCCATGAATCATGTTAGCAGGTTTTCTTAAATTTCAGATTTTCTGCTTTCTGATCGTGAAGAAGCAGCCCTGTCTTTAAAAAAGTGGACACAATCTGCGTTTTGCACTCTTGTTTTCTCAATTTTTGCACCTTCTAGAGTTCACTCTGTCTGCGGTGAAAATGGACGTCCTTCCTTCAGACCCAGAGCAGAGGGTGAGGCAGGGTCTCTCGTACATTAATAGTCTTTCTGTTTCTATCCTGGGAAAACATCAACACGACCCCGGAGGTGGAGAAAGCTGTTTAGCTTCTTGAAAGCGCTCCGACTATTTCTGGAAACTCCTTGAAAAGTCCTGGAATTTCACATCCGGGCTGCGTCAGTGGGAACGCTGGATGTTGTGTGCCTCGGTCTGAGGTCTCTGCCCACTGGTTTGTTCAGTGGATGAAAGTGACAGACGCCTGCTTCAAGGTGGCAGTTGTTCAGCGTTAGCTAATTATTAACGGGGATTGTGTTGCTGGATTGTCGGGGAGTTTTGACCTTTTTATTGGCGAAGGAACAAAAATCTGAAGCTTTGTTCAGCTGAAATGTTTCAGGATGATTTCTTCCTCTGGTTTGACTCCTTAATCTCTGCGTCTCCTCCTCTTATCACACACACATCATCAGGAGTGTATTTCTGTCCCCGGCTAATTGTCCCCTCCCTCTTTCTCACCCCTCTCCTCTGTCTCTTCCTCTCAATCACTCCGTCTCCTCTCTCACTCGCGCTCAGCGGTACGTGTCAGGGGGAATAACGGATCATGCGAACGCGCATGAAACAACACGGCTGGAGAGCTATTGTTGTAGCGAACACACACTCCTCTCTCGCTCCCATCATATTGACATTCCTCTAATGCCTCTCTCTCTCTCTCACACACACACACTCTGTAATGCTCTCTCGCCCAGCCTTCTTGATGTTTCTCTCTGGGAAAGAAAGGAAAAATTAAAAGCTCACAAAATAATAAAAGAAAGAAAACTCCCACTGTGCTTGTGCATACTTTGCCCTCCTGGTAACCATACAGAACGTGTGTGTGTGTGTGTGTGTGTTAGTGTGAGTGTGTGTTTCTGTGTGTGTGTAGAAGGAAAAACCACTTGCATCCACTTTTACACAGAGCCCAGTGTTTTCTTGAACTTAAAGCAGGTAAAAGTTTCTTTAATTCACTCGAACAGCAGCGAAACTTTGCGCCGAACAAAATGCTAACGCTAATGCTAAAATGCAAATGTTTTCAGGATCACCAACGAAAGTTTGACATTTTGTCATATTCCGATACAAAAACTGAAATTTTAAGAACGTGGATTTTAAAGACGTCGGGATGAATTTATTGGTGGATTAAAAAAAAAAACAACAAAATTTGTAAAGTTAAAAAACACAACTGGTAACTTTTGATTCAAAGATCGAAGAGGCGTGTCCGACAAATATTTACGTTATGATCGACTGAGTTATATTTTTGAGGCAGAAATTTAAAATCCAGAGATGAAAAGTTGACATTTTGAGGTAAATGATCAAAAATTTAGGGGTAAAAAGTTGTAATTATGGGGAAGGAAGAGTTAAATATCACAAAGAAGAACAAATATTGGATAGAAATCAAGTATTACGAGATGAAATCAAAAAAAATGACACTTAGAGGCATCATTATTGGTTGAAAGATGAATATTTTGAGTTTAAGAGCCAAATTGAAGATAAAAACCCAAAAATATGAAAGTTCTGGACAAAGTTTGGGGTTCAAACTCAAAATTTTAAAGTATTAAAATCATAATTCGGAAATAAAAAGTCAAAGTTGAGATAAAATGCCAGGATTATGAGACTGTTTGTCGTAATTATTGGGTTAAAATTGAACGTTGGGAATCAAAAAGACAAAATTAGCTAAAATTTTATAAACAAAGCCGGGATGAGAAAATTAAAACAATTTCTACGACAGCGTTAGTCATGAGCGTGGGGCTGAAAAGTCCAAATTATGAGTTTAAAAAAAACAAATGATTAAAATAATAATAAATGATAAATAACCTTTGACCTCTCTGAGATGAACCGTGACCAGAGAAAACCACGTTTAGTGTGTGTTTGGATTTTAAAGTTTGACTGGTGTCCAGTTGGTCAACAGGGAGGAGGCGGGGTTTATCCTGCAGCCGGCCAGCAGGGGGAGCTCTACGAGTTTCGGCCTCACTTTGAGGCGGCGCTCATGTTGACCAGCTTTTAAACAGTCGATGGTACCAGAAAAGAAAGATACACACTTTACACACTTTTTGTTTTTGATATGTTGAATGACGACAAATCTTTTTGATTTTTTTTTTTCCTGTTTATCTGATAAACGTTCAAAAATCTGTTTCAGAGGACGTTTCACTGAAAAACACTGCAGATGATTTTTATCAACCATGGGTGCAGAGAGGGAGGCTTTTCTGCTCCCTCCTCACCTGTGTGTGTGTGTGTGTGTGTGTGTGTGTGTGTGTGTGTGTGTGTGTGTGTGTGTGTGTGTGTGTGTGTGTGTGTGTGTGTGAGAGACAGAGAGAGAATCGATAGTGAGTGACAGGAGGGAAGGTTGCTGATGTCGGAGTGTTATTCTGGGCTCTCCTTATCACGACAGGCTGTTAGAGCCCACACACACATTTACACACACACACTCTCTCTGAAACACACACACACACACACACACACACACACACACAGTGTTGATGGAGGTCGTATTGTTTGTAGCACAGAGGGGGCAAAGTCGTTTCGTTTTTGTGAAGCATTGCGGCTTCACACACTCTTTTCTCACTCTTACACACACACACACACACACACACACACACTCACACACTGGTAGAGTAACGTCAACACACACTCAGCATGAACTCCTTTCATCAATTTGGTGTTTTTTCATTCTTCTGCATGGAGCATTAAGTTCTTTTAATGGAGCACAGTGGTTTGTAAAACACACACACACACACACACACACACACACACACACACACACACACACACACACACACACACACACACGGTCAGTTGTTTTGCCTCCTCACTGAGGTATGTATGTGTGTGTCTGCATGTGTGTGATTGTCTAGCAAGCACAAACAGAGCTATCAGTTGTCACACTGGCTCAGGTTACATCTGAGTGAGTGTGTGTGAGAGAGAGTGTGTGAGGGTGTGTGTGTGTGTGTGTGTGTCTGCGGCGGTGTTCACATCGGCCTGCCTGCTCCTCTGTGTGTCTTGCTGATGTTTGTGTGTGTACATCTTGTCTGTTGGTGTTTGTGTTGCTGTTTTGGTGTGTGTGTGTGTGTGTGTGTGTGTGTGTGTGTGTGTGTGTGTGTGTGTGTGTGTGTGTGTCAGGTTACACTCCGCTTTGTGCTGCTGGTTAATTGATAAAGGTTAAAGCGTTGTTCTGCGAGGAGCTTAGGTCACCTCACCGTGTTGTCACAGCGTTTGTGTCTGGACCCACACGTCGACCAATCAGAGAGCTCGACTGATCACTGATAAGCGATGAGGTCATAACATTAGAAGCTGATGGAGTGTTCGTGTCAACTCGGAAGCTTCGGGTGAAAAAGAGAGTTTCATCCTCAAAACATGAGATGAAATGTTTGTGAAATCATCTCGTTTCTGCAGATTCAGGGACAGATCTAAGGGGTTGGCCAGGGGGGGGCCATGCCCATGCCCCCCCGTCACCAACACTACTCACGAACAATGAGACATGTTAGAAGTTTGGTTCTTCCTATGATTTTCTTTCTTTTAATGATTTTTGAAATTTTTGTGAAGGTTTGGTCAGTATAAAACAAACAAATCTGATGTTACATAAAATAAAAAAAATAATTTCATAATTCAGAGATTTGAGCTAGAATTCAATTTCTTTTCTCAACATTTCAGAAGAAAATGCAGAAAGTCTGTCGGGTTTCTACGATTAAAGGCCGAATTTTAGAATATAAGACTTTCATCCTCAAATTCCAGAATTCTGATGTTTATCTTTAAATTCTCAGAAAAAAAAAGTTTGAATTCTTTGGAAAATGTCAAAACTCTGAGATTAAAATTGGCATCCCAGAGTTTCAGGCGATAGAAAAATTCTAGAATTCTTAAAAGAACTCAGTCAGAATTCACAAATGAAAGACATGGAATTCTAGAATTTCAGACTTTTATTTATGAAATCTAATGAAAAAAAAGTGCAAACAAAGAAAGAGATGCACTTTTTTAATGACAGGGTCTTCCAGAGAATCATCAAATTTGTAATGGCTATAATGAGTCAAAGTGATCTAAGGATACGTCTCTAAAAAAGAATTCTGAGTTGAAATTCTGAATTTTAGAATGCCAGACATCAATCTTTGAACTCTAGAATTCTGACTCTGATCTCAAATTTCCAGAGTTGTTCGTAAAAATTCAGAATCCTAGAATTCTCAGAAAAAGCCTGAATTCTTTGGAAAACGTCAAAATTCTGTCAAATAATTAAAATTGGCATCCCAGAGTTTCAGGCGATAGAAAAATTCCAGAATCTAGTCAGAATTCACAAATTAAAGACATGGAATTCTAGAATTTCAGATTTTTATTTATGATGTCTAAGAAAAGAAAAAAAAAGTCAGAAATCTTTGGGAAATGTCAGAATTCTGAATTTTAGAATGCCAGACTTCAATCTTTGAGCTCTAGAATTCTGACTCTGATCTCAAAATTCCAGAGTTGTTCGTAAAAATTCAGAATTCTTGAATTCTCAGAAAAAATGTCACAATTATGAGATTTGAGTCAAAATTCTAAATTTTCTCAGAACTTTTTTTTCATTCTGATAAATACATCATAATTCCATTTTCTTCTTTTAACTTTTTGAATCTCAGATTTCATCCGAGAATCCAGACGTTACTCGGGGTAAACAAACTTTTCCTCTTAAACATTTTTCATCACTCTTGTGTAAAATATTCACCCTGCCGTCGAAAGACGTTTTGTTTTTTTTGAACCTGACCTGTTCTGATGTTCGCTTTTTGCACATGTGTTCCTGGTTCTGTTTAATGTGTAAGTGACAGTTCTCAAAACCCAAAGCAACCGTTTAAACTATGACCTGCGCCATAATCTGAAGCCAGAAAGCTCTAAAGTGCATCACTTCCTGTTGGAGGTGTGATAATGAACTCCAACCTGTGCAGTTATCATCGGTAACACACCAGTTCAGCTCCTCTCACTGTACATTACAGCCATGCACATGAACTTCCTCTCATCCTGTTTGGTGAGAGTTTTATTATGTTTCTGTCCACTGACCTGGTGGCTGAGAGAGAGAGAGAGAGAGAGAGAGAGGGAGAGACAGAGAGAGAGAATGAGAGAGAGAGAGAGAGACAGAGAGAGGGTCTCAGGGGCCGAGGAGGCGGTTTCATGCTTCACTTACCAACCTACCAACCAGCCGGGGTGAGACACACAGAGGAATGATGCTCTCTCTCTCTTTCTCCCTCTCTCTCTCTCGCCCGTCTGCCTGCCTCTCTGTTTTCCGGATGAAAACAGAGAGAGAGAGAAAGAGAGGGAGGGAGAGAGGTGAAGATCAAAGCGAGAAATATGACCCTCTGTCACCACGGAAAAGAACTGATCCTCTCCCCCTGTGTGTGTGTGTGTGTGTGTGTGTGTGTGTGTGTGTGTGTGTGTGTGTGTGTGTGTGTGTGTGTGTGTGTGTACAAGAGGGTGGGACTGTACAAAACAGCAAGAGGGGAGAGGCAGGTCAATGTGTGTGTGTTGGGAAATAGATAATGTTTCACAAAGGCTGTTTCAGTCTAACTTTTGAGAGAGAGAGGAGGGGTGAGAGACATTGACGAGAGAGAGAGAGAGAGAGGGGGATGACACCAGTCTGATTAAAAAACGTAGGTCTGAACATTTTCAACCTTATTTTTCAGAATCAGTTCTTCTCTCTCTCTCTCTCTCTCTCTCTCTCTCTCTCTCTCTCTCTCTTGAGCAGAGTTGATTTTATCATTCTGGTTATGTTGTTTTTGCCTATGCTTTGGTAGCATTAGCATTTTTGACGCATTGATTCAATAATAAAATGTCGGTGATAAAATGTTACTTTTTTTCTCCTGCGTTCACATTTCAGCGTCGTCAGAAACTTTTTAACCGTCAGGAGAAAGTTTGTGAAAACCAGAGTCAAACATTTGGAAATTTACCTCCTGGACAAATTCCAACATTTCCAGGAAGGATCAGTCTGAAGCATCCATGAAGTTTCTGAAGAACTCAGCCCGTTGTTTTTAAATGAACAGCCGGCTGTTTGTTGTCATTGAGATACGGCGTTAGCCTCCAGCTAACTGGTTCCTCTCCTTTTTATTTGGACAGAAAACAAATCTCCAGCGATGTTGGTTTTGACGTTTCGTTTGTACTCGACTTGTTCTACTCGTCTGCTTCAGCAGTTCCCAAAGTAACATGTCGTGAAAAAACACTGATTGGGTGTCGTGAAATTACTTTAAAAGTAAAAAACTAATTCATATTGCATATTTAATCCATTAAAAAAAAGAAAATACAAAAAATTAATTTAGTTTAATTTAATTTTTTGTCTGTTTTTGTCTGTCTGGACCTTAGTCCAGACCTTAGTCCCTGTTTTTGTTCCATTGTTTACATCTGGTTCGGTCTGTTATGGTTTCACTCTGTCATTATTTCAGACGGACTAACGGAACTTACATGATGAACCTACGTGATCCCGTCATCGACTGCGTACTTTGCGAGTCTCTGTAGTTTACGCTGATTGGTCATTTGGCCGTCTGACGTCAGTTTTGTCAACAATGAATGAAATCACCATCATATTATTGATGTTTTTATACACTGGGCATGTACCAGACCATGGTCCCTTTTGGTCCGGACCGAGACCATCACTTTTGGTTTGGACCAAGGTCCAGCAGAGGTTTCCCACCGATCATGTTGGTTCGGATCAAACAGAAAAGTCTGGAAGTCCGGACCAAACGACGTTTCAGCGGCTCTAACCGCGATGATGTCACCGAGTTCAAAAACTCTGTCCATGGATCCGGTTAGTGTAGATTCGTTCAGCCGCAGCTGCTCTTAGAAACAAAATTCAAAAAAACTGAAATTAAAAAAAGAAAAAAAGAGAGAGATGCTTTTTTTTTAAAGTGTCTTCTGCTGACGTACCTGATGAGATGGAGAAATGGAGTGATGAGAAAGGAGAGAGAAAGGGAGGGAGGAGAGAGGTGTTGTCTGCAACAAGATTATTTGATGCCTGTGAACACACACACACACACACACACACACACACACACACACACACAGTCTCTTAGGTGCACTTAGCAGATTGGTTTAGAAATCGCATTAGGGAGTGTCACAACAGCTTTTCCTCTCGTTCACCAGGTAATCTCTCCATCCCTCCTCCTCCCTTTGTCATATCTCCTTTCTCTGCTCCTCCTTTCACCTCCGTTCACATTATCCACTCCGCATCTCTCTCTCTCTTTCTCGATCTCTCTCTCTTTAATATATCTCCTCTGTCCTTCTCAAGTCTTCCTCTTTCTCTCTCTCCTCTGAGTTCAGGCTTTTCAGGACCTCAGACTCGACTCTGACTCTGACTTGATTCTGACTCGACTCTGAGTCGAGTCAGAGTCGACTCAGACTCGACTCTGACTTGACTCTGACTTGACTCTGACTCGACTCTGACTCAGACTCAATTCTGACTCTGACTCGACTCTGACTCGACTCTGGCTCAACTCTGGCTCAACTCTGACTCTGACTCCACTCTGACTCCACTCTGACTCCACTCTGACTCCACTCTGACTCCACTCTGACTCTGACTCCACTCTGACTCCACTCTGACTCGACTCTGACTCTGACTCGACTCTGACTCCACTCTGACTCAACTCTGACTCTGACTCCACTCTGACTCAACTCTGACTCTGACTCCACTCTGACTCGACTCAGACTCGACTCTGACTCGACTCTGACTCAGACTCGACTCTGACTCTGACTCGACTCTGACTCCGACTCCAGTCTGACTTGACTCTGACTCGACTCTGACTCGACTCTGACTCGACTCTGACTCGACTCTGACTCTGACTTGACTCTGACTCGACTCTGACTCGACTCTGACTTGACTCTGACTCTGACTCGACTCTGACTCGACTCTGACTCGACTCTGACTCGACTCTGACTCAGACTCGACTCTGACTCTGACTTGACTCTGACTCGACTCTGACTCAACTCTGACTCCACCTGCGCCCGGATGTTGATAGAGTCAGCTGTTCTGTTTTCAGAGGTTTTGCAGAACGAGCAGAACGAGCAGAACGAGCAGAACGTGCAGAACGAGCAGAAGGAGCAGAACGAGCAGAAGGAGCAGAACGAGCAGAACGAGCAGAACGAGCAGAACGAGCAGAACGAGCAGAACGAGCAGTGTAACGTGTGTTAACCAATCATGAAGAAGGAGAAAGGAAGGAGCTTCTCTCCCTCCATCCTCCTCCACTCTCCTCTTCTTCTTGCTCCATCCCATCCTCTTCACCTCCTTTCTCTTGTACTCTCTTTTCTTTCCATCAACCTGCTTTTAAATATTCCTCTTTTCTTCCTTCCTGTCTTCTTTTTCTCTTTCTCTGACTCTGTTTTGTTTTTCTTTTCCTCTTCTTTCCCAAACTTTAGCTCCATCTGTCCATCCGTTCATCCACTCCTTTATTTTCTTGTTCTTTTTAACCTTTTTTTAAACTCCATCTCTTTTTCTTTTTCTTTCCCTCTTTTACTCCTCCTGTTCTTCCCTTTCATGTTCTCATTTGTACATTTTCTCTTTTTTATCCTCCATTCCTTCCCTTCCTTTTCCTCTTGTCCTCCTTTCCTTTCCTCTTTACTTCTTCCCTTCTTTTCACCCCTTATTCTTTTGGTCTATCGTGTCATCCTTTCTTCGCATCATACATCTTTTTTCTCTCCATCATTTGGTTCATCTTTACATCTTTTTTTTTTTCTTTAGCTCTCTTTTTTTTCCATCCAGTCCTTGCTTCTTCTCTTCCTTTCCTCCTCCCTCGCCCATCTCTTCCTCACTCTTTTCTTTCTTCTCCTTTTTTTCCCACTTTAACTCTGCTTTTCTTCTCCTTTTTTTTTATCCTTTCTTTCCCCCTTTTCTCTCACTCCTTTTGTATCCCTCTTCTCTCCTCTACATCCCTCTTTTATCCAGTCTTCTTGTCATTCACCCCCCCCCTCTCCTCCCTCTCTCCTCTTCCTCCACCTGGTCTTATCTCTCTATTTATTGTGACAGCTTGTCAGAGGTGTGTGTGTGTGTTTCTCTGAGTGTGTGTGTGTGTGTGTACAATGAAGACAAAAAGAAGAAGCAGCCGACAGATTTACAGTGTAGAGCGAGCTGCGTCCACAAACGGCGATATCAAAGAGAGAGAGAGAGAGAGAGAGAGAGAGAGAGAGAGAGAGAGAGGGAGGAGGTCAGAGGCGAAGGAGGAGATGAAAGGAGGAGAGGGTAAAGAGAGGGCAGTGGGGGGATGACAGGTGATGTGTGTGTGTTTGTGTGTGTGTGTGAGTTTTCTGACAGACAACATGTTATTAATAAAAACAGGAGGGAGAATTAATTGTTGGCCGTTTTTTAAAACAGAGGAGTGTGTGTCTAAATATGAAGATAATTACAGCTGAAATCAATTAAAAACATGACAAGAGCATGCTTATGAATGTGTGTGTGTGTGTGTGTGTGTGTGTGTGAGTGTGTGTAGAAAGTTTACCAGACAGCGTGTTATTAACAAAAACTTTAGCGTAATTATCAGCGTGGAAATATGTCAGCGGCATGCAAGCGTGCGCATTTTCACCGTTTCTCTCCTGTTTTCACCGATTGGTTTGGCTTTGAGTGTGTGTGTGTGTGTGTGTGTGTGTGTGTTCACATACACACTAATTTTTCTGTGTGTTTGTGCGTGCGCTCCGCCACCCTGCGCGTCAAAGCAGCTTCCCAGACAGCGTGTTATTAATGAAAACGTATAATAATCCATTTAAAAACATGTCATCATGATTAGAATAATAACAGTGCTTAAACTGACTGAGACGTTTATGGAGGAGCCAGTTCTCATCGTTCAGCTGGCGTGGGAGTGTGTGTGTGTGTGTGTGCACGCATGTGTGTGTGTGTGTGTGTGTGAGCAAACAAACAGTCGAGTGCCAACAAAAGTTTCCTCCATTGTTTAAACACAAAAAGATCCCGGACAAGAAAATGAAGTTGTAAGAAACGGCGTTAACAAAGTAAAGTTAAGAATCTGACAACTTAATTGTGTGAATTATGTGTGAAGGGAGGAAGCTTCACCTGAAGTTTACAGTTTGGAACGTTTCCAGAAGCAAAGAAATCCAGAGATTTGAAAACGCTTTGTCCTTTTGACAGCAAACCGCTGCTCTCTTCACGTCAAAGTATGAAAAAGTGGAAGTTTCCTGCTCGTTTCTTGCAGAGTTTTTCGTGTTTGTCTCTCGAACTCTTCAGGAAGACTTTTGAATCTGAATCTTACTTACACAGTTACACAGTTTGTTACTGAGAAACGAAACGAAAGGCATCAAACCAAAGCAGTCTCTGTTATTTCAATGATTTTCACAGAGTTTCAATAAAAAAAATGTTTGTTTTTTTTTTAAGCAAAAAAAGTTTTGGTTATCAGAGTTTTTTTCTAAAGATTAATCTTGAAATGAGGGTGGTTTTATAATCAGGGTCGTCCTATATTAGGGTCAATACGGTAATTCAGTTTGAGTTCTTTTTAGGATTGTTTGCCGTCTTTTTGTTGGTGGTTTTTGGAATAAATCTTTTACTTTTACAAAACGCAAAACTCATCTCATCTACAAGGCTCTTCTTGGACTCGTTTCTTCTTATCTTTGCTCTCTTCTTCAAAGAACTGGAAGCCTTTATGCCTTGCCCTCTCAAGGCATCATTCGTCTGTTTGTTCCTCGTGTCAGGACTGAATTGGGTAAAAAAGCGTACAGACAGACTTTAACCTGTCCGAACTTATTTCTCTTGGAGCCTTTCGTTCCATTCTTAACGACAGACAAGAGACCATGGACCAGTGCCTGAGTTTATGAACCTGTTTTGTGAGTCACCGTTTTTAATTATATTCTGTACAGCGTTGCCAGATGGGAAATGTAAAATCATCGTACCAGAGCCTCAAAATTATCGTATTTTGGGGGAAATTATCGTACACCCGACAAAATAATCAAAATAACTGATAATGATCAAAACAACTGTCTTATTGTTGCATGAAAATCGCAATTGATCCCTCTGTTTAGTGTCCTACAGGCACTTCTGTGGGCATTCATCGACTTCCTCCTGACGGAGCTCCTACGACCGTGATTGGCTGTCAATCGTTCTGAGACGAATGACACTCAAACTGTGATTGGCTGGAAACGTCACATGATATAAGATGCATTTAGGGTTTACGGATAAATCCGTCAGACTGGGGTAGATCTGTAACAACCACAGGAAACTGTCAAATTATCGTACATTTAGCCTTTTTTTGAATTATTGATCGTACATCGTACAGAGGGCTAAATTATCGTACAAATACTATAATTATCGTACGTCTGGCAACGCTGGTTCTGTAATATATTCTTGTTTTGTTTGTTTTTGCGAGTCACTTTAGCATTTTACCTTCAATTTTGATCTTTAAAGTATTGTCTGTTTAAAATTATTCCATTATTGTAATGTATTTATGTATTGACGTGTGCTGCTGATCTCTTGGCCAGGTCACCCTTGCAAAAGAGATCTCGATGGGTTTTCTACCTGGTTAAATAAAATAAATTAATAAACTCCAATGCAGTCAAACTCATAAGACAATCATACAGATATTAAATATTTAGCAGATATTTTTGTAATTTTGTAAATAGGTTTTTTACGTCGAGATGTGATGGTGAAAAAAATTCAAAAATGTAGCGTTTATGTGGAAACTCCACCCAGGGAAAAAATTTTTAACGAGTGTTGAAGAAAAAGAAATCTTAAACTTTTATACTGAATGTTGAAGTATCTTGATATTAAGCACATTAAGCTCATAGTTTCTGCTCAGAGCGTCCAAACCTGAATCCATCAGGTCCAGCAGAACATTTTCCCCCAACGACTCTGAAAACTGTATTTTTGTACTTCAGCTTTAAAACGTCCGACTGAAACTTTGCAGCACCTGCTTATTAGCATATAAAGAGTTGGTGTTTTCTGGCGCCATTGTTGTTCACTCATCTTGAAGCTTCAGCAGACAGAAGGTTCCTAATATTGAATATCTGAAAACATTGTTTTTGTAGCTATGAGCTTGTCATTCAGTCGCAGCGTGGTACATCTGTGTGTAAATGCGTTTGCATGTTAACGCGTGTATATGTGATACTGCATGCTTTGTGTTTTCCTCTGTGTGTGAGTGTGTGTGTGTGTGTGTGTGTGTGTGTGTGCAGGCAGACATGCTGTCGTTTTGATAGCTTGTCATTGAAGCGATCCGGTCCACTGTAATTTTCTCCTCAAAGGAAACAATGCAACAATACATGCTTCGCTGTCAAAAAAAAGAAACCTCCACGCTGCATGTGTGTGTGTGTGTGTGATTGTGTGTGTGTGTGTGTGTGCTGGGTGTTCATGCTCTCATCACTGTAACTGTTGAATCCGTCTTAGTTTGCACAACATCTTTTTGTCTTCCGCTCTCTTTTCTCCCTTTTTTCCTTTTTTTTTTTAGTTTTGATTTCTTTCCTTTTTTTTCTGCACATTTTCATCTTTTTCCTCTTCTCTTTTTTATGTTTTTTTTTTTTTTTTGTTATTTGACATATTGGTGTCACCAATAAATCACAGCACTCCACATGTGAAGTGGAGAGGCACAGGTAGAGTGAAAAAGGAGACACTTGGTGAGACAATCTTTAACTTTTGTACGTTTTTTTCTATTAAATCTCAAATAAATGATTAATTCCAATCAAGAAGTTGATATTTCTTATTAGAAATGACAAACAAGTTCAAGTTCAGACGCCTCATATTACTTTCCCACAACATACATGACAAACACGCAGGAAGTCATGTTGCTTTAATGTGTAAGTCTTGGGTTTCAGGTCGACTTTGGTTTGGATCTAAACATGTGAAAACCATGTGAATGGCCTGCAGGATGATAATAAAGCAAAGTTAAATTAAACTGCACCTAAAGCCAATAAAATCACAAACTGCAAACTGACATAAAAGCTCAGAGGAACCTATAAAAGCTCCGACTTTAACATGAAAGCAGAGTGAAACGCAGAGCGCGTCTAAAGAGCAGCTCACTGTTCATTTATTAACTGGATTAATTACGAGGGCGGCTATTTGACGAAATGACCGTCTGGTTGAAAAGAGGCTTAAACAGTGAAAATAATGAGAATTTCCTGCTTTAACTTGAGGGATAATAATTTAAATGAACCTCTTTTTTTAAAAAAACATTAAATAATAATAAAAATACACTAATCTAGTATGGGAAGAATAATAAATAAAATCATTTAAAGTAGTTAGAAAAAAAAGATACCCATTTTTAGAAGAGTGAAACGTTTGTTACCAGTTTTATCCAGATAGCATTTAAGCTAACATGGTGTTGTGTTGTTATCTGTAATACATGAATTCTGATTGGGAAGAAAATTAAAATTTGAGCACAATTTCAGCTGTAAGTTTATATAAAAACATTAATTCTTAACCAGAAGTATAAACTGTTTTTAGGTTTGACAAACAGTTTGGGAAAAGGCGAGTATAGTAGCTACTCTCCCGTTGGAGAGCTAAGCTAGCTAGCTAGCTCAAGTTCGGCCATTTACAGAAAACAACACTCTGGATTTAGTGTGTGAAAATTAATCTTGGGTTAACTTTTTAGTCAGACAATTACAAATTTGACATCGGAGCTTGAAACTACCTGTGGCTAACTTTTACAGAAGCCAAATTAGCACTAAGCTAGCATGACCCAATTTTGAACTGAATTAAAACTTCACAGTTATTGCTCAGATGTTTGAAACTAACCCAGATTAAGATTAACTGCTTGTTTTTTCTTAACTATGTTTCACATAAAAAAAAACTAATATGAAGATTTTCTTGAGATAGACTGTTAAAACAGCTAGTTACCGCTAGCTAACAGGCTAAAAAAACTGCTTTTGAACAATGGCAACTTGATTAAAGGCCTACATTGACAACAATTTATTAGACTTTCAAGAACCCGAGTTTCTCTTAATGGATTTAACGCAAACTTTAAATGATATTTAAAGAAATCTCAAACTTATTAAAACATCAGCTGTTTATCAGCTAACAGTTAAGCTGGGAGTTGATACAAATCAGTGTTTAAAGGAAACATTAAACTTACAGATTAAAAAAAATTACTTATTCCTCTGGATTCCTCTGGTAAATGTTCTATAAACTTAAAATCATATTTAATGTGATGCTTGATGCATGTTTGACACGCCAGCTAGCCGACAGAATGCTAACAGTTAGCCTAGGAGTCGTAGGCTTCACAAACGGACACAAATCACTGATTCAAAAAGGGAAATTAATCAAAAAACCGTTTAGTTTGAATAAAATCCTTCAAATCTGAACCAAACGTATGAAATCTTCAACTGGTTTGACACGGCAGTTTAACACCAGCAGATTAGCTTAAGCTAGCAGGCTCAGCGCTAATCTGAGCGCCGCATTAATCATTGATTCGGTGTCTGCCTGTAATTGATATGTAAATAGCGTGTTTAACCTCCATTTACATGTGTGTTAGCGTGCACCGAGGAGTGTGTACGAGTGTGTTTCCATGTGTGTGTGTGTAAAAAGACATAGCAAGTGTGGGAGTGCAAGAGGCATGTTGAAGGAGGGGGTCGCCTCCAAGTTACAAAAGAAGTTAATTAAAAATGAAAAAAGGGAATGAAGGGAGGGAGGGGGGGGGGCAGGAGTGGACGGAAGCAGTCGGGGGTGGACAGAGGGGGAGAGAGAGGGAGGAAAAATGAAAAAAAAAAAAGGAGGGGAAGGAATGGAGGGAGGGAGGGAGGGAGGGAGGCAGTGTTTTATTGAAAACGGGTGGACAAACAGTGTGTAATTGGCTGGGGCCGCAGGGGCTAAAGGAGAGGTTCAAAGAGAGGAGAGAGAGAGATAGAGAGCAAATTAACAGATAGTGGAGTGAGGGGGGGGAGAAAGGGGGGAGGAGGAGGAAGGGAAAGAGATGACATGGGAGAAAGAGAGAGGGGGGAAGAGAAAGTGTTGACTCAGAGAAAGATCAGTGGATAAAAAAAAAAAAAAAAAAGGTTTCACTTCACGGCCGAAGGTATGCAGACACCTGAACTGGAGATCAACTGTGGGCTGAATTGACTTTGAGACATTTCCATGAATTGATGAACGATGACAAAAAATTTTCAACATCCAAAAGTCAAATCAGACAAATTTCTTGATGAGTTGTCTGGAATTTGAATCTGTAGTTGAGAATCTTTTGTGAGGCTTTTATTTTGAAATTCAGAGTCTCGAATGAGACGACACGGGAGCGTCCACAGACTTTCGGCCACACGGTGAAAGTGCGGTCGCCACACCTCAGGTAAATAAGAGCTCGCTCTATTAGCATCTCTGAGAGTGTGTGTGTGTGTGTGTGTGTGTGTGTGTGTAGGTGTCAGCATGTGTGTGTGTGCTGACTAAGGCTTATCAGATTCTCAAGGGGCGAGGAAAAAACAGAAGAGAGAGAGAGAGAGGTTAGAAAATAGAGGATGAGGTATTCTCTCTCTCTCTCTCTCTCTCTCTCTCTCTCTCTCTCTCTCTCTGTCTGATTGAATGGATGCTGAAAGGTTGCGACCTCTTTCTAAACACTCCACGGTTCTCAGCATTAATCAAATAACACTCACACACACATACTGTTGCTCCCACACACACACACACACACACACACACACACTCCTGCGCTGACCTTCACACACTTGCATGCATGCACACCGAACACGCATACGTTTAAAAACCACGAAGACGAAAGAAGAGAAAAAAAAAAGTCATACGGGCTTACGCAGGCAGATGCAAATAGTGGATAGAGCGCACGCACACACACACACACACACACACACACACACACACACACATGCAACCAGGTGAATTTAGATGAGATTATACACACATACCACACTGTATAAACAGTGTCAAATGCCCTGTGTGTGAGTGTGTGTGTAGATGTTCCTCTTCCACCCATCTTTATGTGTGTGTTCCTTGATGTGTGTGTGTGTGTGTGTGTGTGTGTGTGTGGTCGTAACAGTGACATCTGCACCGTTGGCTAAACAGCTTGCGAATATGCTGATAAAAACAACGCCGGCAGCCAAATTTACAACACCTATAAAACACACACGCACACACTCACACACACAGACACAGGCTGACAAACACGTAAACACACACACACACACACACGTACACTCAGAGGGCGTATTATGGTGAGATTTACGGTGTGTCTGTGTGTGTGTTTGGGTTTATTGCAGTTTACAGGACAGAAAGAGCGTCTATGTAAGCAACAACTTCAGTCTGTGTGAGTGTGTGTGTGTGTGAGTGTGTGTGTGTGTGTGTGTGTGTGTGCAGTGAAGACCAGAGTGTGTGTTACTAAACAAGGACATCCAGACTCTGGATTTGAAAGTCATATTTCTGTTTTTCTTTAGTCACAATTAAATTTTAATGAAAAATTTTATGAAGTTTTTTGTTTTTGAATAGTTTTTTCACTTCCTGCTGAATTTTTTACACTTTTTGCTCCATTTGTGGTTAAATAATTGTTAAATCTTTCAGTATATTTCCGTTCTGTGTCGACAGATGGTGAAAGATATCAAATATATTGTCAATATTACTGAATGCACTCTGGAGTGTTTGCCCATTAAAGGCACAATGGGTGACGTTTTATCAGCTGTGTGCATGCACATGATTTCTGCTGGAAATCACTTCCTGTTTGTCAACAGTTGCAGCAAAACAAATGCAGATATAGATTTAGACGCTGCCAGATTTGTTTTCACAACAGTTTATTGACGTTCTTGTCTGTAACGCTGACTCATGAAGGTTGCATTCACACCTGTTAGCTTTGTCAGATTCAGATTTTATGTTTTGTTTTTTTTCTCCCTCAGGTCTGTTTGTGCTAATATGAAACATTTGAAGCACACGCTTTCTTTTTCCACTGTGGAGGTAAACAAACGACATGTTTACCGGCTGCACTTAAGGTTAAAATAAGCCTTATTGGCATAAAGTTGTTTTTTTTTTTTTTGTATTTTTAACATGTTTCCAAAGCCAATGTACAATTGGATTGATTATGAAAATCATCTACAATCTAATACATATCATATACAGTTACATTTGATTTTTTTAATTGATTCCAATAGTAATTAAAAACAGAAATAATCACAACAATAAAAAAATCAATCAAAAGATCTAGAGCTGCTAATGAGATACAAAAAAACCGTGAACCATAGAAATGTATCACTTTCTCTTTAAATTAAATAAAGTTCTGCCTGAGCACACAGAGGAACATCCCAACCACAAAAACATGGTGGGAAAATGTGCGAGTACAGAGGCCCGGTTATCGACCCTGTGTGATGCTAATTTGGTGAAAGTGTTGGTCATCTGACTCTAACGTCCGGTTAAGAAAGGCACTGACCTAACCGACAGTCCGCCTGTGTCTGCAGCAGCAGACCAGCGCTCTGCGGCTCTGGATGTGTGGGAGTGTGAGAATGGACAACAGGAAGTCGTTAAAAATTAGCGTAAACATGCTCATGAAACATTTCCCTGCATAAATACAGCGCCATTCTTAAAACGAGTCGGTGCACTCAGAGCAGAAAAAGGGACTGCGTGTGTTTATTCGGCTTATATCAGGAGCTCTTAACCTTTTTTTCCAGCGTGTAACCCACACTGAGTAAATTTAGCCTGAGCCTGGGACTGAGTGGTCATCAGGAAACAGGCTGGACTGAAGCGGCAACCTGCTCATGAATCCCAGCTGTGTTTTATTAGAAACATTCACCTGTCAATGAAGTGTTTCTGTAAATCTCTGCATCTTATCTGTTTCCTCTCTTATTAACAAAGAACAGACGGTCAGCTGGAGTACATGTTTGTTAAAGGCCAAAACAACAACAGCCATGTCTATCATGTTCAAGATCTCCTCACAAACTGCAGAATTTACATCCTTTGTTGATTTTAAGTGCTTCTTATATAAGAGCGTGACAAAAGAGAAAAAACACAAAAACGCCAAACAATGTGAACACAGAGTCAAGTTTTTAAAAAGAGCAGCAAAAACTTTATGAGCATAATGTCACAGTCACATTTATTCTAAAGAGAAGAAGAACTTCTACCTTCAGTTCTTGGAATTTATGCTCTTTTGCACCATTTTACCAACAATATTTAAAAAATGTAGTTTTATATCATGCTGTATTGCATTGCATTTAATGTTTCGTTTATATATGCCGTACTGTTTCGTATTGTTTTGTATCGTATTGTATCATACCATATTGTGAGATGTTTAATCATATTATTGTAAATCTTACCGTACCCTACCGTATATTATCGTATCATTCCTTATTCTTTCCTATCATATCTTATAAAATTGTTTCGTATGGTAAAATAACTGAATTGTATTGACTCTTACCTCATATGGTAGGTTATGGTATCATAATCGTTAATGTATCATACCGTACGGTACCGTATCGTACCGTACTGTACTGTACCGTATCTAACTTCATACCCTATCATACCCTACCGTACCGTACCGTACCGTACGTACCGTATCTAACTTCATACCCTATCGTACCGTAACGTATCGTATCGTACCGTACCGTACCGTATCTAACTTCGTATCACATCATACCCTACCGTACCGTATCTAACTTCATACCCTACCGTACCGTACCATATTGTACCGTACCGTACCGTATCTAACTTCATACCCTACCGTACCGTACCGTATCTAACTTCATACCCTACCGTACCGTACCGTATCTAACTGTACTGGATCTAACTGTACTGGATTCAAATTGTATCGTATCATATGGTAACGTACTGTATTGTATCAAATCTTACCACACCATACGTATTGTATGGTTTCATTTTGTATTATACCCTACTGTTTCACAGTTTAGCCATTTGTATCATTGCCGTACCGCTGTATTTGGAATCATATCCCATTGTTTCACATCATGTGGAAACTCATTGTGTCATGTTACATCATACTAAACCATGCCATATTATACCATTCTGTACTGTATCCTATCATTTCATAACGTTTCCTATCACACCTTGCTGTTTTGTATGGTATCAAAGCGTTGTGTTGTACTAATTATATTATATTTCGTCATTATATACAGTACGTTACTTTTCTGTACCATAATTTACTGTACAGTATCACATCGTAATATACCATAACCATAACAGTGATGTGTCATTCAATATCGTTTCGTATCATACCATCCTGTTTCGTATTGTATCAGATCAGTTTGTATGGTAATGAACTGTTGATTGAATTGAATTTTACCTTCTTCCATTATTACATATTATATAGAACCGTACCATATCCTGTTGACTGTACTGTTTGGAATCCTATTGTTTCATATCGTACTAAATCTTATACTGTACTTAATTCGATACTTTTAGAGGTATCGACTGAATTTCGTTGGTGCTACCGAGTATCGGTTCACATAAAAATCAAACGGTACCATGTTTCGGTACCTAAATGCATCTTTGTGACTGTGAGGGAGTGGAAAAGCGAGTAGGCATACTATTGGGAAGAGTAGACGATTTTCCATACTGGATTTGAACACAGCATTGCAAGAGAAATCTGCATTATTGAGGAAAGTAATGTGTCGTTGTAGTTTAATGATGAAGTTAAAGTTTATTGTAATGACGGGTTTTCATGTTAGAGAAATTTTTGAGACAACTGCGATGTTACAATGCAAAGAGTTGAATGTTGTTCTGATAAATTGATTGTTCTGTTAAAGTTTGAGAAATAAATGTTCAGCTGAAAAATTTTGAGATCTTAGTATTAAACAAATAAACGTGTTTGTGGTGCCGTATCATATTATGGTATCAGATTAAATTGTACTGTATCATATCATAAAATATCATATTCTAACATATTGAATTATAGTGTTGTGTCTTATCTAATCTCAACATATCTCATCTTTTTGTATTTTATTGTATTAAATTCTTTTTCCGTCAGTTAAACTTTTACTATTCCTAACGTAGATTCTGGAACACCAACCTTAGAAGTTGGTTTAACTTGTGAGGCTGAACCACAGAAACTTTTCAAACTCACCTGAGCTTCATAAAGCTTCATCAGTTGGAGAAGCGATACAATAACTTTTATCTCCTCCGTGATCGTGATGTGTTTTCTCTTCATTAACTTTCCTTTCAAGGGTTTGAGCTCTCGGAGTGGATGAAGGATAACTGTTTAATGCTCCTAAAGCAGCTTTTGGCCGGAGTGACACCTTAAATCCAATAAGTTAAGCTGGTTAAGGTGTTTACACGACAGTTGGAATAATAAGAGCTTTAATGCGGTTATAATTGAGTTATTGGAGTGTAAGTAAACAGAGCGATGGAAAGTTCTGGAGGAATCAGGGGTGGGAATCCAGCTGCTCTGAAGATGAACCTTGAAGTCTGCCTTCAAAAAAAAAAAAAAAAGAACAACTTTCTCCTCAGATCGTTTCATTTTCGGTCTCAAACTTCACTCCGGAGCAGGAATGTGTGTGAATCCCTCTCAACCCGTCTCATGTTCCTCCTCGTTTTTCCTCCCTTCCTCCACTCCCCCATCCCTCCATCCTCTCCCTCTCTGTGGTTCGAATTAGACAATGAAAACAATGAATTTGGTGTCTGTTTCTTTCTCTCTGTGTGTCTCGCCCTCCCCCACTTCTTTCTCTTCATGTTCTCTCTCATAGTGACCCTCTGTCATACTCTCTCGCCCATGCCAGCAACCCCCCACCTCTCTCTCTCTCTTTCTATTTATCTTCAGTCTGTTATTTTTCTTCAGTTTCTCTGCACTCAGATATCATTTCTTTTTGTTTCATCCCTCTTTATTTATCCCTCTCTGTCCTCATAATCTTTCTGTCTCTCTATCTTTCTCTCTCTCTCTCTCTCTCTCTCTCTCTCTTTCTATGTGATTTCATGCTCCAGCTGCCCTATTATCAGTCCGTCTGAGGTTGTGTTAACATCAACAATACTGCCACACATACCCTGACAGACGGAGAGATGGACAGATAGACCTTCAGCAGGGTGGATCTCTCTTTAAACTCCGCTGCAGCTTTGGGAAGTTTGAAGTTGAGTTTGAGACGCCAACTCGAGACTCAAAAACGTGACGGTTTAAATAACACTGAGCCTTCAGCTGACTTAACAAAATAAAGTCAGGTGGAACATTATCCTCGTTTATCAATTCCTGCAGGAATTTATGGCAGTTTGTGCGAATTTTGCGGCACTAAAATGCAAAATTTTTGAAACAAGTGCAACTTTTACGATAGACTCCATTATTGTTTTGGTTAGCTTGGCTCCGTCAGATAAGATTAACGGATGTCAGCATGGTGACTTTACAAACTTACTGATTCCAGCGTGCACTATCCTAAGACACGACTAAAAGGGAGCAACAGGTCACAGATATTTTTTTGCATCTTTGGGTGAAACTTAAGAGGATCGCTTCACATTTGCGACAGATCCTCTGATTGGTCGATGGCTTGAACACTAAAGGAAAAGTCTTTAAAAACAGTTGGAGACCCGTCACTGCCTGTTATCTGTCTGTTAATGAAGCTCTCAGTTTCCAACAGGGATAAATAACAACAACAACAGGAAATGGAGTGTTAGATTAGTATTATGCATTTGTTAAACGAGCGCTATCGGGAATTGGGTGATTCGGTCAAATTTGCAGAAAAGCTGCAGAGATTCGCCCAGATTGTGAGGTGCTGGGAAAACTTGAGGTTAGTTACAGGTTTGAGATCAACCTGGCATCTTAACTTGAGCAGAAACATGAGTTTAAACACCTTTTAGATATATCTTAGGGATAGACCGATTATCGGCGCGTATATTTGTCATTTTGACCCATATCGGCATCGGCCTTTATATTTAATACGACGGCCGATAATAGGTCACTTCAAAACTTGGCAAAGGAAAGCTATTCTTAACTACTTTGCTTCGGTTAGCGAAAGTCTGCTAGCTTAATGCTAACATAAATGGAAAATCCCATTGACCGGCTAACGCAATTAGCATGGTGACTATCTCACAGTCTATGAACTTATTCTAACTTTCACAGCTTGCTTGGCTCTTGAAAATGATATTGTTGTTGTTATTGTTTGAAGTTAAAAAAAAAAGAGATAAACATTTTAGTTGTGTTGAAATTTTGAAACAGTTTATATACTGTAGAAAACTTAAGGGAGCTATTTATTAGTTTAAATGTTTATTGACCTTTAGAAGACATGCTGCTGAGCCTGGAAAATGTTAAATAAACATGTGCTGAAAGGCATTTAAACAAAGTTAAGGATCAGAGTTTGTATTATTCAAAATTTTGATGCCAATATATTCACTTTTACTGCAAATGAATATCGGCTGTAAATATCGGTTATCGGCCCTGGATAAAGCATATCGGTCTATCACTAATATATTTCACTTTTTCTACATTGATTGAAAAGGGTCTTGATATAGTGCCCTGAGGAACACCACTTAAGACGAGAAATGCACTTTGCTGATGACTGATACGAAGAAGAGAGAGGGAGGGGGGGTGTAGATTTTTGTTATGCAATAAATAAAGGAATGAAATGTATAGGTCCATTTAACCAAATTTTTAAAAAAGCAGCAAGATTTTCAAAAAGTTTTGTTTATGTTTGAGTTTTGACGTCATCATGACATCCAAACTTGAGCAGAAGAATGAGTTTAAACACCTTTCAGATAAGAAAAATATTGAACTTATTTTTACATTGATTGAGAAAGGTCTTAGTACAGCGCCCTGAGGAACACCGCTATGTACGAGTGAAGTTGGGCTGTCAGTTTTTAGAGGTTGTTTTTGGAGATTATTTTTGCCTTTATTTAGGATATGTTGGGTGTAGAGAGTGAGGGAAGACATGTAGATGATGAAACTTGGCAGGGAATCAAACCAGCAACCCCTCTGTTCTCCTAAAAGTCACATTCCTTAGCTTTGTGTGATGAAAGTTGAATGGATTTAGACTCGAAACTGCTTTATTTGTTTGTTAATTTGTGTATTTTAAAAGATTTGTATGAAGCTGAAATGTGTTTACTGGATTAAAATAAAAACGAGCCTCAGAATGAGGGTGGTTTCCTTCTGTTTAGATGACTGATTCTCACACTCAGGACCACCATCTATTTCCTGGAGGGTCCACAAATACTGAGCCTATTTTCTTTCGCCCGGGTCACAGGGTGAAGCTACATGCGCTCACTTCTGTCTTTAAACACCAACAGAATCCTGATTTAGTCTTTCCAAACTCTGCAGGATTTGTCTCTGTTGCTGTTTTTGTCTCTGACTTTTATTTGCTTGTTGCTAAACATCACCCAACACAAACAAGGCAGACGTTAGCCGCCCCCTGCAAGAGAAACATCAGGAGGATCCAATAAAGAGACGCTGTTTTTACACGCAGCAACTGGAGGAGACGACTTTAGTAAATCAAGAAAACAGGAGGTCAGTTATTTTCTAATAACGCTCAGGGTGTGGCGCTCCTCCGGTTTCAGCGTCCGAGGATTTTTTTTTTTTTTGTGTGTGTGTTTTCTTGACACTTGTGACCTTTGACCTTTGGGAGAGAGAGAGCTGGATTTATGTGTTTAAGTGAGCTCAGAGAATCCCTCTTCTCCGACGTATGGTGTTGTTTTGTTTCTTTGTCGTCGGGGTGTGTTTTTCCTGCCTCATCCTCTCCTCTTGTTACGCCACGATAAATGGACGCGGGGAATGTCTTCTTTCTCTCCCTCCTCCTCCCCTCTTCATTAATCACTCCCTCCCACTGCTCCCCTTGTCTCTCCGTCTCCTCAGATGTCTCTCTTCCCTGTCAGCCGTCCCCGTCTCCTTCTTTTCTTCCTCTCTGCGAGACAGTTCCATCGCTCATGACCCCCTTTTCTCCTCCTTTTGTTCCTCCAAATCTTTTGCCTCATTCCTCGTTTTTTTTTTTTTTTTTTTTAATGGTTTGTCTCTTTTTTTTCTTCCCCTCCTCTTCCTCTAATCTTCCTCCGTCTTTTATCTCTCTCATGTGCCAGAGACAAATCTTTCCACTGTTGTTGTTTGGATTCTTTCAGGATTTGTTAAATCTCGGCCATGTTTGTAGTTTTTGGAGGGTTGTTTTTTTTTTTTTTTTTTTTGCGCCCGTGTGTCGGTATGTGAAGAGAGGAGGAATGTGTGTGAACATGCATGACGTTAACACACCTTCATGCTTCCTGTGATGAGGTTGCAGCTTGTTATTTTGTGTGTGTGTGAGTGTGTGTGGACACTCAGACATCTGTAACACCCCCACTGAAGTGTCCATGTGGGCATGTGTGTATGTGGGAGTGTGTTTTCTTTTAACTCACACACACACACACACACACACACACACACACACACACACACAGCTTAAAAGCAGCATTTCCTGCCTCGGAGGATGAAAGCTGCATGATTATTTGTCCTGTGTGTGTGTTTAAATGTGTGTGAGTGTGTGTGTGTGACCCACTTGAGGCCAACAAATACCACAGGCCTCGCTGTTCGTGTGAACTATTTTCTTGATCTGGTCTTCTGTGTGTGTGTGTGAGTGTGAGTGTGTGTGTGGTTTAAGAGTGAGAGAGAGCATGTGGGTCTGAGTGTGTGCACCTGTGTGTGTGTGTGTTGGGTTTGTTCCCTTATGCTTTGTTTGGGGTGACCTACAAAAGCCACCGGAACATTCTTCTGCTCTCGGCGTGACGTCAGCCGCTCGGCGACTGTAATGACTTCATTATTAAAAACGCGGACGGTCGAGTAACAATCAGAGATATTTAAAGAGAGGAAATGACATCCGAGCGAAAAGGCCTGAGGATTGTAATCCAAGGTCACGTTCAGCACTGAGTGTACCAAAACAACATCTCTGAGCGGAAACAGCGGCTGGGCCTTAAACATCCTGTCGCTTTAAAAAATAAGACTCGGCTTTTGTTCTTTTAGCTTTTTTAAAACGAAACTTAAAAAACGTTTTTAAGAGCAGGCGGCTGAGTGGAAACAGGGTCACCTTCAGGGATGGAAGTGTGGAGCTCCAGTGGGATGTTTTCGTCGGCCTCGGTTGGGATCATAATGGCTCCGAAGCGCAGCGCCCGAACATGAACAGAACAACAATTAAAACAAGAAATACGGCAGCGACGGCTTCATTTGCATGGCCGTTTACTGCGCACTGTAAAATAAAAAAAACAGGACAAAACAGGAAAATTATCAGTCAGCGATAATTAATAGAAGACGAACGCTGACGCCATTAAAGTCCATCGCTTGTCTGAGGCTGACTCAGCGCAATCCGGAGAGCACAGTGTACTCCTTGAAAACAGATTAACTAGACTACGACAGCATAATGAGAGCAATAACAAGGCGCTTTATTAAAAAACACAAAGTTTAGGTTAGTCTGTGTGTGTGTGTGTGAAATCTAACCATGCAGACAAAGAGTCACGTTTTTACGGCCCGTCTGCTTCCAGGAAAGGGAATGACTGTCACAGACACCGAGAGGCCGTGTGTCACACCAGGGCCTGATATTTACTGGAAACACTGGTGAACTCATGAGCAGAGGATTATTACCATTCAGCGCTGAGTGAGACGGGCGAAGTCAAAGAGAGGAAGGAAGAAAGAGGAGTTTATTCATCTTTGACTCGAACAGCAGGACGTTTTGATCTGATGAGAAAGTGACAGGAACTTTAAACTCCTGTTGAAACATTCCCCAGAACTAAAACTAAAACTGTTTGTCTGCTTTTCCCCCGGGGGGAAGATTATATAAAAGAAAAGGGACGACAACTAATGGAGAAAAAAATACAGGTAACTGCAAAACAGCACCAGACCACAACAACAAAGGACTTTTAGCTAGTGCTGCAGTTAGCCTGTTAGCCTGTTAGCATGGAGGATATTCAGCCTGTGCTGGTTTTAATGGTGCAGATGGATTTGTTGGCGCCCGTCTAAAGCACGAAGAGATGGAACCGCTTCTCAAACTCCTTTAGATCATCATTAAATTCTTATCTGATCAAACTAAACATGGATGCATTCAGAAGACTTCCTCTGTGTTATAAACTGGATATCCACTGACACGTTCAGCTGAAGGTCACCAGTTTAAACTGGAGCACACTCACGCTATCAGGCTCAAAGACGACCAGCGTTTAGGAGGTACGAAACCAAGTCCATCACAAAGTACTACCCCCGTAGCGGGGCTACTTTCAGGTGTAAATTCATCAGTTGAAATGCAGCTCTATTTTAACATTGATTAAGAAGGGTCTTAAAAAGGCGCCCTGAGGAACACCACTTCAAATGAAAGATGGAGGTTTGTTTGTTTTAAGTTTTTTTTTTAGGGGGTATTTTTGCCTTCATTTTATAGGACAATAGAAGAGAGATGGGAAATGTCACTGGGAGGGATGGGGGGGGGTTAGAAGTCGAACCAGCAACCAGCACTACAAGGTCTATAGCCTCCAAAAATGTAGCGGAGTGTTTGCACAAGCTTTTTTTCTGGATTTTGAAACCGTTGTTTATTATTTTATCACAAGTTGCTGAACTGAAGAAAAGCTTTTAAAAGCTTAGATCAGAGACATGGACCTGGGTTCTTAAGTCTAGTTAAGATCCGGTTGATCCAGGTGTCTGAAACAACATCCTTTTGTCATGGTCGTTTGTACACAGGTTCTCTCTGAGCACGTGGACTATCAGGCATCAAACACATCATTTGCTCCTCTCCTCCAGCTCTCTGCACCATGCTTCAGCACACCTTAATGTCCTTTAATGCAAAATGACAACGCTCCTGGTTCAGAGACCTGCTGAAATCCCCTGATGGCAGAAAGTGTGTCATTTTGTATTAAATAGATTGTGTTTTGGAGCATAATGTTCCAGGGTGGCCCCTGGAATGAGGCATTGCATCACTCTGAGTGGATGTATCTGCTGAGACACAGGTCTGTGGACCAGACGGTTCATCCTCCTCACAATTCGACTATGATTTTATCCCTGCACTTTACATACTGAGCACACATCATAATCTGGTGTTACACTCGTATTTTATTGCATGGTGTCTCATCGTAATGTAATCTAATGTAAAGTAACACAATGTTACCTTAAGGATTATAAGATTATTGTATCCCCAATAGGGCTGCCACGTACGATTATTCTGATAATCGACTAGTCACTGATTATTTTTTGTTGCACCAGCATACAGCTAACATCATTAGCTTCCAGCTTCAAGTGTTTAAGGTATGTGCTAACTAAAAATGAAGACAGTTAATATCATAGTTCATTCAGCTTTTAATGAACTTTGCAGCTTGTAGCAGCATTTCTGACATTTTTTTTAATGAACCAATTTTCTGTTCAAACATGACATCGCTATTAAGTAGGTAGCTCCCTGTTGACCTTAATGTTAGCAGCTAACTAGCCAATTAGCTTACTGAGATTGTCATTCTTGGTCAGAAAATCAATCAGCCACGGCGTGCTGTCTTTTCAGATGCTCGTGCATCGCCGTCGTTCTGCCATGGAAGGACATTTCTGCTTTGCAGATTTTGCATTGCTCACTTTTCTCCTTTATTTTGGTAAATTGCTCCCAAACTTTTGAGCTCAGTTGCCGGCTAGCCATGATACTGTTGGGCATAACTTTTCCGGTGACATCACAGGTTACCCTGGTTACCACTTCTGCGTGTATGCGTCAAGGATGGAACGGCAGACGAGACAGGTGAAAGTACAGCGGCAGTTTGGAGGGAAAAATAAAGTTTAAAAAAATATTAAAACGACGACGTCGATTATTAAATAAGTCGCAGAGGAATTTGATCGTCAACGTCATCGTGACTAGTCGACTAATCTTGGCAGCCCTAATCCCCAACTGTACTGCATTAAATCGTAGATACTATATCAGATTATGGAGCTATGCATGGAGACGTAGCGTGTTACATCATCACAGTAGTAGCAGAACATAAAGTACCGTAAGTTGCGTAATGTCACATTTTGTAACGTCACAATATTTAGCATAATCTAACGAAATTTAGCGTAAAATAACAAAATGTAACACAAGGAAATGTAACGTAGCATAACGCAACATAATAACAAACACAATGAAGAATCTTAATACATTGTAACAAAATGTAACGTTACATTGAAATGTAATGTAAGATAGCTTAATGTAATGGAATGTCACATAACGTAACATCACACAACATCATCACAATCTAACGTAATAACGTATCGTAACATGTTTACTTTACATAATTTTACATTTTTTAAAAAATGTAAACCTACATATTACATAGCGTATTGTAACTTCACGTTACGTAAAGCTATCTTATCCACCTTTTCCTTCAGAGGCCTGTGGGTCTTGACTTCCGCCTCTGGTTATCGACTTCCGCCGGCAAGCTAGCTCAGAAACTCTCACGTGATAATGTTAATGCTCGACAGGGCTCAGTGTACATTGTTTTTAAAAACATCCACACTCTGACTCCACCTCCGATTTTTGCTGATTTTGTCACTTTCTTGCTTTTAAAAAGCCGGTTATTGGAGTGAGTATGACAGCAAGGCTAACACCATCAGCTTTGTGGTCTCCATGGAGACGTAAACAAAACGTTCATCCTGATTGCCAATTTTGCTCTTCTGGTTGAACTCTGGGCAGTCAGGAAAAAGGTGGACAGTCTTAACTCTGTCGAGTTTTGACACATGAAGTTCGATTGTTTGTTTTTAGAGTAAATCAACGTTCAAAGGAAATAAAAACAAGGAAACCATCTGATAGAAGAAGAAGAAGACGGATGTAAACAGACAGGTGAGATTGTACTTTGAAATGTTGACTTGACCCAACGACACTGATAATAATGATGCCCCCCCCTCACCCCCCCCATCCCATCGATGATCTGATAACAGAGTTAACAGCCTTATAAAGTGATCGAGCTCCAGCGTAATCAAACACTATCGACAGCCTCATGAAATCTGACTGGAGGAAAGCTGCCTGACGGCTTGTTTACACCGTGCTCGGATCAGGCTGGATCTAAACCAAAGCAGGAGCAGTTAGAAAACAAAGTTAAGCATTGGTGCATCCTAATCAAGGTTAAGAGAGTCGGACGTTTTTCTTTATCAGCACGGATCTGACTGATATTTTCTGGGGAGCTCTGATCGATAACGGCATATAATTGCTCCATTGCTGCTGTTTGTGGCTTTACTTTCTGTTTTAAAAGCACAACTTCCTCCAACCCCGTTCACCAACAACAACAACAACAACAACAAGCACAGCTGAATATTTAACCTGGGAGCGGTGAAAAGCTGTTCTCATGCCAGAAAAAAAAGGAAAAAAGCAAATGACAAAGCAGTTTTATTGTTCCAGTAGTTAGCGCGGTGATATATTGCCTCCTTGCTGGACGTTTTCTCCTGGATCTCGGCTCTAATTAGCCAGATTACTTCTCCCTCTGTTGAGGAAATGTGATTGTATTGTTTGTGTCATCTACAGGCCACCGTAGCTCGGGGGGGGGGAAATATAACAGCTCATGTCAGAGCCGGAGAAGTCTGGTTCTTATCAGGGGTCTATAAAGGTCATAATGAACTAACGGCACTTTGATATTTTATAATAAGCTGTATGAGAAGAGGTCGGCTTCCTGTGGTGTGATCAGGAGTGTTTCCAGTGAGTTCAAACTGAAACAAAGCAGCAGAAAGAAAATTAATTAAAGTTAACTTAACTGGAACTCAAACCCTGTATGTTAATGGAAACAAACTGGTTCCGCACCATTAAAAGACGTTTATTGTACAATTAAAGGAGTGTAAGGTTTTGGAATGGTTCTGTTAATTGGGGGAAAATACAACATGAATTAAATGGAACAATAAAATCATGATATAAAAGCCCTGATCGAGCATTCGTCAACAGCTTTGGGCGGCCATATTTGCACAGTTTCTGACAGCTTCATAACAGAACTGAGCTTTGATTTAACCTTAAACTAAACGTTTTTGTTCACATTTTTCCGTCTCTGCTTAAGCTCGACCTGTGTTGCAGTTTATGGTTGTTTCCGTCTTCTTCAGTTTGGTCGACGTCTTCTTGACTCAGCTTCTCGTTAGTGAGGAAAGTTCCTATTGGCTGTCCTAGAAGTCGCTTAAATGACATCATCACCTTATTTGCGTAATTGGACGTTTGCATCTAAATGTCACGGACGCAGTCGTGGGGAGATTTGTGGCTTGTTTGAAAAAGAGTCGCTAGAGTCGTTTTTTTCTGCACAATTAATGACCCCACTTTTTCTGTCCCTGTTTATTTATTTATTCCTTTATTTTTTATTTTTTATTTAGATATCTTTTTTCTTACTATTATTGTTTTGGTTGGGGGTAAATTTTTGTTTTTGTGTTTTTTTGTCTACTATGCCAGAATTTTCAGCTTGGAACCCCTAAAACCAGCGCGACTTGCTGTGGGGATCCACTAACCGGTCAATCCTGAAACAACCTTAAAGTGTTTAATCTCTAATAAATCTGCCTCCTCTAACAGATCGTCTGTTTACGTGGAATTAGATCAAATTTAACCTCTATTTTTTGTTGATATTTTCATAATAATGGTTGAAATATGAGATTGTAAAAAGTTTTTGATTTTGGAGGGCGTCTGCGGCCCCACTTTCAGTGTTTTGTGTTGTTTACATGTTGTTTGCTGATGCTATCAGAAGCTGATGTTTTTGCCACAGTGTCAACAGGCAGAGGTGAAATTTGCAGGGTTAGTTTTCATAGATTGTTTTCATATGACATGATTGATCTGGTTGTTTCTTGCCGTTGCTGTAAAGCATTAATAAACGTTGTTTCTAGGTTTTGACCAATCAGAATCAAGCATTTAGCATAGTTAGCGCCGACTACAATCAGCTGCTAAATTATAGACTCGTCCCAGCCAAACTTGAAGTACCAGAAAAGTAAAGAAGCTCTGCTGACTTTATATATATTTCAAAATTAAAGTCAGGTCATAAATATTTAAATATCTACTGAACATCATTTCCAAATCTTTGTTTTTGCTTCAACACTTCCTGTTTTTGTTTTGTTTTGTTATCAGATGTTTTCCCTCGTTCCTGCTGCTCTGAAACTCTGGACTCGTCGTCACTTTGTCCCCATAAAGCAGTTTAATGTTTCTGACTGGGTATCAGCTGCTACGGTGCGGGGGAGGGGACAAAAAGGGGGAATTAAAAGGCTTCAAATGGGAAACTGTAAAAAGTGAGCAGCAGCCTGAGAACGAGGACAGTCGGCCGTTAATAAAGTTGATATGTTAGTTCATCACTGTAAAACTTTACAACTCTTTGAATGTTTATCATTTTTTATAATAACCAGCCCAGTGTGTGTGTGTGTGTGTGTGTGTGTGAGAGAGAGAGAGAGAGAGAGAGAGAACCAATGTGTGTGTGTGTGTGTGTTTTATTACGCTACAGTTATCACTTTTATAATAGCTAGCTCTGTGTGTGTGTGTGTGTGTGTGTTTTCCTTACATGGACAAGCCGACCTACCACGAGGGTGTAATAGAATAAAAGCTAATCCGTGTGAGTGTGTGAGTGTGTGTGTGTGTGTGTAAATCTGTAATAATAATATATTCTGGGAGATTCAAAGTGTGTGTTTATGGAAGGAAAGAACTATGTGTGTGTGTGTGTGTGTTGAAGTAGGACTTGCATCTGTGTGTGTGTGTGTGTGTGTGTGTGTCCACGGTGACCCAGTGTAAACTAATATTGATTCAGCTGTTGGTGTTATACACTAGTCATAAAACTGGACTTATTGTAGGATCCAGGCTTACCTTCTGACTGTGTGTGTGTGTGTGTGTGTGTGTTTGTGCTGGTGTCTGTGTGTGTGTGTGTGTGGGTATTATGGTGGATTTAGTCCATGTGCGGTTAAATTTAAAAAAAACCTTTTTTTACGTGTCAAACGGGGTTTTCGCTCCGACTCAACTTTTCACACTGAAAAAAAAAAAAAAATTTAATCTTCTTCATCAGGTCGAGTAACAAGCAAACTCTGCACCGCTGCCCCCACCTGGTGAGGCAGGAGAGTGCTGCCAAAAATACCTGTTTTAAAGCTGATATGGCCTCTGCCTGTTGACACTGTGGCAAAATGCTCGTCAGTCAAAAGCTCTCATTTGGGCTAACAGGAAAGAAAGAAATCCACAGAGCTCATCTCATTACCGTAACTCTTCAAATATTTGGGCAAGAGGAAAAATTCAAACAGTTCCTGAAAGAATGATCATAAGCTCCCAGCCCTTCCACATGCTTATGTGGAATACCAAACCTCCTCTCTCTTTCATGCACTGTAAAAACTGAAATAAAAAAAGCGTTCATCTTATTTTAGGCCCCGTTTACACGACAACATTCCGACGTGTTTCACTCGAAAACTTAAAAAAACAGTGGAAAATAAAGAAAATCTGTGTTTACACGCAAACGCTGAGGGACTGAAAGCGCTGTAGGTCGGCTGAAACGCCGTTTCTGTGAAAACCAGAGGCAGCGATGCAACAATACTTTTGCGTTTCATCCTGAAACCGTTGTCGTGTAAACGAGGCCTTAGTAGAAATGTCACATCAAACTTCTGACGAGCCACATTCACCTCACAGGTCCAGTTAAATGTCTTATTTTGAGATTAAAAGAGAAAAATCAGGCCTGAGTTGATTTAATGTGTAAAAAATGTTTCAATGGGATAAAACAAACTTTTATTTTTTTATTTATTTTTTTATTCCTGTAATTTTTTGCCCCATTTGCTGAGAAACTTGGGCATTATTTTTGACGTACTCGAGTAAATCTACGAGGTTTTTCCTGAGCCTCTTATTTTAGGATGGATTCAGGGCGAGAGAGTGAGCTGCTCTCTCTCTCTTTCTCCATTTTTTTTGGTGTCCTTGTATGTTTGTTTGAGAGCAAGAGAACGATTCTGTGTGTGTGTGTGTGTGTGTGTGTGTGTGTGTGTGTGTGTGTGTGTGTGTGTGTGTGTGTTTGTGATGTATGGGGACGGTGAGTAATACTGCATGTGTCATTCTTGGTCCCCAGAGTTTTCTTCTCCTCTTCTTCTTCCTCTTCCTCTCTTTCGCTCCATGTCCTTCTTCCCCCTCTCTCCCCCATCTGTCTCTCTCTCTCTCTCTCTCTCTCTCTCTCTCTCCCTCTTATTTCTTCATCTCTCTCTCTCTCTTTTTTTCTGTGACATTCCTGTCCGGCGCTGAGGGTGTCATCCTAGTTTTCTGCTGACTCGGTGCTTCGCAGACACACACACACACACACACACACACACACACACACTCTCCCACACACACACACACTCCAGCTGTTGAGAGCAGGGGCGTTTATTGGATTGTCTGTGTCCTCTATTTGGATAAGGAGAAAGGAAAGAGGGAGTGAGAAGAAAGAGAGAAGAGAGGAAGAAAGAGGGAACAAAGAAGGACAAGAGGGTGAAGAAAGGACGGAGAGGAAGAATCAAAGGACGCCGTTCAGGAAAGACGATGAAGACATTTTCAGTTCCTAGAAAGAGAGAGAGAAATAAAGGAGTGAGATAAATTTAGAGCTGGTTGTGTTTGTCATGTGGTTTCATTGTTAGTCGTAATTATTGTTCTTGGAAGCTTTTTTTACACATGACGTCCTGAAAAATTCTGGAAAATTTTAGGACAACCAGCCTGTTATCACACGTGGAGCGTCACAGGAAGCAGGACATGATGCTGACAGGCTGCTGCTGCTGCAGAGTGCAGCGGTAAACCACGAGTGTTTGTCAAAGACAACACGTTGGATTGATATAAAAGCAAAGGATGGAAAAATAACAAACCGTCAGGGTGTAAAACTAGGATTCTGACTCACCCAAAAAATTGTGTATTTTTTTTTTTTTTTTCCTCACTTTGAAATAATAACATCACCAAAGTTTTCTTGACCCCATTAGATCCTGTCTGCATTAACAAATGAAAGAACGTATTACTTGAAAGCATCACACAGTTTTACAGTTTGTACTTTTTGTTTAATTCAGTGCAACTTTTGTTCAAAGGTGTGTCAAACATAGCATGAAAAAAACTACGCTATAATGAAAAGTGCAATATGGGAAATTATGACTACGCACTGCGCATGTAAACTTCCAAGTCCCTCTGACGGGAAGCCACACAGGACAAACTTATCAGCGCACAAAAAAAAAAACCAAAACAGGCCAATTAATCCACGTGTTTTACACGCCAAACCATTTTTTTACCCGCCATTGGCGCTTGGCGGGTGTTAATTTTATTCCCTGCAAACTGTCCAACAAAAAGAGTTCAAATCAGCTTTTTTTGATCTTGCACTCACCTGAACTTTGTGACATTTTACCTCATGGGGAGGTACTACGAAAAAGTCGGGGTGAGCTGGGAGTAAAAAAATCACTTTGAGATTTTCTTTCTAACCCAATTTTTTATTTTTTTTTTTTTAAATAGAGGAACATTTTATTTTGAAAATTAGAAGTGCTGTTTTGTCTCTTAATTACAGAAAAAAAGAAAGAATAAGAAAACTTATTGGTGATATTCAATCACTTTCACTTTACGGTCGCCAAGTTGGGTCAAAAAAGCTTTTTTTTTAAATTATTTTTTATGAGCAAGTCTGCACGAAATGCTGACAACAGAACAAAAAGTGCCTCTAAATTTTGTTTTCGAATCAAAACCAAACAAAAAAATAGGGTTAGGGTTAGGGTTAGGGGTTAGGGTTTTTTCCGTTTCTCTCCCCTAAAAAAAAAATTAGGGTGAAGTCGTTTGTGTTTATTAAAGAACGTTTGACCTTCATTGAAAACATCCAGGAGACCCGATCCTCTGCTTTAGGTGAAACGAGCAGCCTGAAGATGGACGGCAGACATGAGTGAGAGAGAGGAGGGGAAATAAAGAGAGGCTAAAAGATGGTACAGGTAAAAAGAGAGAGAGCAGATGCTGTGAAAGAACAATGGAGGAAGAGAAAGACATAAATGATGGTCTATGAAAGAGAGGGAGAGGGTGAAGTGAAGGGAGAGAGAGAGATGAAAGATGACAGGCGTGGGAGGCGGCGGGCGAGTGAGGGAAGATAGACATAGAAAAAAAAGAGAGAGAGAGAGAGAGAGATAAAAGATGTTCAGAGGAGGGATGAGCTGCCCTGGAGAGAGAGAGAGAGAGAGAGAGAGCAAGGGAGGGGAGGAGTGTGAAAAAGAGAGGAAGAGAGAGTGAGTGTGTGTGTGTGAAAAGAGAGAGATGACAAGACGATGAAGAAGAAGAAGAAGAGGAGGAGGAGGAGAAGAGGTGAGCGTCCTTGCACTGTCAGGGGCGATCGATGGCACATCATTTACATTACACTGACTTAACTGCAGAGAGAGAGAGAGGGAGAGAGAGAGGGAGAGAGGGAGAGGAAAAGGGAGAGAGAGTGGGAGAGAGGGGAGCGAGAGATTGATGGAGAGGGGGAGGAAAGGAGGGAAGGACAGGTAAAAGAAGAGGAGAGAGGGAGAGATGGACGGGGTGAGGGATGGAGAGTCGGAGGGGCAGAAAATTAACTACAGTTGAGATGGGATGGAGGGATGGAGGGATGATGGGATGGTGAAAAAAGAGGGGTGAAATTGATCCGATGATGTTTGGGGCAAATCCTTCTTTCTTTCCTTTACTCACTCTTTTTCTTCTTTTCCTCTTTTCCCTGGTCTTCTTCATACCCCTCATCTCTCTCCTTCCCTCGTTTATGTGTACCATCTCTCTTCTTATCACTTACATCCCTCCATCTCTCTCTCTCTCCTCATCTCCTCTGAGCAAAGATAAACACTCTGAGCCAACCTGCTGTTTGCTAACTGGTTAGCATGCTGCTAGTCTGAACACTGTAATCAGCAAAACACAAACTCTAGCATGCTAACACGCTCAAAATGAAGATGCTAGCGTGTTAGCATGTTAACAAGAGCGTGCCCGTTGGTCCACTGAAACCTAATGTTAAATATTCTTTTTTATACATAGTTAGCCAACCTGATTCCTCCTAATGATCCATTCAAGCCTCAGCTGTGACATGCTATCATGCTAAAAAATAAAGCCACCCTGAGTGAGCTAACAGGTCTAATTTCACATTTCTTGGCGCGTAAACACAGCTAACAGGACAAAAATGAACATGCTAACATGTTTGTTATTGACTTTGACAGCCTGCTAACATCTCTCTTGTTTGATCTGCCTGCGTGCTAATTGCTTACAGGCAACTAATCTTGTAACTGTCATTTTAGACCATGTAAATATATAGTTTTGTACTTCTAGAATCTCTGTCTTTCTTTGTTTACATATGTTTTAACCTAGATCAACAGCTAGCCACCCAGACAGCTGTTTAAGTGTCTCGATTTACCATTTTTGGGCTGATATGTTTGATTAGTAGCATAGTATTTTTCGAAAACGGAAAATGCTAACATGCACCACCCTTTTAAAAGATAACTAGCATTGCAAAATCTTTCCCTTAAGCGTAATAAGCCACCCCTCTGTATCCCTTCTGCATTTTAGAGTGTGTAAATATATCACGCTGAACTGCTAGCATCTTTCTGTTTTTCTATTTTCCAAATGTTTTAACCCAAATCAACCATTAGCCACCATTGCTAAAACGCCCTTGCTAAAAGCGTTTCAGTCCCAAGTTTTTCTGTTTGTTTTTTTTTTTAATTCTCTTTGTAGCTACAGTCTTGTTTGCAAAAGTCTCAGTTATTTTACTCAAACCCATTTGGGCTAATCCTGGACAGAGCATGCTAACCACCAAGATGCTACTACATGGGTACCTTCTTTATCAATCGAACAGATTTCCTTTCACTTCTCTTTCCTTTTTAACAAAAATATAGATATATAGAGAGCTGCTGTAGTGTTTGCTTACTAATTTGCCAAAAGTTGTCAGCAGATAGGCTAACCGTTTTAGGGTGTTAAAGATGCTAAGTTTTTCATCATGGTCACTTTTTCCATATAGCACAAGAATGAACCAACTCTTGCCTCTCCCTTGTTTTTATACTCTTTTAATCAAAGATCAAAATATTAGCGTTGTCGCTTTTGCTATCTAGTTAGCATCAAGCCTTTGTCAGCGTTTTAGAGATGCTGACTTGTTTACCTTGTTGTGTGATATATCTGATTAAAATTTTAAAACACGGTGCCAGTGGTCAACATATCTCACCATCTCAAAAATCTGTTCGTTCGACCAACATCACCCTTTGGCGAACGAGCTGCTGGGGACCCGGTGGAGTTGAGTTTTAGGAGCCATGAGCCAAATAGGCATTAGCTTTCCAGGGGCATCTTCTCAACAACACAAGCAGCAAAACCCCAAGCCAAGGCATTGGTTGCTTCCCAACAGGCCCATCTTCCAAATGGGCAACTGTTATGGACAGGCACAAGCACATTATCAGAACAGGGACTCGTTTCGAAGAGGGGCGAGCGTTCCTTCCAACAACCAAAGCCAAGGAACACGCCACTTCTGAGTGGACATATGGGTGTTCTGGAAAAGGGGCGGTCTTTGGATGGCCACACCTCCCAAATCAGCCCTGAATGCTACTGTGAGAAGCTGAAACTTGTGTTTCTCAGTGAATGGGGTTGAGAAATTTTATTTCTAAATTCTCCGGCAAACAGCTTCTGTTATTTACCGGCAGAGAGGGATAAATAAGTGGTCTAAATATCCTCTCTCATCCTCCCTCCCTCTGTTAAGTGCTCCCTCCTCTCCCCATCCCTCCCTCCCTCATACCATATGTGACATTCCTTCTCAATGTGGCGCATTGAAAACTTCCTGTTGTTATAGTTTGTTAAGGAGCACTTCAAAGAGAGGGAGAGAGAGGGGGGAGGGAGGGCGAGGGACAGAGAGAGAGTGTACATGGAGTCTGTTATAGTTTTACCTCTTAAATGTTAACATGTGAGAGCACCATGTATGCCTGTATGAATTATCCCTGCCTCTCTCTCTCTCTCTCTCTCTCTCTCTCTCTCTGTCTGTGTGTGAGTGTGTGTGTGTTTGCCCACATGCCTAGGAAGTAAGGTAATGACGCTTAAAGCCATCACACACTCACACTCACACAGACATGCAGACACACGTTAGCCCATCGACCTGTATAACTTGTCTCGTCAGCGATTGTGTGTCGTCCGTCTGTGTGTGTGTGTGTGTGTGTGTGTGTGTGTGTGTGTGTGTGTGTGTGCTGTGTTTAATATTTAATAGGTGCTGGTTAAAAATGCAGGAGTGTTTTTGTCTCTTGTCCCGTTGCACACCTGTTCCTCTGGAGAGAGAAAGAGAGAGAGAAAATGAACGATGGATGGATGGATGGATGGATGGATGGATGGATGGATGGATGGATAGATAGATAGATAGATAGATAGATAGATAGATAGATAGATAGATAGATAGATAGATAGATAGATAGATAGATAGATGATTGGAACAGCCGGCTGAAGAAAGGATGAACTGATAGATTCATGGATGGTTGGACGAGTGGTTTGATTGATAGATTAACAAACAAAGATGAATGATGGATGGATGGATGGATGGATGAGCGTTTGAACTGATGAATGATAAGTAGCTGTAAAATCATGTATAGATATGGACAGATTGGTTTGTTGGATGGATGAATGAATGGATGAATGGATGGATGGATGAATGGATAGGTTGATAATGGAAGAATGGATGCAGGGTTAGAAGAAGAGATGAATGAATGGATAAACAGATGGAGAGACAGTCATAAAGATGATTGATAGATGGATAAATAAATGAATTGATAGAGGAATTGATGGATGGACGGCTGAATGGATGGATGAATTGTGAGTCACAAAAATGGATGGATAAATAGTTATAGATGGAAGGACAGATGGAGGGATTATGGATGGATAAATGGATGAATGGGTAGTCAAAAGGATGGAGGGATGGTAGATGGATGGACAGTCTGGGATGGAAAGGTGGATGGATGGATAGATGGACGAGCGGATGGATGGTGGTTCTGCTTTCTATGGATGTACAACAGAAGCTTCATGGACAAACGGATGGATGGACTGATGATGACTGATTGAAGGATGGAAAGTCATTTTGATGGATGAATGATTGATCGGATGGATAAATGAATGATGGGAGGATGAAAGGAGGAGGATGGATGGATAAACTGTTTTAGAGTTAAAAGACGAATAGAAGTGCTAGAAAGAAGAATGGATGATAAAATGGATCCATTATTGATGAATGGATGAAAACAATGGACAGGTCCATGAATGACTGAGTGCTGTTCACAGAAGGACGGGCGGATGGATGAACAGAATCATAGATGGATGGATGAATGGTTGGATGAAAGAAAAGACGGAATCATTGCCGAAAACACTGATGAATGAAAAATGTTCACGTTGGGAGAAGTTAGGAAGTAATTACAGGAAGAAGACGGAGATCAGACTGTAAGTACAGAAAAATAAGAGATAAATGGAGGGAAGAAGAAGTGAGGGATGAAAAAGAAGAGAGGTGTCATCAGTTAATCAATGCAGTTTCCCCGTTTCGCTCCTCTTCGTGTTTTAAGACGTTTTTTTTTCCTCCTTATTATTCTCGCTCTACTTCCCTTATCAATCAATACTTATTATTGGACACCTCACTTTACCTCTGCCCGTCTTCTTCTACTCGTCCGTCTCTCGCTCCATCTTTCTCTTTTTCCCCTCTGTCAAAAGGAGACACAGAAACACACAAACACACACAAACACACACACACACACAATGAAGTCATTCATCTGTCCAATCAAAGAGGCGGAAGCCCAGAGGAAAGTAAACATCCATCTCTCCCTCTCTCTCTCCCTCTCTCGTTCTCTTTTTTTTTATCTATCTGTCTCTCTTTCTCTTCACAAGTCCGTGAGCGTCCATGATTATGATGCCCCTGTGTGTGTGTGTGTGTGTGTGTGTGTGTGTGTGTGTGTGTGTGGACAGACATATATCCCATTTCTCTGGTGTCTCTTTAAAAAGAATAGATTGTTCTTCTGCTGCAAACAAAGAGTGAAGACACACACACACACACACACACACACACACACACACACACACACACACACACACATGTACGCGCACCGTAAAAAAGAAAGAGAGAGAATGTCGGACACGATTTATGATGGCCGGGAGATGTGCGAAGACAGAAAACAGACAGAGAGAGGGAGATAAAAAGAAGAAAAGGAAAAGGAAAGAGAGGGAGAAAGAGGGTAATCGATAGAGAGGCTGTGACATCATCATTTGACCTCAGGTTGGGGGGAGGGCAGGAGATGAAAGAGGGAGTTAGGGGGGGAGACAAAGGAGATGGATGGAGAGATGTGTGGATGACTGGAGTGATAGAAAAGAAAGAGGCGTGACGGAGGTGTTTAAATCTTTTGGTGTTGAAGCTAAAAAATAAAATACAAACTTTATTTTAGTCTCTGAAGTCAAAAACGTCAGTTTTCAAGTTAAAATTATAGATTTCTGTCTTTAGTCGTTATGAAACAATGCAAACACTTACTGCTCCTTTAGGTTTCCGTTGATTTTGGCGCCCTCTGTTGAAAAATCTTTTATCCCTTTAGTTTCACTTTTTGGTTCCTGAAAGTGACATAAATTGTTCAGTTGGAGTGTTTTCAGTTACATTACAGGTTTTTTTTTTAAAAGCTGTCAGGACCTGCTGTGACATCATAACTTACCGTATTGGCCCGAATATAAGACGACCCTGATTATAAGACGACCCTGATTGCAAGACGACCCCCTCTTTTTCAAGACTTAAATTTGAAAAAAGACTTTTTGAACACCAAATTTAATTTTTATACAGAAAATAATTACAGAACATCTGAAACAAATGATTCTAACAATATATTGGAGAGAAAAAGCATGTTATTTTGCCTCATTCAAATCATGCAAAAACTGTCCATCACATCTTCATATCTGAACATTTAAACATTTCTCCTCAGCTGCCGGTTAACCTGGCCGATCTTCGACCCACTTTCCTCCAGATTGTCGCTACGTTTCTCCATTTTCTGTTCTCTCTTCTCTTATTTTCTTCTCTTTTCTTTCTTACCGCTATTTTTTTGTTTTTCTTCTTGGTGACAGGGGTTCGCTTTGGCCTGGGGAGTTAAGTTCAGCATCCGCTTTAAAGATATCTGGCGCCATCTAGCGTCGTGAATGAGTATAATGTCTAGACCACGAATGTAAGACGACCCACACTTTTTTTATTGCAGTCTTATTTCAATGCAAAAACCACCGTCTTATATTCGGGCCAATACGGTATTATTATTTTGTCGTAGGTGATGTATCAACAAAGTCGTCTGGATTGCTTGAAATCTTTCGAATCTGTTTTCATTAGCGTCCAGTAATCCTACGAGGAGTCCCTTTTTTAGGCTAGCCACACCAAAGACATTTTTAAGCTACAACTGAGGCCCTCAATCATTGAGGGGGCGTGGCCTCATTCAGCGAATCATGACTGATTATTTGTAAAAATAAATCTTCAAATGTGCGGAGTCAAACAATCAGTCATGTTTGATCTCGCGAGATTCTGTGAGATCTCATGTCAGTGGAAGTGTGTGGTTTTCTAAGATCTTTAAAAAAACTTTGGCTTCAGGGGCTTTTATTTTGAAAACGACCACATCTGAGCTCAGGAGAGTCGAACGGTCTGAAGCGTCGAGGTTAAAGGTGCCATCCTGCTCCGTGTATGTACACAGACGTTATGATAATAAATTAACACAGCAGCTTATGAATGTTTGCAGCTTGTGTATTTTTTTCTGTTTTATGACCTTTTAATTGGGCGAGGACACAAAAACATGTCGCGAATGGAAACAACGAGCTGACATTTCACACACACACATAAAACACACTCACACACACACGGAGCGAATGATCTGATGAGCCACCTTGAAGTAAGTCTTCCCACTTTGACACACACGCACCCTCGCCTGTCTTCCCAAATGGCCGTTTCTATGGTGACGGAGACTTGATCAATACTCCGTCATTGGCTCTGATGGCCGGTCAGGGTCGGTCACACACACACTGGCACGCACACACACACACAAACAGGCATGGCGGTGAATAAGCACGGACTCACTAACACGTTTGACAGATTGATTTAGCTTGGAACGTGCAGAGGTCACACACACCACACACACACACACACACACACACACACACACACAGGGTGCAGTTTATCAAAGGCTGGTGCGGTCAATACGTGGGGTAGAGCGATGGGTCAACCCTCTTTAGCTTAAATCTTTCATCTCTCTCTCTCTCTCTCTCTCTCTCTTTTTCTTTTATCTTTCCATCATTCCTCCTCTTTGTTTTCTTTCTTTATAATCAATATATTTACTTTAAAACCTTTATTTCACACTTTTATTCCTCCATCACCTCAAGATCCCATCCGTCTGTTTTTGTCGGCATCCAAATGAGACTCGATCCCAAAACTGGACTTCACGCCTAAGACGAAATCTTTAGATTCCTAATTCTGAGTCTTATTTGCACTTTTGAGACTTTCTTCTTTCTTATCTGGTTCAGACAAGGGTTGAATCTGATTGGTTCCTATTCAAGTCCATGTTTAAGGTCACACTGGATCTGCTGTGTGTTGCCCTGCTGCTTCCCTGCTCCGGCAGTTCACAGCAGATACCTCCTGAATTTGCTGTATGCCGGAGCAGTGATGCATAAATTTGCAAAAAGCAGATCAAGCAGGACAGGAAGTCGTGCAAAAGCGCAACATGACTTTCAAAATAAAGCAAAGTGTGTCCGAACCAGATGGTATTTTTCTTCACTACAACAACAAACCGACATAATGAACAGAGCCAGACCAGGAGAGGATCATCATCGAAGCACGGGCACTTCTCGGTCTGTGACTCCAACTGTCGGGAGGTCAGTCAACAAAAGCAAGACCGGAGGCGCATCAGATCCGGCAGGTTGAAGCCTACATCAGATATGCAAGGCAGCGACCAATTTGCACCAAGCAGATTTGGCAGGACAGGAAGTCAGGCACAGAAACCATATGAAAACACCTGCTGACTTTCAAAATAAAACAAACCGTGTAGATCATATTAATCTCGACTACAACAACAAACCAACATTTGGTTTGAGGTTTTACAGACCAGCTCCTCAGTCTCCTGGACTTAACGTTCTCGAGGACTATGTGCCAGGCTGACGAGGTCAGAGCACGCAACGGAGCAGAGATAAAACGGACATGGATCTGGTGTATCCCTGGAGCTAGTGCAGGTGTTTTTCCAGAGGCAGTTGGACCAGAAGGTTCTCAATCGGTCTCTGAGGATTGTTTGGACAAATAGTTGCTTACAGCGACCTCCGAATCAGGTCTTGCTCCAGATTGACAAGGGGGCCTAAATCTGGCTCCAGAGTCGTCTAGCTTCAGCCAATCCACAGAAATCCACAGCCCCTTACAATCCCCTTTAGCCTGTTGACACTGTGGTAAAACAGTTATAGAGATAAGTGGACCCTGTCCTGCAGTCCAGGCACATTACCGTCCACTGAGGAAGTGACGCTCGACCTCCAAACAGCTGATTGATGCAGTCAAGGTTAAAGGTCACCAAGTGAAAGTAGGTCAACGTGTGTGTGAGTGTTTGCATCCTCTGCAGTGCGCAAGTGCCTCTGCAACTATAAGTATGTGCGTTGTGTGTGTGTGTGTGTGTGTTTGTGTGTGTGTGTGAGAGTGCATGATGTGTGTCGGTGTGTGACCTGCTCTTTGTTCCTGTGCTCGGTGCAGTAAGGAGAGTGGACCGTTGACGAGGATTAATGCCCAACATATGGCAACCCTACGGGACACACACGCTAACACACACACCAACACACACACACACACGCACGTATACACTGCAGTCATTACTCTGAACAAAGAACTGTACGGCTAATGAGAAGGCGATATCATGTGTCCTTTGCACACACGTGCACATGGCGTGGATTCATGTGGATACACACACACACACACACACACACACACTCTTTAATGTTGCTTGTACATGGTTGGCTGCAGATACACACACACACACCTGGAACAGTAAGTGTGTGTATGTGTGTGTGTGTGTGCGTGGTAGGTGAAAGGTAGTGGGGGGTTTGTTGATGGAAAGGCTTTAAGGTTTGAATGCAAACACCTGTGTGTATGTGTGAGTGTGTGTGTGTGTGTGTGTGTGTGTGTGTGTGTGTGTGTGTGCTTGTGAGTGTGTGTGATTGAAGGAGAGAGAGAGGGAGAGGTTAAGCAGAGTTCAGAGGGAAAAGTAAAGGTTCATGTTTTCATTTCTTCATGCTCCTCTGCCTCGCTCGCTCACTCGCTCATTCCCTCTCTCTCTCTCTCTTTCAATGTGTGTGTATGTGTGTGTGTGTTTTCTCACATACAGAATCACACCCCAAAACCTTTTCAGACTTTTTCTTCCCCACATCTTTTCACACACTTCCTCTGCTCTCTCTCTCTCTCTCTCTCTCTCTCTCTCTCTCTCTCTCTCTCTCTCTCTCTCCCCCCCCTCCTCCCTCCCCCCCTCCCTGTGAGGTGTGACAGATGCTGACATGTCGCTGAAAAATCCAGACGACTCTCAGATCCTCTCCAGTCTGGTTTTTACTTTTGGTCTCTTCACTGATTGGATATTAGCACCTGTCTGTGTCAGCTGTGTTTAATTAACGCTTTCCTTTCAGCAGTAACTTCATTTAAGGTGACTTTAAGCTCCGCCCACTGCAGTTTCTTTGCTGTTCTCACTCAAAGAGGAACTCAGTCGTTTGGTCAGTACGGACTTCCTGACGCGTCGCCTGCTGTAACCGACATCACTCTGTCATCCCATAGCCCCGCCCCTGTTTCCTTGCACAGTTAGCTACCTGGCTAACTTGCTAACACAGCCATCATGTAGCTTAACCTCCAGTACCAACATGTCAAGGTCTTTATACAACAATCCAATCCAACTTTATTTGTTCAGCACTTTAAAACAACCTCTGGAGCGCTGCACAGGAGAACAAATAAATAAAATTAAACACAGAGCAGCTCACATGAGGTGAGATGAAGCTAATATTTAGCAGATTATTTTGGCGCAAAAAAATTTGGCCTTGAAGACCAGGTTCATCCTAGACTTTCACGCGTAGCCTTGAGATACACATCCTCATTAACGTGCATTCTTGAACTTCATGCATGCTCTAAGCCCCGCCTCTCTTTAGCTTCAGTTGCTACATTATAGGACTCTGTGTGCGCTTTAAGCCCCGCCCTCTTTACATTTTGTCACTTCATTCTAGAACTTCATCTCTGGTTTAAGCCCCGCCCCTTTATCTTCTGTTGCCACATTCTGGTACTTTGTGTGTGATTTAAGCTCCACCCTCTTTAGCTTTTGTCGCTTCATTCTAGAACTTCATCTCTGATTTAAGCTCCGCCCTCCTCAGCTTTTTTTGCTGCATTTTAGAGAACATGTATGGTTTAAGCCCCGCCCTCTTAGGCGTCCATTTTTTTACTCAGTCTGAGCCCTGTTTGTCCATTTCATCAGCTGAAGACTGTTGAATGTTCACGTTGATAGAAACTCAATGTCTTCCTATGACACCATGCTAAGAACATACGGCTAAGCTAAATACCTTTAGCTGTAAGCTGTCACTTTTCAATGTGATGGTAAGGAAACGTCAGCGATTACCCAACAAAAACCAGAAAGGAGACTTGAGTCTCAGTCCTCAGGTTGTCAGATGATGACCTACGACTGTTAAGCTACTCTACCTTTAAGGTCTGAGCTGGGCAGCTGCGCGCTAACAGCTCATTCAAAGCAGATAAACAGTCTAAGCGGTCTAATACTCCGTGTCCCTGGAGTTTAGCTTTGGAAAACTTTAACTCAGAGTTTTTGTTTCATACGTTTCTCTTTCATGTCTCATTCTGTGAATTTATTTTGGGTTTGTTCATTAATATCCTGTTTATTTTTGGTCCTTTCTCTTTCCTTCCTGTGGCACTCTGCTCATGTCTTGTACAGATTCTAGTTTTTGGTCCTTTCTCTCTCTCTCTCTCTCTCCCTCTCTCTCTCTCTCTAGGTGTAAATGACTTTGGACGGCCATCTGTTACTTAGCCACCCTGCAGAGAGTTGGCCTGCATGCACACCTCCTGTGTGTGTGTACGTGTGTGTGTTCGTGTACCTTCCTTAATGTTTAGTTGCACGTGTGCAGTTATTGTATTTTTGTGTGTATGAGTGTGTGTGTGTGTGTGTGTGTTTAGTTATGCCTGCGTGCACATGCATAATACAGTAGGTTAGGTTTGTGTTTGTGACAGAAATAGAGGTGTGTGTGTGTGTGTGTGTGTGTGTGTTGTAGATGTACTCCTCTCTTGCTCATGTAGAACATGTATTGTGTTGCTCTTGTTTGAGTGTGCGACATTGTTTTGCATCAGTGTTAGCATATTTAGCCCCAATCAATGCTAATAGCTCACGTCTGCGACTCACCTTTGAAGTTTAACAGATCCAGTTTTTATGTTTGTTTTGTGTCTTTTAGCGGGAGCTCAGATTTTTGAAACCATGGTGTTGTGTGAGAACTGTCACTAACATTCAGAGGGCTTTTATTCTGAAACAGCCGGCTGCTGAATGTAGAATAAAAGCTTTAAAAAAAAAAAACAGATTCCTTTTATAAGCATTCAGATTTAAGGAAATCACATCATTGGTGTTATCTGGAGTTGAAGTGAGATCAAAGTTCTTTGATTTGTCACATTAAATGTCACGATCACAAAGACCCAAGAACTTTTATCAGCTCCCGTCTGTTTCCTCATCTTGCATCAGATTTGTTTTTGAGCCCAAAGTTGTTAAAAACGGAGCTTCTTCTCTCTCTGAGCGGGAATATTTCACGATGTGGTTCCTCTGGTTTTAGAGCTCTGAGGTGTGAAAATGTTCCCCCCGGAGACACTGACGGTTAAAACAACCAAACAGATGTTTTTTTTTTTTTTTTTTTATTCAGAAGGATCATGAAATCAGCCAATGAGGCGGCACGGTGGCTGCGGCGCTCTGTATGATGTTGGTTTGTAATTAGATTACGTTGAGGAAAACGTGCTGCGTGTGCTGAAACATCCAGCTGCTGCAGTCAGACCGGTCCAGCAGAAGACCCGCTCCGGTTTAGGATCCACTTTACGCACCGCTTACGTTTCAGGAGATTCACCAGTGGAGATGGTTTCAGATAGGATCACCAGGAGGGGATCTTACCTGCAGAGTGTCATTTGCATAAAAGAAAATATCACTTTAAGAAATGTGTTTTTTTTTAATTTTTGACTCTCAGAGGAAGTTAAAAAAAAAACATTTCTGGAATAAATTTGTTGAAAAAAAAAAAAAAAAGTTGTCTCTTTGGTGCATCAAACGTTGTTACAACTTCAGTATGCTAGCTAGTTTAGCATGAACTTAGCCCATAGGAAGCTGGTGCAACAGGCCACAGATATTTTTTTATGAGGTTTTCATTCATTTGTTACTTTAATTTAAAGGAGCAAAACAAATTAGTTTACATTTCTGTAAATTAGCCGGAATTAGCTAAGACGGCTAGTTTCCATGCATAGCTACTGGCCACGTTAAAATATGATCACTAAAAAGAACCAAAACTTAAATAAATAAATAAAATGTTGATTAGAAAACAAAAAAAATCTTACATAATCTTAAATATTAGAAACTTATAATTTCACATTTTATAAATGATATATAGAAAAAAAATTATCTCTTAATATCATATATGTTTATATCTTGATTTGTCGGATTATTTGTCGGATTGTAAAATTGAAAAAAAAACTTTTTTAAATTTTCTCTATGATGAAGTCAATATGTGGTTAAAAATTTTTGGTTAAAAATCCTTAAAATTGTCCAGTTTTAATTTTTCTTGTTCTTTTCAGTTCGATTGATGACTCTATTTGTGTTTTCCTTTCTTTAATATGACATCAGTTCATATCAGAAAAATTACATTTAAAGGTTTACTCTATAACGAAAACATTTAATTTAACCATCAAGCTCATTGAAATAAACACATTTCAAAAAGAAGTGGATATAATGGCTGCATTATGTGATAAGAAAACGTATTTCGGTGCATTTTATTTTGAAAATCTTCACTGATGGGCTCCGAACTGGTCTTCAAGTTGAGATATTGGATTTAGATCATGTTTTTGTATCAGTGAGAAAATAATGAATGACATCAAATCTGAGCCGATTTTTCAAAATAAAAGCACGACTCGGAGGGTCATGAAGGCGTGTAAAGCTGCTGTTTGGATATATTGCTTCTGAATGTTGATATTTGTCTGCCGCCCGTCGTAATAGTCGGTGCGTATAAAGTGAGCTGGTGATTTGGCCGTTTGATGTTACTGATACTGTTGAACTGCACTTGGCTGCCACGTCGTATAAATGATTGATGACGGCTATTGTAGCTGTTTGAACGGTATCAGACCATCTCTAAATCATGGTGTGACTTATTGTTGGACGTTTATTCGCACTGTTCTCCTCTGAGCGTGGTCGCCGTAGATACATATGTAATGGTGTGGTAGTGATTCCAGCAGCATCGATGATTATGAGCCCTTCCTCTCTCTCTGTTTCATGAGTCTGATTCTGTGTCACAGTAATTAATCTCTCTCCGTCTCTCTGGCTGTGTCCCCTCCAGCTCTCGTCCGGGCCGTCCTCCGAAGCGCTGTTCTGGTGCAGGGATCCAGGAAAGCCCCAGGCTGCTGCACCCGGGCCTCCCCGGCCTGCTGTCCCCCAACCTGCTGTCACACACGGGTACCAGTTTCTTTCCTTGATCTCTTTCCTCGTCTCTCTCTCTCTCTCTCTCTCTCTCTCTCTCTCTCTCTCTGTGCTCGGTTTCTGCAGAGACGTATTTGGTTGGTTTAACTGGGTCAGTGCGGCTACAAATGGGTCGCACCGCCTGACTGAAAACACGGCACTTTATAAATGTTAACTTTTCATGTTTGGGGAAGTCAAAATGTGGAAACAGAGCTTATAAATGTTACGGCAACAACGCAAAACACATCACAGAAACCTTCACGGGGAAGCTAAACCGACACGTGGCGGGAAAGTGTTGGACACGTCTTTGCTGAAGCAACAATTTTAACATTTTTGCTAGCTACTTCAAAACGACAAGTAAAATTAAAACCGCAAGCGGGTGCGCCTCACTAACGTGCGCCAATCACGGCGTGATTGCGCTGCATGCGCAACAAGATCAGCACATGCACATGTGTATATGAGTCGGTATTCTGCAGTACCTCACTTGACCACTAGGATGTCTTATCAGCCCTTCACCTGATCCTCATTCTTTAAAAACACGCCACTAACATGGTTAAAAAATCATATAAAGGGTCAAAATCAGATGCGTCTTTTGTAACGCTGGTTAATATTTTTTTATCCGTACTTTGCAGTACCAGTTTTGGCCACTAGGAGCTTTACTTTTCCTCCTTTAGAGGAAAAAAAACACACAATTTCAGGTCAGAATCAGTGGTTTTCTGATGTTTCGTTCATAACGGTGGTCACTTTTTAAACCGTGACTTGTAGTACCGCTGTTGGCCACCAGGACGTCTTTTCAGCCTTTATCCTCTTTCCTCTCCTTTCCCTCCACTTCTGCTCCTTTTCATTCCCTTCCCTCCCTCCTTCTCTCCTTTCTCCTTCTTTCATCTTTATCATTTCTTCTGATCCACACGTGAAAGACACGGATGAAAATGAAAGATTCGTTTTCTTCTCTTTTTTTTTTTTTTTTTTGGCGCTGAAAGTGAAAATGGATAGAGAGCAAAAAGCTATGAGAGCGATGGAGACGAGAGAAAAAAAATGGAGCGAAGAAAAAGAGGGATGTCGCCAGAGGAGATGATGGAACCTAAAAAATGACTGCCAAGAAGAAAGAAAAAAAGGAGGGAGGAGGAAGAGAAAAAACACAAATTGTTGAGGAGTTGACAGTAGACGAGTGGAAGGAGAGAAGAAGAGAAAGGGAAGACGAAGAAGGGAAGAAGACCTGCAGAGAGAGAGAAAGAGAGGCTGAACGAGTGCAGACTGCGTGGTGGTGTGATGAATGACACGTCTCTGGGGTCCCACTCCTCCATCTGTCCATCCCTCCCTCCTCTTTCCCTCCCTCCTGTCCTTTCCTATCTCCCTCTTTCTTCACTCCTTCTTTCTGCAGTCACTCATCCTTACTCCCGTGTTTCCTTTTCTGCCGTCTCTTCCCTCCTTCTCGTTTCTTATTTCTGACTCTCCCCTGTCGTCTTTTCTCTTCTCTGTCGATCTGAGCGCTCTGTCGCTTCTTAAAGAGCTCGTTTCGTCGTGATGCGGCGCAGGAACAGGAAGTTTTAGTCGTACGTCGTTTGATGTTGAACTCTGGCCGCGTCCCAACACTTGAACATCGGCTCCAGAGATGGTTTGAACCACCTTCCGTTTATCTCCTTCCTTCCTTTCCTTCTTTCCTCACTGAATTCCATCAGATCTGTGTTCGGTACGTCTCACCTCAGACGAACACCTGAGCTCAGAGACTTACATCCTGTTTTTATTTCTTTCCTTCTGACTCCTCCAAGTATCCTTCCTCCTTTCCTCCATCTCTTTTTTTTATTCTTTTCATTATTCATCACCTCTCCTTTCCTTTCTTCCCTTGCCTTTATCTTTCCTTTCCTTGATTCCTCATGTCCTTTCCTTCCTTTTTCCTGTTTATTTACTTCCCTTTCCCTCCTTTGCTTCCCTTTCTTGATTTCCTTTTCATTTCCTTTCCTTGTCTCCTCTCCTCTTGCTGTTTCCTTTCCTTACCTGTTATATTTCATTTCCTTTCCTTGTCTGAGTATTTTACTCGTTTCACTCATTTTTCTCTACCTTCCTTCCTTCCTCTCCTTGATCCATCCTTTCCTCCTCTCTTGTCTCCTTGACGATGACTGTTATTCTCTCTCTCTCTCTCTCTCTCTCTCTCTCTCTCTCTCTTCAGGATAAATAAAACATGGTTGTGTTTAGTGACATATGGACACAGCTCACTGTGGCATACTAATGACACAAACACACTTCTCCACACACACTCACACACACACATCAGGTACATGTGTGTGTGTGTATGCGTGTGTGTGTGTGTGTGTGCGTGTGTGGAGAAGTGTGTGTTTGTCGAACATTAGAGGGACCCTGAGAAAACATTTGCTCACTTATGATCGCTCATTAGCTCACACACACACACACACACACACACACACACACACACACACACACAGCACATATATACAACACACACCAAACACACACTTGGCAGTCATCAGTGTCGCATTCCCCCTCAGTCACACATACATAGAGGACAGACACTCACACACTCATACACACACACACACACACACACGCAGAGCTGGTCTTCTTAGCGGCCTGCGTCCATGGAGACGCCACGTTGCTGGGGGAGACGGGCTGTTGTTTACGGCCTAGCGGGCGCCACAGCGATGGGGGGCATCGGCCAATCACAGATGGACATTTATCACACTGTAAGAAAACGGAGAGAGAGAGAGAGAGAGAGAGAGAGAGAGAGAGAGAGAGAGAGAGGGGGAGAGAGGGAGAAAAGTGTGAACAGTTTAAAAAGGATGAAGAGGAGGAGGAGGAAGTGATGAAGGTAGAGGAAGACATCTCAAAGGAGGAAGAACGTGTGTCAGAAATAAGAAAGGATGGAAGGAAAGGAGGTGAAGAGGAAGAAAGGATAAGAAAGAAAGAAGGATAGGATGGAGGAAGGAGGAGAAAGAGATGATGCTAAAGACAGAGAAGGAGAAGAAAAGAGAAGGAGGAGGAAGAAGAGAGGAGTGGATGGAGAAGAAATAAAGTAAGAAATGTGAAGAAGAAGAAAGCGACAAAGAAGTTTAGGAGAAGAAGAAGAAGAATGAATAAAAATAAAGTAGTAAAAGACAGGATGAAGAAGAAGAAAAGAGAAAAGAAATGATGGGGAAAAAAAGGAGAAAGATCTAGAAGGTGAGAAAATCGATTTAAGGAGAGAAGAAATGAAGAAGACAACTTAGTCTGGAGAGAAGAGGAAGGAGGGGACAAGGATAGAAGGATAGATGGTAGAGGAAGGAGATATGAAAAACAAAAAAATGGACGTTCAGGAAAAAAGATGATGATAAAAAAAGGAACATAATTTCTCTCATTCCAAATTATGTTAAGACTGAAAAGAAAGATGAAAAAACTCATTCAATCCTTCAAAAAAAAAAAGAAAAAAACAAAACAAAGTGTTCAAATCTGAGACACAACAGAAAGAAAACAAAATCTAAACTCTGTAAAAGAGGGATGAGACTTTACGTTTAGAGAGAGTGAGAGAAGGAAGAGAAGAAGACCAAACGTGGACCTGACAGAAAGAGCGAAGAAGGCAACGGGAGGAAGAAAAAAAAGACTGCAGGGAGAAAAAAGAAAGAGCTGGAAGATAAATAACAAAACAGGAAGTGGAAAAAAGAAGGAAAGATGGAGAAAACAAAGAGGAGAGGAAGAAATGGGACAAAGATAAAGATGAGGAGGGAAACTGAAGATGGAGGAAAAGGAGCATGATGGGTAAAAAAAAAAAAAAAAAGATGGAGGAAGTTGAAAGAAAAAGTTGAAGAAAAAAAAAGGATGAAAAAAGGAAAAAATGACCGCAGGAGGAAGAAAGGAGAGAAGGAGGGAGGAGGCATAAACGAACACCAGAGAGTGATATCAGTTTAATTGGCCTCATCTTCCTCAACAAAGAGGCTGTGATGATAAGCGTGGGAGTGTGTGTGTGTGTGTGTGTGTGTGTGTGTGTGTGTGTGTGTGTGTGTGTGTGTGTGTGTGTGTGTGTGTGTGTGTGTGTGTGTGGTAACCTATGCAGGGTGCTGCGGCACTCATTTGACTTGTTAATTCACTTCAAAAACAGCTCAATGGTTCGCCTTGTCTTCACACTCACACAGCCACACACACACACACGCACACACACACACACACACATTTTTTAAGAATACACACACACACACACACACACTTCTTAGAAACACAAACACCACTCATGAAGATGAACACGCTGTACGTAAACATACGTTTTGGAATAAATACACGCAATTTGTCCTGAAAAACAACTGAAACACACACCCTGGAACATGCACACACACACACACACACACACACACACACACACACACACTGTGTACTGTGTGTAGGTTACAGATGAAGTGCTTTCAATCTTGTCATGAAAAGAATACACTCATCTGAGGACTCTTATGTGCACCTGCAGAAAGAGAGAGAGGGGACTGGGTGGTCGAACGAGGGAGAGATGAAGGGGAGAGAGAGAGAGCAGGAGGGAAGGGGGGGGGGGGGGGGGTCTGAAGAGGACTAAAGTGACATCAAGTCTTTTTCAGCTCCTGCTTATCTCCAACAGGAAGGAACACAGGCTCGGTGATGAGCCGCTGACGGCGCCCCCTGCTGGTGGAGCCTGAATGGAGTGTGTGAGGTCATCTGGTTTATTGTGTGTTTGCAGGACGTTTTTCGGTGATGTCATCAACAGATGACGTCTGATCATAGGAGCATGCTGATGATGTAATCTGCTCTTGTTTCGCGTCTCACTGAGGTGACGAACCGTTAGCATCTCCAGAGTCACACGGCGCGCTAAAGACGCGAGCGCACGTTTCAACGTTTCTTTCTATTTTCATCTCTGCATGTTATGTTTCCTTCTTTTTTTTCTTTACGATTATTTAGAAAACTGAAAACTAAGCAAGAGCACCTGTAAAATGGGAGCACTGGTTAAGTTAAATGAGACAGTCGGTAGCAGAACTGAGCCAATAATCTACCGCCCCTGGTCTAAATAACAGATGGAAAGTTCTTGAGCTCAGGACGTTCTGTTGATCCGTCAGCAGACTCAAAACCAGGTTTTCGGAGTCAAAGTCCGGTCTATTAACGATGACACAAAACAGCAGACTGTAAAATGGTTCCAAATGGGCGTCTTGGACTTCCAGTGAAAGCTGAAGATGGGCGACCTAAGTGCCAGAGTGCGGAGCTGGAATCTCTTTGACTCAGCACAAGAGCAATCGACTGCATTTGTAGATTGGCCCTCAGAGTGCTCCCAGGGAGAAAGAAAAACAAAAACAGGCAGAACAGTGTGTTTCTAAATCCAGAACACAAAGAGCAATTTCTCTGTTTTCCCGTTTGTTTTATTCAAAGTGTCACTCCGTCTCTGAAAGCGTGTTCGAAGCACTTCGTCAGAGATGTAGGTGCACCGGATTAAATATTTACGACCGCGGCCAAATGGGGTGGGTTTCACGCGAGCTCAGGGAAGGGGGGTTCAGGGCTCTCGAAGATCCGCCGACAGCCTCCAACGGCAAACTCGGAGCTCTTAAAGACCATCCTGACGCGCGCCGTGCTGGGGAAGGACACTGTCAGATCTCATTTAGAATATGGCGTGTGCAGGATGCTTTTACTGAAAAAGGCCTTAGAGCGCCTGAAGACAGACTTTTTATATGACGGGTGGAGCGTTAATGACTTGGTGTGTGTTTCTGTGCAGGACAGTACGGAGACGTGTCAGGTTTTCACGTGTACAGAGTGAGACACATCACGGGAATTGAATCAAGTATGAGGTGAAAAACTGATGTTTGTGTTTTTAGAATCAGCAACAAAGAACTGCATACTTTAAGAGTCACATGATACTCGCTCTGATATGGCATTCCACATAAGCACGTAAAAAGGCTGGGAATTCACAAGGTAGTCATACTTCAAAATATGACGTATTATATGCTAATTAATACTTTTTTTTTTTTACACAGTTTTTAGTTCTTCTACATCAGCTTCATTTCTTGCAGGCAGAAGTTTCCGCTTGAAAGCATCAAGTTTTTCGTTTCCTGAGAAAAAAAGGAATAAGAGAACTTCTGTGTTTGGTGATAAACTACCAACTGCTATAAATAATAAAAGCCCAAAGAAATGCAAAGTTAGGGACAAGAACACATCATCAAATTTCACCTCAATTTCTCTTAAACGTATTAAATTCAACAGAGCCGCCCAAAATTTTTTGAACCGTCATGGGTTAAAAATTTTTCTAAAAATTAAAAAGTTAAAGTCATTTTCAATTTTTTAAATTTGTGTCAAATTGAAAAAAATGTTAGACTGTAATTTCAAACTTGTGGCCTTCTCACTTTTGTGTATGTTTTAAGAGAAACTTTGGACTCAGAGGAGCTGAAGTCTCCGCCCTGGAGTTTGATGTCTTGTTACGCCGATGATGCACTTCTTCTCTCGCATAATCCCGACTTCCTGGTTTCACTCCTTCGCTGTCCTCTCCTCCACCCCGTCTCTCTTTTGTCCTTCGGAAAACATTAGGATGCACGGGAAGGGAAAAGAGATGAGTAAACAACGTATGGACAACCCACAGGGGACCACTGAAACACACGCACACTAACACACACACACACACACACACACAGATAAGTGACACACACACATATATATATATATATATATATATATATATATTCTATCTCAATCTCTACACACACACACACTCACACACACACACACACACACACACACACACACACACACACACACACACACACACACACACTGCTTCTATATGAAGCAGTGTGTCTTTGAAGCAGTCTGTCAATCAATCACACACTAATTCCCAAGGTTCCGTGGTCGCCATTAGCGACGGGGTCGATGCTCGGTAACCGTGGACACAGCGGACAGCCATCGATCTGAGAGGGAAGGAGTGTGTGTGTGTGTGTGTGTGTGTGTGTGTGTGTGTGTGTGTGTGTGTGTGTGTGTGTGTGTGTTTGATAGTCATGATGGAGAACAGTATTGTGGCTCTGCCCTCCATATTGATTGTCTTCTGGTTGCATTGAGGCGGAGCGGGCGTTCTGACTCTGTGTCCAAGTGTGTGTGTGTGTGTGTGTGTGCCTCTGTAATCCACGTTGGGTGTGTATGTGCATGCGTGTGTGTGTTGGATGGTGGGCTGCTTCCTGTATCAGTGTATGCATCTTTGTGTTTGTGTGTGTGTGTGTGTGTGTCAAGGTGTTCTTTAGTAATCAATGTGTGAATGCAGTCCTGACCTCACGGTGCTACTCCATTCTTTTTTTTTTATCCCCGCCCTCTTTTTCTGTCTCTAAGTCGTCATTTTTGAATTTTAAAAACTTTATTTCACATTTTAACTTCTGACAGAACAAAGTACTAATGCTTTGTTTCCTTGACTCTGGATTTCCTATTTGCAGGGTTAGAGTTGAGGTTTGGTTGGTTAGGGTTAAAGTCTGGGTTTATTATCCTTTTTTTTGGGGGGGGGGGGGGGGGGGGGGGGTTAGCTAGTTTAAAGTCTGCTCAAAACTCCACTAATGTTCCATTTTAATATTTGAAATATTTGGTTTGTCTGATAACCCACAATCAATCCCACTTCTTCTGTTTCCTGTTTTTCACTTGATTTTATTCTTTTCTTCTGTCCTTACGTATTGTATACCTCCATGGATATCACTTCCTTTCCTTCAACCTTTATTTAATCTGGGTGTTTCTAAGCACCGGCTCCTTCTGCTCCTCTATTTCTCCTCTCCTGGTTTTTGGCCTCCTTTCCTCTGACATGTTCCTCCATTTCTCTCCTCCTCCTCTCTCTCTCAGCAGGACGGCAGACAATACGTCTGGTCAGTGTGCCTCGGGCTCTTTGAATGGACCTCTTTCTTTCTCTTTCTCTCTGTTCCCTCTTTCTCTTTCCACTCAGTGGTTGTACTTGTGAAATAGACTGGGTTAGTATAAATAGATATCTGACTGATTCTGGGAGAGTTCAACTTGATCCATTTTACGGAAGAATTGTAAATTAAGACGATAATAAAAAAAACATCCAAATCTGTATGTATATGATGTAGATTAAGATTTAACGGTCGCTGGCGCTAGTGTTGTTGGCCACTGCTAGTTTGAGCCTGTCCAGAATTTTGAGCTGGGTTATAAGACAGCATTTACTCTACTGACGAGTTCATGTTCCTCTGGGATCAGGTTCCAACTTCTTGGTAACCCCGGTGTACCAGCAGTAAGCAACTTTGGACCATGACTTTTCTTGCATGGGATTGTCACAGCAACACCAGCTGATGTGGTTTCCGAAGGTCACAAGATACCCTCCAAAAACCCAAATAACTATTCAAAATTACATACTTTATCCATTGCTGAAAAAATATAAACAAAAATAGGGGTTAGATTTGATATGAAACAGGCCCCGTGTTACTCCTTGTTGAAGACCCCTGAGGTGACTAAACCAGACTATCGATTGTATGAGTGGAGGCAGATTCATTTAGGAAACACAGTAATATGTACACACAGGTAGACTGACTTTCTTCTAAGTATCTTTGTTGTCTGTTTTTGGATTGACATGTTTGTGTATTCCTACAGTAGGGGGTCACCAATCCCTGGCATCGCTTTTTGGGGGTTGCAAAGTTTGGGAACCCCTTGTCTAGAGTATCCAGGCATTCACTGCCTGTGCGTTAAGGGACATAGAATTAGCAGGTGGTTGTTTAGCTCAGCAAAGAGAGGTGGACCTTACCTGTAACCACTTCTCATTTGGCAATAACTTGATGGTTTGGGTTGCACCCTATGAGATGAGCCCAAACAGGTGATCCAGCCTCTTTCCTGCTTGTCATTCCGCACTCTCACCCTGTTTCTTGCTCTATCCACTGTCCTGTCCTCGTGTTAAAGGCATAAAAGCCCAAAAAGTTCTTTAAATAAAGGAAAAACAGGGAGAACTCTGTTCTGAGTGAACTTCCTTAAAACTCCTTGTTAGGGACTTGGGATGACAGCAACTCCTGCTCTTTCCTGCTACCTTGAAGAGATGTCATTGCCCCCCACAAATCAAGACTGCAGCTTCCACGTGTCATTTGCAATTAGATTGGCTATGTGAACTGGAAGCCCCGCCCACTTATTTCTGGACAGCAGGATGGTGTAACCATAGCAAGCCTTTACCCCTCAAGAAATGTCCGTGACGGAAACTTTTCTTAATTTCTTGTCCCATTTCTTCCCCCAAAGTAGCGCCTTTAGGTGACTCTTAGTTTCACTGTAGATAATAAGTTACACAGAGGCTCCATTCTGTTACCTTGTAGATATGAACCTGAAAAATGTTTTTGATTATCTTTTAATGAACGGATCTTAAATTTGCTCAAATAACAAGAACTTGCAGATTAGTAAAAAGTCAAGGTTTGTCAGGTCTATTCATTAATGGTCATCGAACAGATGTTTAAGCTAGATTGTTTGCAGCTCTTGCATGTTGCTATCTGTTTTTTGAGATGAATAAATCATCATCAGGTCACTGCTGACCGTATCCGGGGCGTTGTTCCAGTGGATTGTGCTCTGCCTGCTTTCGCTCTCCATACAGACGTTTTTTCCTTCAGAAGCTAAAGCCTGCTGATTCATGATGAGTTAATACACGCGCTGGATAAAAACCCAGCTGGATACTGAAAGTATAGATCTATGAGATTAGATTCTGCAGTTTTCTGTAGATTCTGTAACTTTTTTCGTCGTAAGTTAACCTGAACCTCTCGGAGACGACTGACGTATCGGAGCTTTTTCTCTTTACCCTTCAACTTTGTGTCTCTACAGTTAATTAAGAAACTCTGTTCTCCTTCACCTGCACACACAACACACTCTTTCTCCCTCCAACACCTCCTCCTCCTCCTCCTCCTCCTCACTCATCCATCCTTCATCCCTCCATCCCTTCATGTTTTAAATTAAATTTCAAACGGCTCCTCCCTCTCTCCCCTCTCTCCCTCCTTTCCCTCCCTCCTTCATGTCTTGTTTTCTTTATAGCTCACAGACAACTGTACTGTGTGTGTAATGGACATTCCTCCAAGGCCGTCAACCGTGACCGGGGCAAAACCAACTGACCTACACACACACACACACACACACACACACACACACACACACACACACACACACACACACACACAGATACAACTATGCACAGATAAGCACACACATTTTTACATGAAAGCAAACTGTACACACACTCAGCATGATGCAAAAGCTCACACACATTTACAAACACAATAGTGCATGCATACACATGCACACAGAGTACAAACACACGCACACACACGCACTCACATGCACAAACACACACAGAGGGTCATCACTCTCACTCTGCTGGTTGCTGTGTATAGAAGTCAGTTCCAGGTCAGCGCACAGAGCCAGAGATCTTAGTCCATACAAAAGAGAGTGTGTGTGTGTGTGTCTGTGTGTGAGTGTGTGTCAGAGTGTTTTCATATGTGTGTGTTTTGTTTTCCTGCATATGTGTGTATGGGTGAAAATACTCGAGCCCCGCGGCGTCTGAAACGGCGCTCACACCCTGAAACACTTCAACAAAACGACCCGACTGAAAGGAGAATTTGAAGGCGACAGCATGTGTGTCGCTGCAAAGCATTGTGGGTAATTCGAGGGAGCACCTGTGTAAACGACACGTCAGAATAACTTGTATGTGTGTGTGTGTGTGTGTGTGTGTGTGTCACAGGCCTGACAGCAGCAGCCATGGCGGAGCTTCAGAAGCTGCAGAAGATGAAGATGATGATGAGTCTGCAAAACGGCAACGAGTCGGACAACGATGACTTACACTCAAACACAGGTACCACACACACACACACACACACACACACACACACACACACACACACACACACGCACGCTGTTTACTTAATCAACATCATCTTACATCATCTCACGTTACGTCACGAATTCCAAACCGGCGTGAAACGCTTCAGCGAGGAAAGAACAGAGAGCATTATGTGGTCCTGAAACTCAACCCGAACTCTGATGTCATACGACGTCTTGTTTAGGCTGAATGTTGAACGTATGGACACATGACGCACCTTTATGAGTGTGTGTGATGTGTGTGTGTGTGTGTGTGTGTTATATAAGTGCAGAGAGGTCAGGTTTCAAAGCTGGATCCTGCAGGTAATGTTAGACAAGGTGTTATAACGTCCTCTTAAAGCTGAAGTGACGTAGGAGTCTCCAGCCCTGCTGGTGGTGTCCGGATTGCAGGACAGGATGTTTGTCCTCCTCAGGAAGACTCTCATTATTTCCTCACTCTGAGATCAGACTGAGACAACTGTAACATTTTTACCACAGAGTCAACAGGCAGACAGCTTTCTTTCTTTCTTTCTTTCTTTTTTGTTTCTTTTTCTTTCTTTCTTTTTTCTTTCCTTCCTTCCTTCCTTCCTTCCTTCCTTCCTTCCTACCTTCCTTCCTACCTTTTTCCTTACCTTTCTCTTTCCCCTTTCTTCCTTCCTCGCTTCTTTACCTCACACTCTTTCTTCCCGTCTTTCTTTCCTCCCTCTTTTCTTTCTACCTTTCTTTCCATCCTCACCTTTTTCTCTTTTTCTTCCCTTCCTACTTCCCTTTCCTTCCCGCTTTGTTTCTTTCCTTCCTCCCTTCCTTTTTCCTTTTCCCTTCCTTCCATTCTTCCTTTTTAATTTTTTAAATCTTTTTCTCATCCTTTTTTCCTTTCTGCCTTCCTGCCTGTTTTCTTTCTTTCTTTCTTTCTTTCTCGCCTGTCTTTCTTCCTTACTTCCCTTTCTTAAATTCCTTTATCTCTTCCTTCCTTCTTTCCTTTTCTTTTTCTCTCTCTTCCTTCCTTTCCTCCTTCTTTCCCACCTTCCTTTTTCTCTTTTACTTTCTCTCTCTTTCCTTTTCTTTCTCTTTCGTTTTTCTTTTTCTTAGTTTTGGTTTTCTGTCGTCTCTCATTATTTTTCTGCACCGGTCTTTTTACCACAGAGTCAACAGGCAGAGGTGGAACATTCCAGAACATTCTGTGCTGCTTCTGTTCGTCAGAAACAAAAAGACTTTGGAAGTTTAAAGTATTTATCAGGAATGAATCAGATAACATGTATAAAAACAAGGAAAACAAGGACTTTACACACACTCACACACACTCACACACACTCACACACACACATTTACCGGTCCACTCCATCTCTGCTGTGTTCGCGTCTGAATTATTAAAACCACAGAAAACAAAAAGAAAAGAGAGAGAGCGTTTCTATTTTCTTTTCTTCCGTTCCTTCCTTTTCTTCAGCTGACCTGACTAACGCGCTGATAGAGTTACTCGTCCTCTTGTCTCTTTCTCTCCTCTACCCGTTGTTTTTTATTCCTCCCCTCCCCTCCTGCTCTTCTTCCTCCTCTTTTATTTCATTCAGAGTGTTTTCTGTTTTGTTGTGCGAGTGCGTCGAGAGCCGTCCTTTTATTTGTTCGACCTTGTTTTTTTCTTTGTGAGAGACACTCACACCAGCCTGGGAAACTCTGAAGGACAATAGAGCCGAGGAATGAGAGTAAGAACGAGAAAGAGAACAGAGAGAGTGAGTAAAGAGAGGGAGAGTAACCGCAAAAGAAGGAAAGAGGAGGAGAAAGAAGAGAGATGAGTGGAAATTATTCCACCTCTGATCGGAGTTATTTTACACCTGATGCAACATCTGTTAATGTGGTGGAGTCATACTGCAGCCAGCCAGTAGGGGGAGCTCTGAGAGTTTTGGTGTCACTTTAGGGGAGCTCTCCTGTCGTCCTTTTATACAGTGCTCTCTTAGTGCCACATTGAGGCTTTAATTAGAGCTGCAGCTTTGTCAGATGAATGCTGCTGGCTCCAGGGTGCAATCAGGGCACACGGCCAAAGTCTGGACTACAAATCCACCTGTGCAACAATCAGAAACCGGAACGCTGCAGGTACCAGAACCAGGTCGTTCAGTTTGGGGTTTTCATCTTAGATCGAATCAGAAGAAAATACAAAGATGGAGAATTTTGAGCTTCTTGGAAAAAAGTTGGACTTTCAAGTTATGAAAGGAAGATTATTCCAGACAGGGAGAGAAGAAAGGAGGGAGGAAAGGAAGTGACAACGAGAAGAGAAGAACGGAAAGAGGCTGAGAAGGAGAGGACAAGGCCGAGGAAAAAACGAGAAGAGAAAGAGAGAGAGAGAGAGAACATCTGCCCATCTGTTTATACTTCTTCTTCTTCCCTGGTGTAAATGGCAGAGGGGATGAGGCCCAGCTGTCATCCACACACACACACACACACACACACACACACTCACACACACAGCGCAGGGAATTCAGTAGGCAATAATAGAGAGAGACGGTTGCTAATTCAAACTAATGGAGGGAGATGAAGATGGATGAGAGAGGGAACAGGGGAGCATGGAGAGAGACGTGAAGGGCGAGAGAGGCTCAGTTACCAACAGAGAGAGAGAGGAAGAGAAAGAGAGTTTCACTCAGCAGAATCATGAAGAAGGAGAATAAAATATCCAGTTATGAGAACAACGATGATGTTCATTAACAAGCTCCAGAATAATGAACTGATAACAACGTGTGTGTGTGTGTGTGTGTGAGTCATTTCTGAATGTGTCATATTTACTTTAATCAAATTAATTTACTTTACTTAAGACTTTAACTGACAGTTTTATTATTTGTTTCAAAGGCTGTTTTAGATCACATTCAATTTTTTTTATTTTTCAGGAAAAGAAAAAATTTTAAGCGTTTGGGGTTTAAATCTACAGCAGAATACGTTACAGGAAAAATATGTAAAGTTTCAATCTCACAATCTGCACAAAACTACTAATATGTCCACTCATTATTTTCCTGTCATCCCTTTATGCCAAGAGGGACATTTGTGAAAAATAAATTTTTTTAAAAATCAAAAATTTTGGGAAAAAAGCTCCTAAAACTTCCTAGACAAATTGAAAAGCATGTGTGTTAAAGAGATTCAACGTTTCACAATAAAGCTTTAAAATAATGCAAATAATTAAAATTTCACAAAAAATGTATTATGTATTTATTCATTTGATTATTTATTTATTTATTTGATTTTTTATGTGGAAAAAACACCAGAGTATTGCTGCTTTCAGGCGTCTTTTTCTGAGGACAGTCTGGTTCTTGCACAATTTTTAAATAACTTAATATCTTTAAAAACCTTACATATAACTTTACAACAGTAAAAATCCCTATTTCAATTTATGACCTTTTAGCTAACTGTGGATGAAAATTCAAACTTTATTCAAACTTTTTCACACATTATTTTTGTAACATTTCATTTTTTCTCCCTCAAAACTTACAACTTGAATCACAAGATTTTTTTAAGACTTTTCCTCCTGAAATTATGATTTTGTCCTCATTAAATTGCAGCTTCAGTCTGTGAAAACATCCTTCACAGAACTTTCTCCTGTGATATTTTTACTTATGCTTCCATGTAAGGTCATGTTCTTATAATCTGACACTCTGTTTTAGTATTCTGAGTCAGGATGTGAGTAGCATAAGTTATTTCTTCCACCTTTTCATCTATAGTTAAAAAATACATTGTTTAAAAAAACAAGTTGAATATTTCATTAACAGTGCCTGTAAACAGTTATAAAACTTTATTTCTGTCTTCAAGCCCTTAAATTTGAATAGTTGAATAGTTAAGAAGTTATTGAAATAAAATAACCTCTTTTAAAAATCACTTTCAGAAGTTTTCATGGAAATTTTAAAACATTTTTTTCCACTATTTTATGAATATTAAATAATGTCATATCAGACTATTTTCACCATGACAATAATGAATTCTTTCTGGTCTGTTAAATGACTGTTGGTGGAAGTTTTTCTGTGAAGTTTGATTTTTTTTTTTTTTTTTTTTTTGATTTATTTACATGTTTTTATGTTTTTAAGTCTGTGTTAGCGTTCCTGAAAGATGTGCACATACAAACAGACTTAAAGCACTAAGAGTGTTCATGTTATAGGAGCGACTCAGAAATGCACGGCCCAAACAATCCTTATGTTACCTGCGGGTGTGCAGTGCAGGGATCAGATGCTTTAGATGCACAGCAACAATAACTGAGGGGGCGGGGACAGCATACAGCAGGACGTCTTTATAATCCATGTGAACTGGATATTATGACATGAAGAAGTCACGTTTTAAGCCACCATGTCTCCATGTCTACCCAGGAGGGAGTGAGTGCTCTTGGGATAAGGAGCGTTTGACGAGCCCCCCTGCTGGAGCCCACAGTGGAGGACCAGGAGGAGGAGGAGGGGCAGCAGTGGGAGCAGGAGGAGGAGGAGCTGGAGGTGGTGCAGCAGGAGGAGGAGGAGGAGCTGGAGGCGGCGCAGGAGGAGGAAGAGGGCCGGGCATAGGAGCTGTCAATCAGCAACAACTCCAGCAGCAACAGCAGCTACTGGCTAACAGTGAGTACGCAGGAATTCAAACATATAACAAAACACACACGGCTGCTGTTTTATCACACAACCAGAGGACTTTAACACTTAATGAACCAAGTTGGGACACGTCCGTCTGCTACATTCAAAGTGAAAAACATTCAACTTTTAAGGTATCAAACCAAAGTACAACCTCAGCTGTTAGGTTTAACTTGATTTAAAGTCTCACAACACACACATACTGTCTTTTCATCCAAACAAAAGACTTTATATTTAAATTGTCCCAATGAGGATCACTAATTTTGGTAATTTAAAAAAAAAAAATCAAAAACAGGATGAGACATTCACTTTTACAGGCTTTAACTGTACAAAAATTCATGATTTTATTTTGAAGGAAATCACTTTTAAAGGTAGGCTCAGTTGATGTCTCGTACACACATTCTGGATTATGGTGGAACAGGGGACTACAAACGGGTTTTTAGTTTTCTGGTCAAAGAGAAAACTGTTAAAGCTCTTAGTCCTTGTGTGACATCAGGTTTGGGTTTTTATTTTTGTGTTTTAGAAACTGCTAAGAGGGCAGGCTTAAGAGATGTCACGCCAAAACACACACATACATACTCAGTGTGTGTGTGTGTGTGTGTGTGTGTGTGTTTAAAGGGGTGGCAATATTTGTTAATGTACGCCATTTAATCTGTTCCCATCTCCTGTATTAACACTCTGCCGGGATTAATCAGCACACACTCTACTAAATGACTCAATTTATCAACACCATGCTCACACACACATACAACCACATACACACACACACAGTAACAAACAGATACACACTCATTCTCGCTCTTTTTCTTACTGCAGAAGTAATATGTTCACACATACACACACAGAAACTGGGCAGCGGGAGGCGACAAACACTCACATTGATTATTCTATCACTTCACTCGTCACGACAACAGCAATCAGTGTTATTGTTTCATTGGAATGAAAGCGGCCGCAGCAATTTTTTTTTGTGTGTGTCCGTGTGTGTGTGTGTGTGTTTCTCAGACAGCTGTGGCAACAACCCTCCAGAGGATCTGTGTTTTTTGGGAGCTTTCCTTTAAAACTGGGGGCTGTTTTAAGGTTCAGGAGGGTGCGGTGTCAGAGGTTAGAGGTGAAGGTTGTGCTTTTAGGGGGTTCAGAGTTAAAGGATTGGATTAAAGTGAAGGGAACAACCCTAAAAGAGGCGATCAGTGGAAAAAGAAAGAAGGACGTCAGAGGTGTGTGAAAGAGGAAAGCGTTAAGAGAGAAAACTACAAAAAAAAACAAAACAGGAAAGCTGAACACAATTAGACAAAAGCAAAGAGTGAGGGAAAAAAGAAATGAGGCTTTGACCCTTTTTTCTTTCGCCTCATCACCCTTTAACCCCCCCGACCTCCATATTTTCTCCTTTCCCTTTCTTTCCCTCCCTCCTCCTCTGCTTTGTCAACTTTTATTAGCGAGACATTTGACACGGCGATGACACCTCTCCCTCTCTCTTTCCTCAAGGTTAAGTTCAACTCAAGTTCACAGACACAGCAGCCCAGTCGCCTCCTTTACTGTTGTGTGTGTTGCTTTTATTTAGTTATAACAAAAAGGAAACGTTAAGAAGGCAGAATAATGAAAATATGAAATATGGAAAAGTGGAATATTTGAGGTTCCTTTTAAAAGTGGCACCCATTTTATTTCAAACTGGGTTAAGATAAATAAAAACGTCCTTTTGGGGAGTTAAAGGTTTATTTTCCTCAATTTCATAAGTGTGAAAACTCGTTCACAGTTTCTGTTCTAACGATCCTCGCTCAGGGTTGGACCTGCCCTTCATGATGATGCCCCACCCCCTTTTGCCCATGGGACTGCCCCCTGCCTCTGTCGCCATGGCGATGTCGCAGATGAACCACCTCAATACCATCGCCAACATGGCAGCGGCGGCCCAGCAGATACACACTCATGTACATCGCGCACCCGTCATCAAGGTAAAAGACACTCCAACGTACATTTGAAGAATCAGAGAGGACCGAAGTAGGTTCCCTGAGGAACGCCATCAAAATATAGTTTATGTTATTTTCTTTCTTTGAAAACACAATCATCACTCTTAATTTTTTAAATTTAAAAATAGTAATAAAATAGTTACCATATAAATAAAATTACATTAACAAAAAGGGTGCTGAGGAACTGAGAAACTGAGGAAACGCTATCAAAAGGTCTAAACGAGGAAACACTGAAGGAAGAATAAGACGTTAAAACTCAAGATAAGAAACTGAAACCAATTTAAAATAAATACATATGTTAATAAAATAAACTAAAGCAGTTAATGAGAATAAGATGCTAAACTAGAATTTAATAGTAAGGTTGTAAAAGTTTTGAGATAAAAAAAAAGTCTAATGTATATTTGAAAAATCAGAGAGGACCAAAGAAGGTTCCCTGAAAAACACAACTATATTAAAGTTTAACTTGATTTAAGTCTTTTTTTTTTATTTTTAAATAAATGTTTTAATTTTCTTTTCAAATACTTGATTTTTTCAATAAAGTTTCAGGGTCCTTTTTTTTTTTTCTCCTTTTTTTCCTTTTTTTCCCTTTTTTCATTTTTTTTTCTTTTGAGAAAAAAATGAAAAAAAAATAGAAAAAAAATGAAAAAATTGAAAAAAGGAAAAAAGAAAGAAATGAAAATAGAAAAAAAGTTTCAGCAAGTTAAATGAACATATTTAATGATCAGTGCCACTGGACAGCTATAAACTGCCTCTTTCTTTGTATTTGGAGGTTATTTAAAATACGGTAAACTGTCCAATGAATTGATTTCAGAAGTTTTCATGGCAGATTTCAACATTTCAAACACAGCAAAGCTTTTTGTGTTATTTTTTAGTGATAAATGTTTTTCAAAGCTTCAGTTCAGCCAGATTCACCCGGAGAGTACTGAAAATCTGTATTTTTTAAAATATTAAAACTTAAAGAAAAAAATCCAGCGGTGAGTTTAAAAAGAAACAAGAAATATTATTTTTTTAAGTGTCATAATCTTGTATAATATTCTTATTTCAGGATACTAAACGTTGCTTATCACGTCAGCCGTCATTTTTGGCTTCTTATATCTTAAAATAAGACATTTTTTTTACTAGAAATACAAAAAAAAAAAAAAAAAAAAAAAAAAGCTCATAGCTTGTAGTTTTAGTTGTGAAGTCCTGAATCTTTGTTGTCTCAAAACAAAAATGCGTCACAGATATTTGGAAGGACTTGGTTGAATTCCCCTGGTTCAGGTCTTACAGGTCTTATATTTTTTGATGAAACCTTTCATTGTTTTTTTTCTTTCTCCAGGAGAGAGTGTGTGACAGTCCCTCTCTCTCCCCGTCTGTGGATGAAACAAACACTCCTCTTCAGTCTCAGCCCAGCAGCTCCGCCTCCAGCTCACCTGAAAGACTCGGTACGTGTGTGATACACACATTCGAAACATTTCAGGGTTTCTAACTCTTCATTACCATTAAAAAAAGTTATTAGGGTTATGCACCAACACACACACACACACACACACACACACACACACACACACACACGCTTGAGCTCACTGCGCTGCTTCTTTCAACAGGATTGGTGTCAGCAGATGCAGATGTTGCGCTGCCCAACCCTGCTGCACCCATCAAGAAAATAACAAAGGACAAAGGTTGGACCACACACACACACACACACACACACACACACACACACACACACACACACCTAAATGCGATGAACACTTCTGCCTGTTTACTGTCTGTGTCTCTCACACACTTCTTTAGGATATTCCATTATGCACCTTAATCTAAACCCTCACCCATTTTCTTTTGACATCTGACAAATCGTCCTCACTTAGGGGGGCTTTCCTCATCCGCCGCCTGAACACACACACACACACACACACACACACACACACACACACACACACACATTAAAACACAGTGGCTGAAAACACACATTCAGAGTCACACACAAACAGAGAAACAGAAGCGTCAGGACGTTCTGCACCTCCTATTGATCACCTGTCTCTGAGCCATCAATCAGAAGAAACGAAGGAGGGGGAGATGGATGAACGCAGGGAGGGAGGGGGGAGGGAAGGAGGGAGGGAGGGTGAGGCTAAATGAAGGAGGCAAGGCTAAAAGGGGTCAAGGGGTCATGCACTAAAAGCATGCGGGGCCTCTCCGTCCTCCATCACACTCTTTCCCCTCTCTCTGTATTTTCCATTCTTATAACACGTTCTGTGTTTAATTCGTCTCTTCTCCTCCTCCTCCTCCTCCTCCTCCTCCTCCTTCCTCTCCTCTCAGACTGGAGAGTAACACTGCAGACATCAGCAGGAGAGGCTTTCTTTAAAATCAATAAGGGCAAAAAAAAAAAAAAAAAAATCTGTTCCTGGGTTTCAGAGGAGCAGAGACGTAACGCTGCATCTAAAGTTAAATACTGTTTCTAAATGCACCACGCTCTCTCACACGGCTCAGGTGTTTACCAAACTTTCCACTGACATGTTAACATTTAAGATTAGTGACCGGAGGCAAACTGAATATTTATCCAACTGAAGGATAACAAATTTCCCCCTATAAACCGTCTTTGTGGGGGTCTTTAAACCACGATTAAAATGTAACATAACGTAGAGAATGAATCGTATCTAGCAAATTGTTTGGTATCACATCCTGTCTTAAAGTATTACATCGTACTGTATTGTGACATAATGCAGCATCACGTGACAAAGCGTAACATAACTGTGAGGACTGTCTGTCTGAAGTGGATCACAGCGTCACCTATTGGCTGGAATCGTGGCGTGTTTGTTTAGGAAATGAATGGAGATCAGATCTTCTTTCTAACACTACTTTTCTTTGTCCAAGACGACTTTTTTTACCGGATACAACAGATCTCTGTTCTCACGACTAAACTTTGTCAGCTGGCGTGGTGTTGTCGTAGAGACTTCAACGTGCCGTATAACCTATACTGGTGCTGATAATCTCATTTTAAATTGTGGATTAGGATTAGGCAGATATCTAGAAGAGAGAACGTCCTCACAGGAACTTTAGAGTAAAAATCAGTGTTTCGTACCACATCCTTTTTTGATGTATCATATCGTAGCCTAACAAAATGCAACGTAGTGCAACGTAGTGCAACGTAGCTTGAGAGAATCATGTCTCTCAGTAATGAATTGTATCTCATTAAAGTATATCATTAAAATATAGCATAAAATAACTTGAAGAATTATATCGTTGAGAAACAAACTGTATTGTATCTTAAGGCATAAAATAACAAATCATACCATATCACATCTTAAAGCGTCGTATCAAAACGTACCGTATTGTAACGTAACTTAACATTAAAACTGTACCGTTGAGTCACATATTGCACTGAATCCTGTCGTATCCAAGCGGCAACCTCCGGTCTGAAAATATGAGGCAATGCGGAAGTGCTAAAGTCTGATCACGTGACTGTGGAGCGTCCTATGGTTGTTACCGTGGAGACTCACAGCCCGCCTCAATTCCAATATGGCCGCGCCGGCCGTTTTCCTTCAAAAGTCCGTTTCAGAAACAGACGGGTGACATCGTGGAGACTACGTCCATTAATTATACAGACTATGGACGTATCATGTCTTAAAGAATCGTTTTATATTGTATCGTAACTCATCGTAACGTAACATAGTATAACATCACTTCAAGAATCGTACCTTAAAGTAACGATACTGTAGCATAACTTTAAAATATCTTTAAGTAACAAATTGCATCGTTGTATCATATAACATCATGTAAAGAATCAAGTTGTGTCTTTTTGCATCGTATCTTAACAAAGTGTAGCATAACTTTATAAATTCATTAACAAATCGTATCGTATGGTATCGTAGTGTGTAGTATTGTATAATACGGCGTTGTCTCTCTTCATGGTACTCTGTCGTATGAACTATATCTTGATGCTTGTACCTGTATCATTGTACCATTACGTCCCGTACTGTCCGGTAAGGTATTTAGCGCTGTATCATATTTTGTCATACTGTACAGCTTGTTTTATGAATTTATGGTGCTTAACTTGACCTTGTTGGTAATGCAGAGGTACAAAGAGTTAGCTTAGCTCGGAAACGATTCAGACACTTAGTACTTAAAGTCAGTCGTTACCAGTTTCATCTTCTTATCCGACTAAACTGAGTCGTCCCTGGACTTCCACTCAAACTGGAACCAAAAACAGTTGAAGAACCAAGTTGCTCATTAAAGATATTCAGGTATTTAAGTCCTGTTGATAAGCCAAATTTTTAAGGAGCCTCTCAGACACACAAAAAGAGTTTACTGCCCGTCTCGGGGGGAAATAACAGACAACAGAATGTTCTCCGTGGCCTCCCTCCATCTGGAAGGTATATTGGAGCAATTACTGAGGCAGAACTACACAATAAACTAAACCTGTGTTTGTGATAGAGAATGACCTTCCTGTGTGTCATAGCCTCGTTTCTTTGCCTTCATAAAGCGGGAAACTCGCTCCAGATTTTGTAGCGTGTTGTGTTAAAGCAGGAGTTCCACTCTGGACGTGTTTAATTCATGACTGGAGGGCCAATCAGTGATAAAACGCTACATTTTAAACTCTGTTTTTTTGATGAGTAGATGAAGTTTTGATTTCATCTCATATTTTTCTTTTTTCTCTCATTTACCCGTTTTATTTCTCATCTTTTCACCTTTCGTCCTACATTTTCACTGCTTCCTCTCCGCCTTTTCCCCCAACCCTTAATTGCTCATACTTTGGAGCACAAATCTGACTTTTTTGTTGCCGTAATGTGGGTTAATAATAGAACAAACATTTTAAAAATGTGAAAATTAAAAAAAAGAGAGACCTCCAGAGACGGGCACTGAGGGAATTTGGAGGGGAAAAGAAGGAAAATATAGACGGAAAAAGAGCGCAGCGGAATATTGAATTCTTAAAAGAGAAGAAAAAAGATTTGAAGATGAAGGAAAAAGACGCGAACGTGGAAAAAAAGGTGAAGAAGATAAACGGAGGGAGTGAGGAAGGAGAGAAGGATGTATGGATGAAGAGGCAGATAGGCGATTGAGATGGTGTGTGTGTGTGTGTGTGAGTGTGTTAGAGTGCATCTTAATCAGCGTTAATTTCACAGCAGAGTTAACCCAGTTGTCAGTGTGTTAGGCATTAAGGGCTGATCAGACACTGTGACGCACTCACAATGAACACACACTCACACACACACACACACAAACACACAAATCAAGGATGTCTTTAATCCTTGCCAATTAGTACCCCACATGATTGTCTGAATACTAACGACTGCTCCATGTACGTGGAAGTGTGTGAGCATGAGTGTGTGTGTGTGTGTTTGGTGTAATTGATTTCTCTGACGCTGCTCCGTTGACTTTTATTCCTTCATAAACGTCAACATTTCATAAACTCGGCTCAGAGAGTTTGACGACGTGTCGCAGAAAGACACAGATTTTCTTCGTTTTACGTTTTATTTTGAAAACCGAGCACTCGAGCTTCCTGAAAGGAAACGTCTCTTCTTCTGCTGATAAATCTTTGAGTTGCGTCGTGGATTTTTGTCATATGATCTGTAAGAAGGTCTACTCCAGCGTCCTGCTCACCCTGTCAAGATTCTAGTTTGTATAACTGCCAGTTTACGATACATTAACCCAAAACTGAAACTTAAGAGGGGGAAATTTTTCGTAAATATTAGTGTGTAAAAAGTGACACTGCTTCTGCTGTTTAACAGTCTCCTTAATGCAGTCGTTTCTGTTTATCAGCCAGCGTCCAGATTTTTTTCTTCTTTGGGGCCTGAAGAAAAAAAATCAAATTTTGTTTTTAATAGTATGAAAATTTGGTTCTTTCAGAAAGTTGCAGACGTGCGTCAGATGGTTAAAAAGCTTATCAACTAGAAAATACACAACATTTAAATGTGTTTAAATGTTGAATAATTTTCAATTGAATTACCAAAAAAAAAAAAAATAACAATAATAATTAATTTTGACATGAAGTTCAAAACGTTTGATGTTGGATGCTCATGTGCATGTAGTCTACTGGAGTGGACATATCTGTAACTTTATGAACAAAATCAAATATTGAAAAATGGAAAAACTTTTTTTTATGTCCCGTTTTTATTTAATTTATTTTTATTTTGTTTATAATTTATTTTTATTAATTTTATTTTTAATTTATTTTTATTAATTTTATTTTAATTTTTATTTATTTGTATAATTATTTATTTAATTTATTTATTTATTTAAATTTTATTTTAATATTTATTTATTTTGTTTATTCATTCATTCATTCATTCATTTTATCAATCAGACTGTAAACTTACATTTCTTTTGTTTTAAGAACCAAACCAGGTGTGGGCAGAGCCTATTGGTTAAGTCCTGTGTTCATATAACAGACGGCTCTTTATCCACATGTTATTTCTTGTATCTCTTTCCTGATTTGGCTGTTTCCTGTGTCTCTATAGCCGCTCCTATCTCACAATAAAGCTAAACAGCCAATGTTTCCTGCTCTGATGTGATAAAAATGTTTTCTTTTTGTGATTTTGTTGCTGTTGTAACAAAGTGTGTGTACATAAGACGTACTGTGACACAGACGACTCTTGTTTAAGTTCCTCGAAGAGAAACTGGGAAATGAAGTGAGACCATACCGTGAAAATGAAAGTGAAACAAGTCGCACCATTTACCTCGAAAAATAAGCTCAAAGTGACTCAAAGACTGGTCAAAAAGTTTGAAGTTTGAGTTCTTAAATTTGAACCTATCGGGGGTTTTTGTTTGTTTGTTTCTAGAAGAGTCTTCGCTGGGACAGGCCCTGCCTCCTGGCTTCCCCGCTCCATTCCTATTCGCCGATGGCCTATCGTCGGTAGAGACTCTGCTCACCAACATACAGGTAACGACGACCACAACGACCCCGTGTTTAAAAACTGAAATTAAGACAGAGGAAATCCATGTTTGTTTGGCTTCTTATAATGTAACGGCTCTGATCTGAGAGCTCCCTGCCCTCCATGTGCGCATGTGGAATGCCAAAGCCTGAAACGGAGAGCGCACGCCTGGCCTCTTTCTTATTTTCATGTCTTTTTCATTTCATGGTGAAACTCAGAGCAGGAGGCACAGAAATGATGTTAAATCACGGTTCTCTGTAAATAATGCTCTGAGGTTTTAAATGTCAACGACTCCGTAATGTCACAAACCGTATACGTCTGAAACCAGACCTGTAATTATACGTTTTGTGTTTTAAATGTCTCAGGGTCTGCTGAAGGTGGCGGTGGAGAACGCCCGGGCACAGGACAAACAGATCCAGGCGGAGAAGAGAGAGCTGAAGATGGAGCTGTACAGAGAGCGAGAGATGAGAGAGAGTCTGGAAAGACAGCTCACCTCCGAACTACAGAGCAGAGGTGTGAAAAACCGCACGAACAAAGATTCATCGTGCTTTTTAAACGATTATACCAGGACCAATCCAGCATGTAGAGGTTTTTCAGCATAGATTTAATCCTGATACTGCAGATTTTATGATTTGAAGTCTTTAAACCAAGAGAAAAGACTCGTCGGACGATCTCTGAGTGATCGGTTATCGTTCGTTTTCTCAGCCTCCATCCAGAAGCGTCTGAAGAAGGAGAAGAAGGCCAAGAGGAAGCTGCAGGAGGCGCTGGAGTTCGAGTCGAAGAGGAGGGAGCGAGTGGAGGACGCTCTGAAACACTCGTCCTCGTCCTCCCCGTCTCCGGAGCCGCTGCACGCCAACAACAACAACAACAACAACACCAAGAACGGTACGGCGGACTGTTTGTTTACTTCAGGGTTTATTCTGTCTGAACGATCTGTTTCCTTAAAACTTTGGCTTGTTTTTCGAGCTCAGACTTATTTCTCTGTTCTTCTTTTTGTTTGTACTGTTTCAGTTTGGATTCCTTCCGTTTTTTTTATCTGGACTGGATTCTTCTCAAAGCTTCTTTTATTTGATTTCATCTCTCAGTTGGCGGCTTCGTTTCTCAGCCTTGTTTACATCAACAAACACGATGTCTATGATCTGTCTACGATGTCTGCAATGTTTTTCTTTCTTCTTTGATCATTAAAATTCAGTAACTCAGTCTGTGCTGCTCTCATACGGAGCTTGATGTCACCTGGGAATCATGGGAAAACTTGTCTTGATCTAGAAAAGTAGTGCGAAAAAGAAGATCTGCTCTCCAAAACAAATGCACACAAATACACACACAAATGGGTGATGGTGCTCATGGGAAATGGAGTCTTTATCCCAGAATAACACTTACTGTTTGTTTTGTTTTGATTTGAAGTTAATTCGTGCATTTATTCAGAGATGACAGGAACAGGGCGAGAGTGGGAAGTGACATTTGAAAATTGTGGACTGGAACCCTGGCTGTCTGTGGTGTGACCTAAACCAGTGGTTTTCAAAGTGGGGGCCGGGGCCCCTTGGGGGGCCTCTAGGGGGCGCTAGGGGGGCCTCAGAATGGAACCCTGGCTGTCTGTGGTGTGACCTAAACCAGTGGTTTTCAAAGTGGGGGCCGGGGCCCCTTGGGGGGCCTCTAGGGGGCGCTAGGGGGGCCTCAGAAAATTGGAGGAAAGGGGAAAAAATATTAAAATATTATTTTTATTTTTCGATTTTTTTATTCTTTTTATATAACCATTTGTCCTGAATGTTCAACACATAAACTGCCGTAATTGACAGATTCTCAAGTTTCTGATTGTTCCTAACCACACCTTGTGTGACAGCTCAAAGTTGGGCATGATGATCATCTTTGTTGACCTGGCTGTTTGCGCCTGTTATCAAGCTTGCTTGTAGCTAGCTAGCACAAGGTTTTGCAGGAAAATTCGAAAAATATGAGGCCACCAAGCTCATCCCTCCCACTGGTGTAATTTGTCACATGCACACATACACACACATGAGAGAGAAGTTTTGTTTGTTTGTTTTGGTCTTATCTGTTAACAGTTTGTTGAACAGTTTATTATTCATTGGGAATATACAGTGCTAAAAACACATTTTTTAATTAGTTTCTGTGTTAAACAAATGTAATAGTTATTGAAAAGTGAGTAAAAGTAAGAAAAAATTTTTTAAAAGTTGATGTTTCTATCATATTTTGAAGCATTGTCTGTTGGTTTGCAAAGGGGGTCCCCGGCCAGAAGCTACTGCTGTTTGGGGGGCCTTGGCGTGGTAAAGTTTGGGAACCCCTGACCTAAACCGTTCAAACCGTCTTCCTACGTCAAGACTTTTGGTTGCAATGTGCTGTTTCTGTGCAGATGTGTAGCACATTTTGATGCCACCTGTTTTGGATATTGCTAGCTGCCGGTATCGTAGCTGCATTTAGCTTTGAGTAACTTTGAAAGCTTTAAGGTTCATCTGGTTACCTGTTGTTGTAAACTGAGGTTTGTTTACGTCATCGTATTCTATCAAAAAGTGCTGCTCTCAGTGCTGTTTGCAGAGGGGAGCAGTCGGTTGCGTAAAGTGGAGTCGAGGTGATGCACGTCTGTGGCAAAGCTAGTGTAGCGCCATCTGCTGGGTCAGATACTGTGATGTAAATATCAGTGTAGTTCCGTCCTAAGCCGCTCAAATGGAACCAATCAGGACGTCTCCTGATTATAAATGAGTGTTTTTATGTAAATTTATGAGCCTGATTCTCATCCTTTGTCGGTTCCAGCTCTCCAGTGCGAGTCTAACCCGCTTCACAAACGTAATAAAAGAATATTTCTGTGTTTGGACTGTGTTAAACACAGAAACAAGCTTTTGTAAGACATCCCCATGGATCTTGGAAATTATCATGTTCCCTTTTGCAGGTTTTTGATATTTCATAAACTGAACGAGTGATCAATTTGTCACAAATATAATTGGCAGATTAATTCCTAATAACAAGAATTCTTACTTGCAGCTCTATTAATAACAGAGCTTATGTTTTCCAAAAGGAGCTCTCGGAGGATTTGCTGTGTAAACGCAGCCAAATGTTTTAATACCCAAACATTTTTAAGCACAGTTAAGGTGCTTTGAAGAGGAAGAACGAAAATAGCGTCCAAAAATATAATTCTCTGGACAAATGGTTGTGTTTGTGTTGTTGTTCTTTGTAAATCCAGCGGGCTTTCTTTGCCCTGAGTACAGTTACTAGGTGCTGTTTGTTTTTTATGAGCCGACCCGCTGAGACTCTGTCCTGTCTTTGTGTTTCATACCAGACGCTGCTGTAGCCGAGGATAAACCTGAACTTAATGGAAACCAGCAAGACAACGGCTCTGTACAAGGTGCCTGAACACACGCACACACACTCACACACACACACAATAAAAAAAAAATACACAAAAGGCACAGTCAGATACACTCTTGTGCATGCAGACTCATGCTGAGACACTTTTTAACAGATATGACACTGTACACACGCGTGTTCAAAGGCGCACACACATTTACACTGACACACACACACACACGTGGTGGGCACATGTGTGTGTTGGGGCCCTGGTGAGATTAGTGGAGACATGAAGCAGACACTGTGGCCTCCCTTTGATGTGCACCTTATCAGACACACATGTGAGTGTGTGTGGAAATATTTCATCCCGTGTGTGTACGAGAGTGGATATTTGTGTGTCAACAGGCCTGTATTTCTTTTAAGACCCAGTGTGTGTGTGTGTGTGTGTGTGTGAGTGTGTGTGGGGAGGGAGCAGTTTCAATCGTGGACCTTGAAGTGGAGGACACTGAAAAGTAGGACACTTTTAGTTTGGACGTATTTTGGATGCTGAAAATTTTTTTTCAAAGCAGGGTGAATTTTTGGAAAGTAGAGACGAGTGTGTGTGTGCGTGTGTGTGAGAAAATCAGGTGAGTGTTCAATTTTTCAGAATGTTCAGTCTGTTCAATCCCAGCGTTTTCAACCCACGGCACCGTCAGGTGATGGTGATTTCATTTTTGTGGAACAGTTTCAGTCTGCAGCTCAACTTCTCTTATTTTCTTGATATTTATTGTTTAACCTCACAAACCCAAACCCCCTGACCCTAACCTGTACACAGTCACAACTTGATTTACAAGATAAACAGAGAATGTTACAGGTCTTTTAGAATATAATTTTTAATGTTTGCCTCGGTCATAAATTGGGGTGAAAGATTGGTTCCCTGGATAATTCCCAAAGACAGAAACTCCACCTTTGAAAAAAGGAAAAATCAGGGTGAGCCAGAACCTGTGGTGTCCGCTCAGATAGGAGCTTCCGCTCCAGGAGGGTCGCTGGATGGATAGGAGGGGGAACGTGAACACTGCTCCCCTGGACAGTAGAGCACGTGGGTTTCCCTTAGCCCACAATCACACTTAGCAAGTGGAACACACTCCACTACCTATACAGATAGATTTCTCTGTTGGCCAGCGTAAGTAAGGATTGATACAATTACCCTGAACCCAAACCCTAACCCCCTTACCCTAACCCCCTTACCCTAACCCCCTTACCCTAACCCCCTTACCCTAACCCCCTTGCCCTAACCCACTTACCCTAACCCCCTTGCCCTAACCCACTTACCCTAACCCCCTTACCCTAACCCCCTTGCCCTAACCCACTTACCCTAACCCCCTTGCCCTAACCCCCTTGCCCTAACTCACTTACCCTAACCCCCTTACCCTAACCCCCTTGCCCTAACCCCCTTACCCTAACCCCTTTACCCAAACCCCCTTACCCTAACCACCTTACCCTAACCCCCTTGCCCTAACCACCTTACCCTAACCACCTTACCCTAACCCCCTTGCCCTAACCACCTTACCCTAACCCCCTTACCCTAACCCCTTTACCCAAACCCCCTACCCTAACCACCTTACCCTAACCACCTTACCCTAACCCCCTTATCCAAAACTGTAACCTTTACTCTCACCACCCCCCCTTACCCTACCTGCCTAACCTGTGACCCTAACCCAACTCTAACCCTGTGTAGCTTGTGTGAAGTGCTTTTTAAGGCAGTGCCTTAAAGACATGTATACTACAGCATCGTTATATGTGGTAAGGACTCCTTTCCCGTTTACAGTAAATTGCCGTAAAGACTTTTCTCAGTAAGTTACTCCAGACATTACGGTAACACGCTCCTAAAAGTACAGAAAACATCAGTTACAGTGTAGAAATACTTGTTTATAAACATGTAACATATGTTTCTGATGTAATTTGGCACATTTTTAAACACTTCTGAGTAATTTTTGCACTTAAAGAGGAGAAGTGACGACGTCACAGAGTTAACTTTATAAAAAAAAGGGCGACACGTCTGATCGTCTGCTGCGGTCGTTTGAGGGTTAAAACTTAGAAAGCAGGTACAGACCAGAGTCCTGGACTTAAGGAAGCATTATGCCAATGAGGGTCCTCACAAGTACAGTACTGATGTGTGTGTGTGTGTGTGTGCGTGTGTGTGTGTGTTAGTATGCATGTGTCGTCCTCTCTCCACCAGCTGTGCTCAGTCCTCCCTGACATTGAAAACCTTCACTTGAAACTCTGCGTGTATAAATGAATATCTACAGGAACACACACTTTTCTGCCTCTGTGAGTGTGCGTGTGTGTGTGTGCCGTACCTGTGTGTGTGTGTGAGTGTGTGTGTGTGTTTGATCCACACTCTGGTGAGACAGGGAACTCTAATTAGCTCTCTCTCCTCTTTAGACCTCTTTTAGATCCCCTCTCTTCTGCAAGCCAAGCACTCTGACACACACACACACACACACACACACACACACACACACACACACACACACACACACACACACACACACACACACACACACCTGATTTCATTAATGTTGATTGGCCCTGTAGGACCCCTTTGCTGCCTTGCTCACGCACACACTCGCATTGACAAACACACACTCATCCCTCCTGCCATAAAAGCATTTTGCACCTACAGAGGTTTATAAACACACACACACACACACACACACACACACACACACACACACACACACACACACACACACACACACACACCTCCCCTGCCTCTCTCACCTTCCACACTCTTAATTAACGAGTGAAGAGAAAAGTGCTGAATACAAAGAAAGACATCGCATTACAATCAGAAAGAGAGGGAGAGAAAGAAGGGAGGGAGGGAGGGAGGGAGAACGAGGAGCAGGGGAGAGATAGAGCGAGAGAGAGAGAGAGAGAGAGAGAGAGAGAGAGGTTCCTTTAAAGGTGACTAATTGGCCGAAGAAAATTAAGACGAGAAGGAACAGAGGAGAGATGAGAGAGGAGAGTAAAGAAGTTGTAATAAATGTAGAAAGAGAAGAAAAACAAACTAAAGGAAGAGAAAAACGAGAGGAAAGGAGAGAGAGATCTGTCAGAAGATGGACTGAGGTAAAGAGGTGTGGATGAGGAATTAAAAAAGGGAAGATGAGAGGAGGTAAAGAAGACATGAGAGACAAAAGACGACTGGAAAATGATGAAAGAAGAAGAGGTGGAGGAGAGAGAAGAGGAGAAGTAACAAGAAGACAAAAAAAGGAAAAGAGGAGCTAATGGAAAAGAAAGATGGAGAAAAGAAAGAAAGAAAGGAAAGGATAAGAGAGGGAAGAGAGAAACAAAAAGAAAGGAAGAGTGAAAAAGGAAAAGAAAATGTGAAAGGGATGGAAGTTTGAAACGAAAAAGAGGAGAAGAAAAAAAGAGAAACCAAGGAGAGGAAAAAAAACGAAGATAGAGTGAAAGAAGGAGAGAGGGAAGAGTAAAAAAGAAAGTTACAGAAAAGAAAAGATTAAGAGGACAGAAAAGGGACAAGAAAGAGATAAAGAAAGTAAGAAAGGAGGAAGAGGAAGAAGAGAAAAGAAAGAAAGATGGAAATAAAGAAAAAAGAAAAGATAAAGAGAGGATGGAATGAAGGGTAGAAAAGGTTAAAGGAAAGAAACAAGAGAGAAAAATGGAAAGAACAGGAAATAAGAATAAAAAGGAGGAAAGAAACAAAGATGGAGGGAAACAGGAGGAAATAAAGAGAAAAGAGAGAATAAATGAAAAACAGGAAAGAGAAGGAGGAGTAAAAATAAAGAAATAAAGTTAGAGAAAAGGAAAAAAGAAGGGATGAAGTGAAAATGATGAGCTTCAGAGAGGAATAAAGAAAAAGAGAAAAAGAAATCAAAGATTAAAAACTGGAGGAAGGAAGAGGAAGAAAGAGAGAGAGGAGAGGGAAGTGTAATTTGTAAAGGAGTAAATAAAGGAGGGCAGGAGAACGAGGGATGAAGAGGAGGAGGAGGAGGAGGAGGATGAGGAGTGTGTTCCTCTGGAGGAAGCTGAAAAATGTGACCCTGTTCTGAGACCTGCTGACATTTTCTCCACCCAGCTGATCGGCTTTTAACAAGGCAGGTCAGCGTCATTTTTAACCAGGACACACACACACACACACACACACACACACACACACACACACACACACACACACACACACACACACACTGAGGAGGCTGCAGGTGTATTTCATGGTGACAGATAGAGGTGAGGGGGAGGAAGCAGGTCAAAACACAGACATGAAAAAAAAGGAAGAAGAAGAAGAGAAGAAGGAGAAAAACGAGCAGGGAGGATAAAAGTTAATCAATGAAATGATGATTTTTACACAGTTCGAGTTTGTTTTCAAGAAAAAAATGAAATAAACAATAAAAACTAAAAATGAGTGACTCATCAGCAGCTGGTCTCTGCTCCGAGAGGGTGGAAGCCGGACTTTCTGAAGTTTTGGGACAGTTTCTGCCGTCGAAAGGAGAAAAAGATCGGACAGGAGAGGACAGAGAGAAGAATGGGTCGGGATAAAAATAATACAAGAGGAACAGATAGAGGACAGGAGGGAGCAGAGGAGGAGGAGGAGGAGGAGGAGGAGGGGATGCATGTAGAATAGAGGGATGAAAGAGGAGCAGGCGAGGGGGTCTGAGTGATAAAAATAGGGGAGGGCAGGAGATGAAGAGGAGGAGAGGAGGAGAATACGAAGGAGGAAACGAGGGGCGAAGCCGGAGATGAAAGAGAAAATTTTAAAAAGTTTTTTTTTTTTACCCAAACCCGATGCACTCCAACCTGAACCTGTTTCAAAAACAAAGTGATGAAGAGGGGAAGAAAAGAGGAAGAAAAGAGGAAGAAAAGAGGAAGACGAGCGCAGGAGGAAGAGGTTTATGGTTGCTGTTATGCAGAAATGTAAACACTTTGCAACGTTGGCAGAAAACAATGACACCGCGGGGAGAGGAAGGGGTGCACACACACACACACACACACACACACACACACACACGTATGTGAGGGTGTGTGTGTGTGCACGTGCGGCTGTGTGGGTGGGTGCAGAAACAGCACTACGGGGAGCGGAAGGAGAACGACGGAGGTGAAATGAGAGGGAAAGAAGGAGAGAGAGAGAGAGAGAGAGAGAGAGAGAGAGGGTTGAGATGGCAGAAGGTGAGGTTTGTGTGGATGCAGAAGAAAACGAAACACCGAGAACTAAACGAGTCTGATTTAAAAACCAGAATCAACACGTGAGGCGTCAGAAGATTCACACTTTTTACACACTTAGTGAGGAAAAAGGAGGGAAGGTAAGGAAAGGAGGAAGAAAGGAAGGAAGGACAAGAACTAAAAGGGAGAATAGGAAAGGGGGAAAAGATGGAGGACAAGAAAAGAGGGAAGGAAAAAGGAAAAAGGAAGGAAAAGAATAGAAAGAAGGAAGGAAGATAAAGGAAGGAAGATAAAGGAAGAAAGGAAAGGAATGAAGAAAAATGACAGAGGATGAGAAATGAAGGAAGGAAATCAGGAACGGAAGAATAGGAAAAGAGAAGGATGTAGAAGAAAAGAAGGAGGAGAGGGAGGAATGAGGAGGAAGAAAAGAAGAGTAAGAAGGGAGGGAAGGAATGAAGAATGAAGAAAGAAAAGGAATGAAGGAAATGGGAGGGGAGGAAGGAAATAAGGAAGAAAAGAAGGAAGGAGAGGAAGAAAGGAAAAGGAAGGAGAAGGAAGGAGGAGAAGGAAAGGGATGAAATAAGGAAGGAAGGAAAAGAAAGAAAAAGAAGGAAGGAAAGGAAGAAAGGAAAAGGAAATAAGAAAGGAAGGCAAAAAGAAGGAAGAAAAGTAAGAAAAGGAAACAATGAAGAATAAAGAAAAAGAAAGGAAAGAAGGAAAAAGGAGGGAAAGCAGGAAATAAGGAAGAAAAGAAGGAAGGAAAGGAAGAAAGGAAAAGGAAGGAGGATAGGGAAAGGAAGGAAATAAGGAAGGAAGAAAAAGAAAGAAGGAAAGGAAGAAAGGAGAAAGGAAAAAAATAGCCCCAAACTATGTCTGAACTCCATTTTTTCCTCCATTTTTCGTCTCTTCTCTGATTGGTCACTTTGATCTGGTTTCGTGTCGCCTGATTTGTTTTTTTTCTCGTCCTGATGAACTCGTTGGTTTGAAGACGTCAGCTGTCGGAGTTGTTGAGTTTCTGCTGAGCGTACGGAGCTTCAGATCTGTTCCAGCAGACTGTGAACAGTCCAGACGTCCTTCGCTGGGATGTGAACCGGTCCGTGAACCGGTCCGTGAACCGGTCCGTGAACCGGTCCGTGAACCGGTCCGTGAACCGGTCCGTGAACTGGTCCGTCTTTGTCTGCTTTGATGGTTTCGTTGTTCTCTCTCACTGATTTCTTTGTTTTTGTTTTTTAACCCAGACTCCCGGCCGTTTCTGAAGACCCCCATGATGTTCTAGAAAGACACCCGCCCTTTCCCATCGTTGCCCCGCCCCTTCCTCGCACAGAAGACCTCCACCAGCCCATCTCCACGGCAACCACGGCAGACCACATCATCATCACCATCCTCATCGACGACCTCCCCAGGCGGGATTTTATCTTTGCAAACTTTTTGATGTTGAAAAACTGAGACTACTACGAGACACAGACACCAGATTTGGACTGGGACGGGGTCGTGTCTCCACTTCTTTCTTCTCTTTCTTCTTTTTGACAAACGTTCAAGCGTTCATTCCTCTTTTCCTCCCTGCTTTAGGACTCCCTTCATCCCCTTTTTTGAAAACTGAAAATGAAAAACGACTCCGGAGCAAACTGAGACTCAGATTTAGACGGACGGGGTTAGCTTTGTGGGAACCGTTTCTAACGGGGAAGGTTTCAGTGAAAAGACTACGTGTCCTTCTCGAAGCTCCCCCAAAGAAAAGTTTCGTGACCCGTTTCTGGATCTGATGCAGCTTCAGTCATCCCGATAGGACGGCTGAAGAGATGCTTGAAAATAAGAATTGGTAAAGAGGAAAAAAAAACTGAAGAAACAGGAGGAAAACAACTTGAGAGGCTATTTCTGTCTCTCATGTTTCATTCATTTTTCTTTTCCGTACGGGACTGAAAAAAAAAATGCATGGGAAAACTCGTCTTCTGTTGTCATCTGGCTTATTTTATCCTCCAGACAAACTCTCTTTTTCTTTCTCTTAAATGTCCCCTCTTCTCTTCTCTTCTCTCCTCTCTCTCCGTTAAGAGGCATTACTCTGAAAATGTTGGATGCAGCTTTTCGATGTATGAAGTTTTTTCTATCACCCTTAACTTGTGAAATCAGTTTTCTCAAATGATGCAAAAGTTGAAAAAAAAAAAAAAGAGAGAACCCTTTTTTTATTACGATGGAGTGATTTTTAGACACGATATTATATCCTTAAAGAGACGGTACGTTGAATTCTCCTCCTCCTCCACTTTTCACCTTTTGAACCCCCTCCCCCGTGAACAGGAAGTAGTCGTGTAGTTTCCCGTGTTTGTGAACTAAAAGCTGAGTTGGGTGTAGAAATCAAGCGCTCCTCGGCGGAGACAAACACGAGAAACTTTCCCCCCCCACTCGGAGTGCAGACTGTTGTGTTGCAGTTTTGTTTTTTTTCCACCGCGTGTTTTTTGTTTGTTTGTTTATTTGATGATTACTATTTGAAACATGTACGGGGGAAAAGGGGGAGGTGGGGGAGCGGGGTGGGCGGGGTTTGGGGGTTAAAGGGATATTCCTTGTAGATAGAAACAACATTTCATGTTTATGTTTCATTCTTTCCTCTCCTGATGATCTCAGTCTGTCACTGTTCTCTGGGTTTGAGCTGACTGCAAATATACAGTATTATAATGACGGCTGTCTGCTCCTGTTTTACACACACACACACCTCACACACACACACACAGGTATACTTTTGTGTTAACCTAAATTCAACTGAATACACAACAAAGACAATTTGTTGATTGAATTTAAGCTGCAACACGTTCCTAAAAAGTTGGGACAGGGTCAACAACAGATTGGGGAAAGTTGAGTTTCACCACTTTGTGAACAACTGCGTGAGCAAATAGTCCAACAGTTTAAGAACAATGTTTCTCAACGTCAAAGAATTGATGGATTTGATCATCTACAGTCCATAATATCATCAACAGATTCAGAGAATCTGAAAACCAACACTGAATGCCCGTGACCTTTGACCCCTCAGGCAGCACTGCATTAAAAACCAACATCATTGTGTAAAGGATATTACCACGTGGGCTCAGGAAGACTTCAGAAAACCATTGTCAGTTAACACAGTTCATCACTACATCTACAAGTGACAGTTCAAACTCTACCATGCAAAGACAAAGACATATATCAACAACACCCAGAAACACCGCCGGCTTCTCTGGACCCGAGCTCATCTGAGATGGACTGACACAAAGTGGAAAAGTCTGCTGTGGTCTGACGAGTCCACATTTCAAACTGTTTTTGTAAATCATGGACGTGGTGTCCTCCAGGCCAAAGAGGAAAAGGATAATCTGGATTGTTCTCAGGTCAAAGTCTCAAAGCCAGCATCTGTGATGGTATGGGGGTGTGTTGGTGCCCATGGCATGGCTAACTTGACCATCTGTGAAGGCTCCATTAATGCTGAAAGGTACATACAGGTTTTGGAGCAACATATGCTGCCATCCAAGACACGTCTTTTTCAGGGACGTCCCTGCTTATTTCAGCAAGACAATGACAAGACACATTCTGCACCTGTTACAACAGCGTGGCTTCGTAGTAGAAGAGTGCGGGTATTAGACAAATTCAAAATGAGTGAATATTTACAAAAAACACTCAGTTTGAACAATAAGTATCTTGTCTTTGTAGTGGATTCAGTTGAATTTAGGAAACAGGATTTGAAAATCATTGCTTTCTGTTTTCATTTTGTTTTACACAACGTCCCAGCTTCATTTGATCGGGGTTGTAAGTTACCTGGTGTTTTTGTCTCTCTTTACCTCATCAGAATACAAGGCGATCGGGACTGAAACGGACAACTGTGCGGAAATAATAAACTATAATCATTGTTCAGGATTTGTTGCTTAAAATGTGAAACAAAGATAAAAATATATCCGTGTGCTACCAAAAAGTTAGCACAATTTGTACATCGCAGACCCGATTCGCTGATTGGTGGAGGGTCACGCAGGATTTTTCAGGAATTTCTTAAAAATGTTCTTGATTCGTGGTCGAGCCGACCCCGTCTGCAGGGGTTGACGGTCTCGTATGGTTTTCTGGTCAGTTTTTCAACAAAGGGGCGGAGCTAACTGGGATCCCCAAAGGCTAAAAAAAAACACAGCCTGTCCCTTTAAGATGAATAAATCTTCCAGTATGATTTCACCGTTCCTGGTAAGCGCTCCGTGTTAAAGGTTTGTCGTGATGATGTCGTCTTATCTGCGGGTTTAAACACACTTTCTCTGTCACACACTCTCTAACACACACACACACACACACTCAGAACAAACACAGATTGTCACTCTGGTATTCTGGTGATGTATTTGGTGGACACACACTCACACAGAAGCCTGAAAGTAAACACACACACACACGGTCTCTGTTCCATTTAGACTGTATATTTACTCTGCATTACGAGGTTAATGAGGTGAAGCCTTTCTCTCTCTCTCTCTCTCTCTCTAATGGATCTCTACCTCTCTCGCCCTCCTTCCTCATCCTTTAATCCCTCTCACCTTTGCCTCTCTCTCTTTCTTCTCCTCCTGTTTTCCTTCTCTTTCCTTCACAATCCCTCCTAATGTCACTCTTTTGATCCCTTCCTTTCATTTTTCTCCCCCTCGTTTCATCTCCTCCTCTGTCTCTCCCTCCGTCTCTCTCCATCTCTCTCCGTTTACCAAATAGCTGATGTCACTTTTTCCATTTTCCCCTAATGGAGGCGGAAACACAGAGCGATGGACGGAGAGGAAGAGCAAGCCAGAGATGAAGAGGGATGGATGGAAAGCGAAGGAGGCAACGAGGAAGGATGAAAAGGTGACAGCGCGGGGAGAGAGGGATTGAAGGATCGGAGAGGAGACGTGAGGAAAATTAGGAGAGGAACGGGACGTGGAGGAGGGAGAGAGGAAGAGGTGTTACATGATGAAATGATGCGAGTTGAAAGAGAGGAGCAGGGGATGATGGGTAATGAAAAGATAGAAAGTGAGAAACATGTCTGTGACCCTTCATGAAGAGGTTTATTATTGATTTTTAAAGGGGGATTCCTCCTGAAAGAAACAGGACGACTGGTCGATTCAACGACTCAATTCTTCTTCTGATGCCTTACAAACAAACTCCCAGAATTCAATGCATCATGCGGTCTGATCCCGGTGGTTTTTACAGGCGAGGAGAGCAGCAGAGAGGAGGTTAGTTACAGAAAAAGAGATGGAAAAGAGACGATGGAGAATGAGAGCTGGAGCGCACACACTCGTCAGGATGGACCAGCGGCTCACTCTTTATTTTTGAAGCAGCAGTAACGCAAAGTGACGAACAGAGTTCGTTTTGGTTTCACTGAAAGAGGTGCATGATGGGATAAAAAGTTCAATAAAATTTAATCTCCAAACATCCAGATCTCCAGATTCAGGCTGGGAACAAACAGTGTCGTCACGTCTTTTCAACAAAAATGGTGCAACACGAAGACAAATCAGAATTTTTTTACATTTTTTACGCAAGTGTGATCAAAAATTCCTGTGTGGAAAAGTACAAAATCATAATCGGACAGACTGGAGTGTGTTTGACGTGCAAAATTCATTTGTTTGCAACCAAAACTGGTGCAGATTTTTTTTAAAGTAGGAAAGTTCCAGATACGATATTTGGAGTTTAAGATTTCTTCTAAAGATTATTTTTTGGGGGCTTTATTTGATTGGACAACATGATAATTAAGAAATAAGAGAAGAGTGGGATCAATACGTGCTTTCACGTCAGGGTCGTAGACTGTATATAGAATGGACAGTGGCTGCCATTGTGCAGCACGAGTCTGCGCAGTGAGGAACTCTGGGAAAATCTGAGTGGAAGTGGATGACAAAAATAACTTATTTTATTTTGACAGTCTAATCTCTTCTTAACTCTCCTTCCTGATGTATTTTATTATTCCCAAAAACTACACAAGAACAGCAGCTGTTAATCATCATTAAACAAGATGTAAAACCCTGTTTTTAACCTCTAATAACAAATAAAAAAGAAACTTTACAGAAAAAAAGGACCTGAACCCAACGCAGCCCAATAATATCTCAATGTCAAAGCAGCATACGGATGAGAGAAATGTTTCTACGAGGTGTATTAATTTTTTAAAGTTTGACCACAGCCCATCTGGAATGAATAGAGAGGCGGAGTTTTTGTCTTGTACTGCAGCCAGCCACCAGGGGGAGCAGTTTTTGTGGCGACCTCAGTTTGAGCCGAGCGAGATGACGTCCCTTTTTCTTTTTTTTTTACAATCTACGGTCAGGGTCTCCAAACTCCAGAAAAACTTGCTCGATTTGTCGCTTTTTTTGAACAGTTGCTAATGTAACCACCTTCTGTCTATATAGCCTAATTTAATGTTATGAAAGGTTATAACAGGTAACAAGACTATAAAGTATGGACCAGTTCTATAGGTTTGACTCTGGGAGGGTTTTAAAGATTGCAATTGACACACACACAATAAAGCGACTGGAGCCACAGGTAAGTTTAACTTGAACTGTATTGTATGGAGTTATAGAAATAGAAAAATAAACATCCCTGCCTATCTAAGCCGGCTTGCTAGCACACAACATGCTACAACACTAGGGCCCAAAACAAGAAAATAAAACAATGAAATGTTTATCCCTTTAAGGGAATTCAGTCTCCACAAAAGTTTTTGGGTTTAAGTCGGTTCAGTTCAGTCAGTTAAGTGCACTTAAGTCAGTCAGTTCTGGTGGGAACTGGTGTTCCACAGCCTACCACTCCGACGAGTGAATCAGGTTGAATCCTTGGTGGTAGAGATCCAGCTCCTTGGGTTAAGAGACGGCAAGTTCTCGGTATCTGGCCCGCCACTTCCTCGTCAGGAAGAATCCAATCAAGTTCAAGGTTCTAAAAAAACCTAGCCTGTATAGAAACAAGGCTATTACTATATTGTTCAATATACTTTTCTCTTATGGCCATACATCTTTAAATCAATATCTATGTGAAAATACCACTGTAACACAACAGTGAATGATTTACTTTAAATTAAAACCATTAATTATGATTTTTAACATCTTACTGTTTTATACATTTTTAACTCATGGCTTGACAGTTTTTTTAATCACAAAACATGAATTAGCACATGAATTTGCATCTCTCTCCATGAATAACACATTAAATATTTAACACAATTTTAACAAAAAGTACGTAGTGTCCCTTTAAACAACAGACAGCATGAATTCTGCACTTCATAAAGTGACAAAAGATGTACTTTTAGGTATGAATAAGCACTAATGAAACACAACTTATGTATCTCACCAAAATAAAGTTACTTCACATTAACGATCACAATAGCGTCACATTTCACATCAAAGAATAACCGACACCTCGTGTTGACGGTGCGGGTTCACATCACGTTAGCTACCATGCTACTAGCGAAAAACCACATGCACTTTGTATAGAGCTACACTCACCAATGCTCGGCAAAACAACTACGGGTCCTGGCGCACAGGTCCACCGTTCTCCCTCTAGTCTCGGAAGTGTAACACACGGCTGTGTATCTCTAGTTAGAATCTTGTTTTACTTTTATGACCAAGTACTTAACTGCTGCGTTAGCTAGCGTTCGACACGTTCTCCTCACTCTGTTTTGGAGCGAATACGTCGTCTCTGCAGGAAACAGTAAGGGGGCTGTTACCTGAGCCTTCTACTCCAATCACAAGGCAGCATACTGGATCAGCCTATCACTGGGTAGAATGGTGATAACTGACATATAGTTTTACCAATGTGACACTATTAAAATTAAATATAACAAAATCGGAAAATAATACATTGTGAAGCATTTTATGAGTAGAAAATAAATGTATAAATAAAATAATCTTATGAACCCAATTCTCTACTGGGTTACATCCTCCCCCTTTAAATATCATGCAAGTCCCTTTGCATGTTGACATCACACCATAGGGGTTGTCATCTCAAAGGCTTGACTTTGCAACCAATAGTTATCAGGGTTAAAGGAGTCAACAAAGGCCGATTGTAAGCCCTGGAACAGTGACTTCACAACAGTAACTAAAGGGTGACCTAGCTCAGGATAATCAAGTCTTCGTGGTGGGTGTCTAACTCTCTCTGACCTTCTGACAGGTGGAGAATTTTCTCTGTCACCGTTTTGCATGATTTCTGATTGAACCTCAATCAGATCTGTTTTTTGGTTCCTAACAGGGCTCCTATCAGGTGAGTCTGGAATACCTGCATGGTTATCAGGCACAGGTGGCTCTAAGTCTTTTTGACTTTCAGTTCCCTTGGAACCAGGCTCATCACTGGAAGAGGATTCTGAGTCATCTGTTTCATTTCCATGTTCCACATCCGACGAGTCAGTTTCCTTTTCTTCCTCATTAGGTTCAGTTTCAGTTTCCATATCCGGTAAGTATGATGCAGTCTGATCTCCCTTTTCAGGTAAGCTGGGTTCTTCCTTATCATTAGAACTTTCGATGGAATGAGTTTCAAGTAAATGATGAGTTCCACCTGGAATTTCAGGTAAGTGGTCTTCATCTCTTGGTTTGTCTTTGTCCAGTGTTTGGTTGTCCGAGTTTGGTACTTGGGTGTCATAGATTTTGACGAAGTGAGTTTCTCCCAATGCTGGTTCAAAATGAAAACTGACTCCATCCTCCTCTTCTTGAAGAGGGTTGTTTTCCTCCGCTTGTGCGACAGTTTGCCGTGTTCGGGGTCTTTGGGGTTTACTGCGGCTCTCTGGCTCCTCATCTGTTTGTGAGAGGAAACCACAAGGAAGCAAGACGTCTCTATGGAGAGTTCGCAGTGGCCCATCTTCTTTTTCTGGTTTTACAGTATATACAGGTAAATCCCCCATTTTCTTAGTCACAACATATACTGTTGATTCCCATCGGTCTGCTAGCTTGTGTTTTGCTCTGAAACGGAGATTTCGTACTAAAACTCTATCTCCAACATCAAGTGTGGACTCTCGAATGACTCTGTCAAACCTCTTTTTGTTTTTTTCTGCCACTTTACGAGAATTTTGAATGGCTATTTGATAGCTTTCCTCAAGATGGCTTTTCAACCGTTTCACATACTGTGAATGTGAGTGAGGCTGTTCTTTGTTGAGTGGCAACCCAAAAGCAATGTCTATAGGCAGCCGGGGTTGCCTGCCAAACATTAATTCATATGGAGAGAAACCTGTAACATCATTTTTTGTACAGTTATAAGCATGGGTTAAGGGCTTAACATAGTCACGCCAGTGGTGTTTCTCTGTCTCTTTTAATGTGCCTAACATGCTAAGGAGTGTACGATTGTACCTCTCAACAGGATTTCCTCTTGGGTGATAAGGACTAGTTCTGACCTTTTTGATACCTAGCAAGGAGCACAATTCTTTGATAGTGTGTGACTCAAAGTCTCTACCTTGGTCACTGTGGAGTCTCTCTGGGAAGCCATAGTGAACTAGAAACTGCTCCCACAGGCACCTTGCTACTGTACTAGCCTTTTGATCCCTCGTTGGGATGGCCACAGCATACTTAGTGAAATGATCAGTTATCACTAAAATGTCTTTGGTGTTTTTGCTGTCAGGCTCTACTGATAGAAAGTCCATGCAGACCAGTTGCATGGGTCTAGTGGTGTTAATGTTCACCAGTGGGGCTGCCTTATCAGGGGGGGCTTTCCTCCGCACACATCTCTCACAAGCCTTCACTTTTTTTTCAACTGCTAAGGCCATCTTGGGCCAATAGAAACGAGACCTGACTAGTTCAAGTGTGCGCTCAGTCCCTAAATGACCCATATTGTCATGCAGGTCTTGCAGTACTGTTGGTCTCAGAACTTCAGGAAGAACTAACTGCAGGATGGTGTCTGTTCCTGACTGGCGTTTCCGGTAGAGAAGACCATCCTGAACCTCAAGACGGCTCCACTCTTTCAACATCAAATGGAGATCAAGGCAGTCAGCTTTAAAGTTAACAGGTGGATTGTTTCCTGTCTCCAATAAGCTAATGACTTTGCCAATTACAGAGTCTTCCTTTTGAGCTTGCATGAGATCAGTATGACTATACTTGGGTATGGTCAGCAGACCATTGCCCAGACCCTCCTCCTCAAAAGCGGCCGGGATGGAAGCAGGGGACATAGCAAGGGACTGCACTAGACCAAAAGAGGGCTCATCTTCACTAACGCTAACTGTATGCCTCTGACAGGTCGCGGTGACAATGGCTGCATCAAGATGTTCAGAATCAGCCTCCTTGGTAGATGACAGAAGATGAGACTTGAATGTTTCAATGCGCTGGCTTTCTTCTTGTGAGGTCATATCATTGTTCAACGCCTCATGGGGTCGTCTGGACAGAAAGTCGGCATCAAGGTTATGCTTGCCTGCCCTGTATTTTATGTCAAAGTTAAATGTGGATAGTGCTGCCAACCAACGGTAACTAGCGGCATCTAACTTCGCTGTGCTGAGTAGGTAAGTTAATGGGTTATTGTCTGTGATTACAGTAAAGTTGTTACCATACAGATAGTCATGGAATTTATCAGTTATGGCCCATTTAAGAGCCAAAAATTCCAATTTATGGGCTGGATACCTAGACTCACTGCAGGATAGACCACGACTTGCATATGCGATCACACGACTTGTTCCATTTTGCTCCTGATACAGGGCTGCACCCAACCCTGTGGTGCTGGCGTCAGTATGGAGAAAGTAAGGCAACGTCGGATCAGCATAACCCAACACAGGACAAGAGGTGAGTTTTTCGATGATGCTTTCAAAGGCTTGCTGACATTTATTGCTCCAGCGGCTGTCAAAAGGTTCCTTGGGATTCAGGTAGCCTGCCTGATTTGTCTTACAGCCTGTCCTCTTCGGCGGATAACCAGCAGTAAGAGAGGTAAGTGGTTTGACTATTTTTGAATAGTCTTTTACGAATCTCCGGTAGTAACCGGTAAATCCCAGGAATGACTGGAGTTCCTTCAAGGTTTGTGGCCTCGGCCAGGTTTTCAACGCCTCAAGCTTCTCTGGGTCAGTGTGCACTCCATCACTGGACACGATGTGGCCCAGGTAACGGACAGAGGTCTGATAAAACTTGCACTTGTCAGGCGAAAGTTTGAGCCCGTATTCTCTCAGACGTTCTAAGACATGAGTGAGTCTGGTTTCATGCTCCTCAAGTGTGCTGGAGAACACGATTAAGTCGTCTAAGAAGACGAGAACCTCTTTCAAGTTGATGTCCTTCATACATTTCTCCATGAGCCTCTGAAAAGTACTCGGGGCATTTGTAATTCCCTGAGGCATTCGGTTAAACTCATAGAAACCAAAGGGGCACACGAAGGCTGTTTTCGCTTTATCTGCCTCGTTCATCTCGATTTGGTAATATCCAGATTTGAGGTCCATCACAGAGAACCATCGCGAACCTGCAAGCGCTGAAAAGGACTCTTCTAGATTTGGCAGTGCATAAGCATCACGGATGGTTTGCAGATTTAACTTCCGATAATCAATGCATAACCTCACTTCACCATTCTTTTTTCGCACTACTACAATAGGCGATGAAAATGGAGAGTCAGACTCGCGGATTATCTCTGCATCTAGAAGTGTTTTAAGATGTTTTTTCACTGCTTCAAAGTCATGGGGGTGGATCGGACGGGATCTCTGTTTAAATGGGGTCTCATCTTTGAGATTTATGTGATGCTGCACCTTGGTTGTATGCCCAAAATCAAGATCATTGTGTGAAAAGACATCAGCAAAGGTGTTCAACTTCTGTTTGACTCTGTGTTTCCATTCTTCAGGCAATGGTGAGGAACCAAAGTTGAAATCCAAAGTGGGTTCCTTCTCTGTATTCTGCTGCTGAGCAGAGCAACTGGCAGAGGACTTTTGGTCAGTGCTCTCTTGTGGTTCATGGTGTGGGATAACATCAGCAGCAGCAGCCAACTCAGCAATTACACAATTGGTGGGCAGTGTAATATCGCGATCTGTTTCGTTCCTGAGTATGACAGGGACTTTGTAGGGACCCTGTTTTGGCAGACTGATAAGGCAGCTATCAACAAAGACGCCACCTGGTAAGGACGAGTTAGTTGGCTGTTCAACTATTGCCCACGGCTCTGACACTGTCTGCCTTACATGCACAAAACCCTCCAGCAACACCCTTTGATTTGCTGGAAGAACTTCCTGAATTCGGCCTCTGAGCTTCACCATGCCGATACTGCCACTGTCAGCCTGATTTTTCCTGACCTGGAGTGCTTTTAGGATCTGACCATAGCCAAAGGGAAGAGACTTAAGATGTGGTAAGGTCTTCTCACCATACTCCTCATACAGGGGGTCAAGAGTGTTAGTGCCAATTAATAGCGGGGTGGCACCATTTGAACAAAAGTCAGGCACGATTAGGGCCAAAGTAGGTATCTCAGGCTCCATTGCAAAGAACTCTTTGGGAAACTTAATGTTGGCCTCTACATACCCTAGATATGGAACAGCCTGGCCGTTAGCTCCTTCAACTTCAAGATCAGGGAGAAGGTTAGAAATGGGCATGATGGGGCGTTCAGATAAGTGAGCTTTATGGAAGGCCATTGTTATGGTTGTGACTTGAGAACCGGAGTCAAGTAGACAGCTACAGTCAACCCCATCTATAGCTACTCTGGCTGTACATTTTCTTCCTATAAGGCGGCGAGGTAGTCTACCTTTGACTTTAACCTCAGCACTGAGGTTTAGGGCTCTCTTGGTTTTTGCGCTGTTGGGACGTTGCTCATCCCTAGCTCCTGTTTGTCCCTCAACAGAAGCTAGTGGTAGTTTGACACCGGTGGGGAAGGGATGTTGTGTTGGGCATCCCATACACGCTGCTTTTCTTTTAGGGCTTTTTTCTTTGCCTCAACCAATGCTGGGTTTGGATCATTGCTACAACTTGAGGCAATGTGGGCATCCTCCCCACATCGGAAGCAATACCACGGTTTGGGTCTAGGGGCACTTGCTGTCATTTGCTTCAATTCTTTCGGTTGTGGCTCAATTTTTGTCTGTTTTTTGTTCTCTTTTGATGTTTTCTTTTTAGCTTTACCTGTGTGGCAGGTTGCTGCTCTGAGTTGTGCTACTTGAGCATTAAGATCCGCGATCTGCTTAACAAGATCAGTAGTGGTGTCTGGAGGAGCATCAGCAAGGTGATTGTTGTCCATGTCTAGCATACATGCAGTCTGGGAGTGCGACAAAGCCTTTGTTTTAGCAATTCCCAGGTGTTGCTTCATCCGAGCTGCTTTGCTTGCCAGCTTATCCTCTTCGGTACGCAAGAGAAGAAGTATTTCTGAGAAAGATGGAGGCTCAGTTTTGCGTTGTTCAAGCTGGAGACTATTTAGCAACTGGCTGTCCCAGCAGCCTCGACAAAACTGTCTGAGAAGTTGTTTTTCAGCCTCAGCAGGTGCAATACCCTTTCTCCTTATCACTAGGCTTAAGGTGATATGTAGCCTCTGCAAGAAATCAGAAGCCTTCTCGCCGACATCCTGGTTGGTGTTCAAGAAGCGAGCAAAGAGCTCATCGCCGTCCTCGACTGTGGCATATGCTGAGTCAAGCAGTGTGAGATAGTCCGAAGGGATGGCTTTTGGGCCTAGCGGCTTCACAATATTCAATGCTGGTGCTGAAAGGCTCTCCATGATTTTCCTCACAACCTGAGTTTCAGAGATCATGGGGTCATTTAGACAGAACTCTACACTGCTGCGCCAAGCATCATAATCACTTTCGTAAGAAGGAAGAGGAGTTCTTCCTGAGAAAGGCTTCAGTTTGTAAGGGAAAGTGGAATGAGATGCCACCTCACTGGTTTTAACAATGTGTTCCACAATGACACGCTGCACTTCAGGTGTGCTTAATTGATCAACTGGCAACTGAGAAGATTGCATTTTTCCATCCCCATTAGGGATTTCTATCACACTGTCATCAGATTGGAGTGTGACACTAACCGGTTGTACTGTCTTGTTTGCAAGGGGGGCAGGTGGTACAACAGGGGGATCATCTGTGTCAGTGGACGCTGGCTCTGCGGGCTTTTTCCCCATTAACGTCTCTATCCGAGCCAACTCCTCTTTCAAAATGTCCTCGAAGGATCGGCTACTCATTGTAGCCAAACTTTTCAGTTCAGTCAAGAAATCGGCTGTGGCAGACGCACTAACTTCAGTGGTGTAAGCACTGGCTAGGTTTTGAATGTGGAAGATCACCTGAGGGTCTTTACTGTATGGTCTATCTAAAGGAAACTGCTTTTGTAACTGCTGAACCGTAGCTTCATGTCGGAATTCAACAATAGCTTCTCGTTTCAAAGGTATGTCAATTGACCTCTCTATTGGTCCAAACTGTTTGAGGTAGTCATAAACTTCCTCGTCGGCTACACTGTTAGTTAATCCACTAACTAAAACAGCATTAGCAACCTTAACGTTCTCTCTTTTGACCACGTCCATTCTTTTTAGATCGTACCAGAAATATTTTACAATTTTAGAAAAAGACAGTTTCTGTACACCAGTTGTAGAACCAAACCTTGTTGCTCCAGTTACTTCAAAATGTGTCAATTTTAAATGTCAATAAAGCAAAATTGTTTTTTAAACCCTCCTGGCTGGCTCGCCAAATTTTACTATGTAACCACCTTCTGTCTATATAGCCTAATTTAATGTTATGAAAGGTTATAACAGGTAACAAGACTATAAAGTATGGACCAGTTCTATAGGTTTGACTCTGGGAGGGTTTTAAAGATTGCAATTGACACACACACAATAAAGCGACTGGAGCCACAGGTAAGTTTAACTTGAACTGTATTGTATGGAGTTATAGAAATAGAAAAATAAACATCCCTGCCTATCTAAGCCGGCTTGCTAGCACACAACATGCTACAACACTAGGGCCCAAAACAAGAAAATAAAACAATGAAATGTTTATCCCTTTAAGGGAATTCAGTCTCCACAAAAGTTTTTGGGTTTAAGTCGGTTCAGTTCAGTCAGTTAAGTGCACTTAAGTCAGTCAGTTCTGGTGGGAACTGGTGTTCCACAGCCTACCACTCCGACGAGTGAATCAGGTTGAATCCTTGGTGGTAGAGATCCAGCTCCTTGGGTTAAGAGACGGCAAGTTCTCGGTATCTGGCCCGCCACTTCCTCGTCAGGAAGAATCCAATCAAGTTCAAGGTTCTAAAAAAACCTAGCCTGTATAGAAACAAGGCTATTACTATATTGTTCAATATACTTTTCTCTTATGGCCATACATCTTTAAATCAATATCTATGTGAAAATACCACTGTAACACAACAGTGAATGATTTACTTTAAATTAAAACCATTAATTATGATTTTTAACATCTTACTGTTTTATACATTTTTAACTCATGGCTTGACAGTTTTTTTAATCACAAAACATGAATTAGCACATGAATTTGCATCTCTCTCCATGAATAACACATTAAATATTTAACACAATTTTAACAAAAAGTACGTAGTGTCCCTTTAAACAACAGACAGCATGAATTCTGCACTTCATAAAGTGACAAAAGATGTACTTTTAGGTATGAATAAGCACTAATGAAACACAACTTATGTATCTCACCAAAATAAAGTTACTTCACATTAACGATCACAATAGCGTCACATTTCACATCAAAGAATAACCGACACCTCGTGTTGACGGTGCGGGTTCACATCACGTTAGCTACCATGCTACTAGCGAAAAACCACATGCACTTTGTATAGAGCTACACTCACCAATGCTCGGCAAAACAACTACGGGTCCTGGCGCACAGGTCCACCGTTCTCCCTCTAGTCTCGGAAGTGTAACACACGGCTGTGTATCTCTAGTTAGAATCTTGTTTTACTTTTATGACCAAGTACTTAACTGCTGCGTTAGCTAGCGTTCGACACGTTCTCCTCACTCTGTTTTGGAGCGAATACGTCGTCTCTGCAGGAAACAGTAAGGGGGCTGTTACCTGAGCCTTCTACTCCAATCACAAGGCAGCATACTGGATCAGCCTATCACTGGGTAGAATGGTGATAACTGACATATAGTTTTACCAATGTGACACTATTAAAATTAAATATAACAAAATCGGAAAATAATACATTGTGAAGCATTTTATGAGTAGAAAATAAATGTATAAATAAAATAATCTTATGAACCCAATTCTCTACTGGGTTACACTAATAACGCAACAAAGTCACTGAGTTGGCAGCTGAAAATGCATAAAGAGAGAAAATTAATTCAACGTTGGTGCTTCACAGAGGGGACGAGAGTCAGTGTGGTGAAGAAAGAATGTGTCAAAGAGAGAGCGTTGATGAAATGAGCCAATACTCAACAACATTTATGAGACCTGTTCAAACTTCCTGGTTTCAGCATGTGTTACATCATGAGGGGTGAATAATACCAACATTTAAACTTAGTTAACAAAGTTAAAAAGCTCTTTTGACAAACATTTTCTAACAGAATATAAAAATATGGTTTTAATTTTTTATTTCCTTTCGTACGTCAAGTTTCAGTTTGCATGGAAGAACACTTGAAACAAAAATGTTAACGTTTAAAAAAGTTATTTTAAAAATAAGTGTCACAGGAACGACTTTTACATGTCATGAATGTCAAACCAAGCCTTCTTTTGGACACATGATAAAAACGTAAACTCTTTATTCATATCATCTTCTTTGAATTTTTTAACACTGGTTTTAGTTTGATAGAAGAAAACAGCCAAAAGAATCACGTTGTTTTCTAACGAGGTTAAATCTCAGCTGACTGGATCAGACGTCGTTAAAGTTTTCACATTGTGCGCGTTCTCCGAAACAAGGTTAAAATTGAGCTGAAAGTTGAATGGAAAGCTTGAGAAACAAACAGAGGTAGGAGGGAAAAAAAATCTACCTGAAAAGACAAAAGACAAAAAATGGAGGGAGCAAACAGCTGGATGGAGGAAAGTGTTGAAAAGTGCTGAATGAAAAGATGGAGGAAGAAAAAAAAGATTAAGAAGAGAACAGAGACATTCCCAGACAAGAACAGCCAGGCTGTTAAAACACACACACACACACACACACACACACTCACACACACACACACACACACAGCTCGCTCCATCATTAGTCTTCATTAGAGCCTTTATGAGGAAAATTAGAAAGGGAGTTTCCTCCCAAACTGAGCCCTGGGGTCCAACCTGCCGGTGTGTGAGTGTGTAATTGCTGTTAATTTCTACACAGGGTTCGCTAGATGAAGGGAGAAGGATACAGCAACTTGGCGTGTGTGTGTGTGTGTGTGTGTGTGTGTGTGAAGACAAGCATGATACATTCACTCACACATACACACAATAATGATGAAGTTGTGTGTTTTTCACCTGGAGAGGAGTGTGAGCCGAGCAGCGGTTAGATATTAAGAAGGAAAATTAAAAGATCTGATGATGGAAAGATGTTGAACTTAATAAGACTACTGAGAAAGATGTGTGAGGAAATATCTTAAAGGGGTACACAGCATTCCTGTTTCAGGTGAGTCTCAGTTTCACTGTAGTCCAAGCTAAGAGAGCTAAGAGTCCGCAGGATGTCATCGAATGAGTTTCAACTGCTTCTGCTCTCTAAACATGCTGCTCTGTTTGTTCAGAGTACGGAAAATAACACCCTGTGTTCACAGTGAGTCTCAGTTTCACAGTAAATAATCTCCAGCATTAGGTAGCTCATCACTGGATTACATTATGTCGCCTTTATTTTCTTCAAACAGACTCTTTCCTTGACGTAGAGTGCAGAAAACTAACGTAGAGCTTATCTCCTGCTCGTTAGTTTGTGATAAGTCTCAGTTTCACTGTAGAATGTAAAGAGATAACTGCTAGTGATCAGCAATTTAAAAACTGGACTGCATTTTTTTACACCTCTTCTCTCCAAGCAGACTACTTTCTTGGTAGAACAAAAAGCGAAAAAAGTTGTGTATCTCTGATTTCCTGGAGAAGCTCATTAATACATTTCTGATGGGTCTCAGTTTCACTGTAAATAGCTTCCAGCACTAAGCAGTTCATTGTTGGATTGTGTACTGTGAACTTTTTTCTTCAGTGTGTGTTCTTGACTCAAAGAGAAGAAGATGATGCACAGCTGATCCTCGCCTCACATGTTTCGAATGAGTCTCAGTTTCTCTGTTAAAAGTTTGTTTTCAGGTAGTTTATGACTGGATTGCATTCCTTGTTTTTGTTTTTTTTTTTCTTTCCAGGCTGTTTTTCTTTGCACATAGAGAAGAAAAATTATGTAAAGCTGTATCCAAAGAGAAGCTCACTTATCTACTTCTGATGAGTCTCAGTTTTACTGTAAATAATTGCCAGTGATTGGCAGTTTAAGATTGAGCTACATTCCATGTGCTAGTCTTTTTTTTTCTCTGGGCTGTTTGTCTCCGTGAAAATTTTACGGAAGAGTAAGTCAAGTTGATTCTCATCCATTTAAGTCTCAGTTTCACAGTAAATATCTGCATTTAATAGACAGTTTATCATCAAATTGCACTCTGTATACCTCTTGTTTTTCTGAACAGACTGTTCTCTGGACAGAAAGGGAGAGGAAATGATATTCTGTCTGTCACCAGCTTCCTTGTTTCTGGCAAGTCTCAGTTTCACTGTCAGTAATTACCATCAATAGGCAGTGTACCATTAAAATGGGTTTTGTATAACTTTTGACTCTCTGAACTTTTAAGAGAGTCTGAGGAAAAACATTTTGGGATGATTCCTTTAAAGATGTTCAATCAGTTTTTGGGTTGGGTCTCAGTTTCACTGTAAATATATTTTTTTCCAAGAATTTATCATCAGATTTAATTCTGTTTATAATTTTTCTCCAATCATAATTGTTTTCTCAACACAAAGATGGAGGAAAGTATGTTCAACATCTCTTAAAGAAACTCAGTTATCTATTTCTGGCGAGTCTCAGTTTCACTGTAAAAAGTAAATAAAACAGAAGCTTTACTTCAGCTTACTCAAGCCTGATACGACTGAATAAAAAACTGCTCCCCTTGATGGATCACACCCATATTTTAGTCTTAGTTTCACTGTAAATACAAAGGCCACAGAGTGATCCACTAACAGGGTTCCAGACGTCTCTTTTCTGGGTCAGAGAGAGCAGGAAGTGTGTGATGTACTGAACAAATAGATTTTGATTTGTTTGTGTAATTATGAATAAGTCTGTCTATGTGTGTATTTGTGTGAATCTGTGTGTGTGTGTCCTGTCCTCTTGTTGCTGACAGCTGGAAAGGGTCATCACAACCCCGGTCACACACACACACACACACACACACACACACACACACACACACACACACACACACACACACACACACACTTTTCTATTCTTATAAGGACCTTCATCATCAGATCGTCTGGTCCCAGTAAAGACGGACTCCTGGGAGATAATCTGATGCTGGATCACCTGTTCAGTCCTGCAGGTGCAGCAGCTGAAATCCACCTCCATCATCAACCTAACCAGGATTGAGCAGTTGAGTCGCTCATTTTAGGAATATTTACTTTGCATGCTCACTGGTGGGGATAATAAGTGTGTGTGTGTGTGTGTGTGTCCGCCCACTGAACTGGTAAAACAATAAACATCAACTCTGTTCTCCATCTCTCTCACACTCATTTGCTTTGTCTTTCTTCTTTCAGTTTCACCCCCACACACACAAACTCATATACATATACATACACACACACACACACACTAATACCTTCATCTCTCTCTCTCTCTCTCTCTCTCTCTCTCTCTCTCACACACACACACACACACACACACACAATAAACACTTGTCATTGGTCGGCATCAGTCGTTTATTCTTGCCGGAGCGAGGGATTTGTTTTTGTTCTTCCTGTCATTCGCCCATTTGACTTGATGGATGGTGGGTGGTGACGCAAAACACCTGCCACACACACACACACACACACACACACACACACACACACACACACACACAAACAAAACATACAATCAGAGATTTGTCTCTGCATAAGTGCAAATACCAAATACTTCCTTTACAAACAGCCCGTTAGAGTACAGAGATACTGACGCTGCACATGTTAATAAATGTTTCACTCTGTGTGGGTTGTGGGTCAGATTCCTCTCCCTGCCTGGTTCCCTGCGTGGCCTTTAGAGTAAATAACAGTTTATCTCTGCAGAGGACGAACAGACACAGACCATGAGGAGCAGAGGAGGAAGTGACCCAGCAGCCGAGGGTTCAAACCCTCTCTTCTTCTAATCTCAACCATGTGACCCTTGAGCAAGCAAACGTCTTTATTTAGTGTGACTTTATTTTGGATGATGACCGTAGAGTGACGTCTCATCAGGGACCAATGAAAACAATATTTAAGGTTTTGATAATAATTCTAAAAAAACACCGATGTTAAAGTTTTAAGAAAAGTAAAATTTTCACCACATAGTCAACAGGCTGAGCTTTCTTTCTTTCTTTCTTTCTTTCTTTCTTTCTTTCTTTCTTTCTTTCTTTCTTATTTATTTACTTTTCCTTCTTCCTTCCTTCCATACACCCTTTCTTTATTGCCTACCTAGCTCCCTTTCCTTCCTTCTTTCTTTCCCTTTTTCCTACCTTCCTTCCCTTTCTTTCCTACCTACCTTTCTTTTTTAACCTTGCTTCTCTTTTTTCCTTTCTTTCCTTTCTGTTTTTATCTTCCAGTCTTAGTTTCTTTCCTACCTTTCTAACTTCCCATGTTCCCTTTTTTTAATCCTACCCTCTTTCCTTCCCTCATTCTTTCTTTCTTTCTTTCTTTCTTTCTTTCTTTCTTTCTTTCTTTCTTTCTTTCTTTCCTTCCTATCTACCTACCTACCTTCCCTCCTTCCTTCCTTCTTTCCCTTTTTTTCCTTTCCTTTATTTCCTGAATTTCGTCCTTTCTTTTCTCTCCTCCCCTTTCTTCCTTTTCTTTCTTTTAATCTTTTTTCCTCCTTCCTTCTATTCATTCTCTTTTTTTCTATTCCTCCAGACTGTACTTTTCTTTCTTTCTTTCTTTCTCTTCCAAACGTCATGTTTTCCTCACTCTCACACAAACTTTCACCTTTTCACCACAGAGTCAACAGGAAAGATGTTCTCGGGCTCTTCTCCATGGATTGATTTGACTGATCAGGTTGTCCTTTTTGTTTCTTTTATTGTTGACTTTAATCACCATCGTCATCATGTTCTGACCAATCAGAATCGAGTATTTAACACAGCCTGATAGACGGAGGAGCAGTGACACTGATGTAAACACGAACAACAGGATGTGAATCCCATCAGACAAAATGTCACAACAACTATTTCTGTCAGATATGAATCTGGGGGTGGGAACGTGTGTGTGTGTGTGTGTTTGTGTGTGTGTGTGGCCATATGGTATCATGGGAGTAATACCAAAAAAAGAACACACACACACACACACACACACACACACACACACACACACACACACACACTCAGAGACGGGGCATTCACAAACTGGACTCTTCAGATTGAAACCGTTTTAGAAACATTTTTTTCCAAACGGACCGAGAGGATCTTGGCAGGCGGGATGAACCTCTTAACAAGAGAGAGAGAGCGGTAGAGAGAGGAAGAGGGACAGAGATGGAAAGATGAGGGGGTTAGAGAAAGAGAGAGAGGGAGAACGTGAGAAAGAAAAAGGGAAAAGATGGATGAGGGAATTAAAATAACTGTAAAAAAAAGGAGGAGGTTGAAATGGATCCTCAGGGACCGAGTGTGTGTGTGCCTGTTGTTTTAGCTGGCGGCCTCGGATTCCTCGTTGACCTTTTCAAAGATAGCAGCTGCTCGTCTCTTCCAGTTTTCAGTCCGGTCCGGGTTCGACCGCGGCCATCTGAAGCAGATGGAGAGAGGGGAGGAGAGAGAGCGGCGACAGAAGACTCATCGACCCCTCTGGAAGGACAGGCAACGAGAGAAAAAGCGGAAATGGCTCAACTGAAGTGAGAGAAACGAATTTGGCAAATATTTATTTTTTGTTCTAGCGACGCTTTCATCCAAATAAAGCCTTCACTTCGACTGAGGAAGAAAGAGGAAAGTAAACCGAGTCTGGCTGAGCTGCTTTCTTTCACTTTGGTGCCAAGAAATAAAAAAAGACTTTGAATTTAGTTCAAAGGACGAGTTTCACAGGAAGTTGGTCGACTTTGGACAAAAAACTTCTTGAACAGGTTTGATTATTTAGGGTAGATTTCATGAAGTGGATACTATCATGGACACACAGAAAACTTAAAACCAGCTATAGACCGACAGTTTTTGAGATCAAAGGAAGAGACGCTTGGATTTTAAAGAAACGCGTCTCTTCAGGAAACAGGAAACTTTTTAGAATATTCAATTTGGGCCAATTTGACCTGGTTTTGGAAATCAGATTATTCAGCTCATGTTTTTCCTGATTTCTCAAAAGAAGGCTCAGAAGGATCAACCTGATCTGGATACAAACTTTTGAAGATTGCCAGGTTGGGTGATTTTCGTACTTTGTCCACAGGTGGCGGCAAAAATCCACAGAAACAGGGCTTCATGTGTAAATGCCAACAGCTGGATCTGTTCCCCCTGACTTTACGCAGACTTTTTCCATCCAGACCTCTTACAAAGTGTCAGAGTAGAGTTTGGGTGTACTGATCGTCTCCTAAAGGCCTTGAAGGCTGCTCCTAATGGCTGCAACTCTGATGCAAAAATAGCACCAGCACCAGCATCTCCACGGGGACAGACGGATAGATGGACGGATGATTCAAACAGAAAGAGATGGAGGGATGAAGCAATGAGACATGAAAGAAAGTGTGATATGCCGTCCTCTGGTCGTCTTTACTATTATTTCACAGCCTAAACGTGCAAAGGTCAGCTGTTATTAATGGCAGGCCCTGAGGAGTGTGTGTGTGTGTGTGTATGCAAATGTGTGTGAGGTAGTCAGACAGTAAGTGTGAAGTCTTGCATGTCACACCTTTCTGCTCTAAATGCCACGTAGCCTGCCATTAGTGTCGCTGCTGTTTGCTCCCCACAGGGCTCAGAGCTCAGGGTACGTCTGGATATTTGACCTGACGCTCCCTACGCTGCATCCCTCACAAACAACGACAGTTTTTATTTTTCTCCTGCGGTTTCTCTTTTTGCTTTTCCGGAGAGTTTAATGCTGTAAAAAGACTTGATCTGTAATGTGGCGGGAGGGGACGACTTCCAGAATGTCTTCTCTACCTTTTGCAGACGATGTGGTTCTGTTGGCGTCCTCAGGCCAAGGGCTAAGGCCATGGTCTTCTGTCTGAAAAACAGTGGTTTGCCTCTGCCCCACTAACGGACTTCAAGAAATTTGGGTTTTGTTTAGAAGATGGTAAAACAGTTAAAAAAAACCTGGTTAAATATAAGCGACAAATTTGCTAAGCTGGCAACACAGCTGGGATAGGCTCCCAGGATAAAAGACAGATGGAACAAGTGCAGACGATGCAAAAAACTATCTCACCAAAGAGGAAGCTGAGCTTGAAAGCAAAACTTTTCAATCAATGTTCCAACCTTTACCTGTGGTTGTAAGCTTTGGGTAGTGAACAAAAGACCAAGATCACTGGTACAATCAGGCAATAGAGTTTTTGGAGAGTGAGCCCTTCTCCTTGATTTGGAGGTCTTTCCAGGCATGGCCAACTGGAAGAAGACCTCAGGGTAGACCCAGGTTTGCTGGAAGGATTATATCTCATCTAGCCTGGCAATGAGATTCCCCAGGAGGAGCTGGAAAGAGTTCCTTGGTAGATGTCTGGAGTGACTTGAGTATCCTGCTGCTTGAGACCGTCCCTGATCGAGTGGAAGAAAATGGACGGATGGATGTTTTTACCTAACAAGTTTTCAATCAGGGAAGTCCTGAACAAAGTCACTATGCCAACTCCAGAAGTCTTCCATGTGATCCCTTTACTCAACAAAGATTGAGTAAAACACACTTAAAACAGTTTCCCCAGAAATGGTTCCACCAGTTGGTTGAATCCGATGGCGGTCCATCCTTGAGACCTTTTCAAAGTCAGGGCCTGACAGAGCTGGATGTGAAATCCATTCTGTCACACATGTAGTCAAACAGGATAAATCAATTACATTCCCAAAACTTGAAGAGCATCAAAATGTCACCTCGTTCCGCTCCTTTGCTTCCTGAAAAAGCTCAACAAACGCAGCGTAAAAGCAGAACGAATGCAGTATAAACGCCCGCTGTGATGCTGCTCAGGTCCACCTGATGTATTTTTGGCTGTGGCTGTGTCCCAGTTGTGTGTGGCACCTTGGTGTTGGGAGGCAGGTGAAGGGTGTCTGGTGACAAAAAGCCTTGTGCGTAGCCTATTTTCCGGGTTTTGACCTTCCTTGAATACACTGCTGTGAGGGGAACGAAGATGAATTGGGGCGTCGAGTCCGTCCACTCAGAGGAAAGAGAGAAGACCAACTGAAGGATATTAACTCTTTGATTCATTTCTCCTCCTATTTGCCTCTTCTCTGCTTTTTCAAGCTTCTCTCCATCTTTCTCTCTCGTCTGGAGGAGAGTAATGGAGTGTCTGAGGTGAGCTCAGGGTTCACGGAGGTTCTGGACAAACAGCAGTGTAGATTGTCTGCTGTTTAACCTGTGTGACATGGAAACACAACAAACCACGGCCAACAAAATAGAAGAAAATGGATCAGAGTTAACATGGGACCAGAGGAAGATTCAATCTTAAACTCTGCAGCTCCAGACATAATGGTGTTTGTTTTCCCCGGTCATCGAGGGTCACGAATCTTCTCTTCTTCCCCCAGACAGATCTCGTTCTTCTTTATTTCACCGTCCTCTCTGACTCTAACATGTTCCAGAGTTTTCTGCTCTTTTCTGTCTTATCGTCCTCTTCAAGTTTGGGTCACAGAAGACGCTGCAACAGTTTGAGAGTTGTTAAAGTCGAAAACTTTGATACTGAAGAACAGTTACAGAAAACCTGTGGAACCAAAGCGAGAGTATTTTAATATTTGGTGGAATGTTTTCTGACCATCTCACGCAGTATTTACACCAAACACTTTGGTTTTAACTGGCTTGAAAGTAGCAAAAGTGACGTGTTATTTAAAAAAAAGAGAAAAAAAAAAACAGAATACAAGATTTAACAAATTCTGAAATAAGATGTCCAAATATGATGATTTTATTATTTAAGGAACAGAAATGAAATAATCTCAAGAGCTTGGCAAAATGGTGTTTTTTAAATGTAAGAAAATTTTATATGACTGAGGATTAGGGCCATATTGAAAAATAAAAATAAAAAAGTAATGTTACAAGAATAAAGTCATAAATTTATTAGAAAAAAAAAGTCATATATTTACAAGAAAAAAGTCAGAAATTTACACGAATAAAGGCATACATTTATGTAAATAAAGTTGTAAATTTACAAGAAAAAAAAGATGTAAATTTATGAAAATAATTTTATAAATTTACAAGAATAAAGTCAGGAATTTCTGAGATTTAATACATGTATCAATTATAATTATGTTTAAAAAACAAACTTTATTCTGAAAGGCTGTTTTATAGGAGCATCCATCTGCCTACAGGACGAAATGAGAGCGTCTTCATGATGACTTTGTGTTGAGTTACAGTTTTGACAAACAGCCCGTGTTCCTCGTGTTTGTACAGGCGGCTGCTGCTCTTCTGATAGCCTAGATGAAGCCTAAACTAACGAGTTTATTCTCCTTAATTTATGAGATTATTCTTGAGAATCCAGGACTTTATCATCACAAATTTGTGACTTATTTTTCTTGTAAATCCAGGACTTTATTCTTGTATTTTTTTTTTACTTGGCCCTAATCCTCTGCCGTAATAAAACCAACAGTAAATGGAAAAATTCAAAAACTTGCATAATCTATGTCAGTTTTGTACAATTCAGACTTTTTGCAGAGAAGTTTTTGTAAACTTCTTTCTTTCTTTCTTCTGTCGTAATCCATCTAACACAATGACGGATGAAGTTTTTTTCAGCTTGTTTAAAAACATTTCTGTGGTTCTGTCTATTCAGAGTTATGTTACATGTATCATAATCAGTGTTTTAATGTTACTCCAGTAATGGTTGATTTTCCATAAAGCTGGAGAATTTGCAGCTCTGACGTGATAACACGATTTTTCTCCAGATGAGGTGAAGAAGTTGTAGATGTCATGGACACGACTCAGCAGAGAAGCAGGAGCATTTTATGTCTGTGTTAATGTATAATTTACTAGTAACTGTGTACTCGTTCTCAGGGACAGAAAATCATTCCAGAGGGCGTGCGAGGCTGAAAGAAAGGTGAGCTTGTGTAACACACACACACACACACACACACACAGGAGCAGCAGATAATACCAGATGAAGATTGAAATGGGAGGAAGAATCAATATTTCCATTCAAACGTCTGTTTCATTTTCTCCAGATTAGAGGAGACTGTTTCTGTTCCATCACACACTGACCAGCGTCCACACACACTCAGAGTGTGTCTTGAAAAAGATGTAGATTTGTAACCTATAAGACCACTGGGGGCTCCACGCGTTCGACTTAAAAGTGTGTGTGCGTGTGCATATGTTTTTGTGTGTGCTTGTCCACATCATTTGTCTCTGTATTTTTCCATTTCCATCGTCCACAGTGTCCAAATAAACTGTCAACCCTGGGATGGCTGATAAAGAGAGAGAGAGAGAGTGTGTGTGTGTGACTCTGTGTGTGTGTGTGTGTCTGTGTGTGTCACAATATTTGTCCTGTGTTATTGGAGCTCTGAGGCCACAGAGTCTTCTATAAACACCCAGCTGTGAATTATTCAACAAATAAACGCATCAAACACCTCTCTCTCTCTCTCTCTCTCTCTCTCTCACACACACACACACACACACACACACACACACACACTGAATCTTCATTATGTAAAATATCCCGTGCCGTAGAGTTGATCTGTTTTTTCTTAAACGTGTTCTGTTAATATTCAAATTACTCAAAATGCAGAACCTGTTAATAGTTAAACTGTTATTAAAAAATAACAGCACACACATGCACAGCCCTTTTTAGAGATAACTGATATCACACACACACACACACACACACACACACACACACACACACGCAAACACACCTCTGAGTGTGTGGATTAGATTGCTGAAAGTAGAAAATAGGCTGATGGATTGAATTCACTTTAGAAACAACTCTCTCTCTCTCTCTCTCTCTCTCTCTCTCTCTCTCTCTCTCTCTCTCTCTCTCACCCTCTCTCTCTCTGGTACACACATATACACACAGGGGCCATTTCATTTTGTCCCAGCTTAAGTGGATTTGACCGTTGGTCAGTTCAGTAGAAGGTGAAGCATCAGCTGCTGTTGCATTGATAGTGTGCTGACACCTAGTGTCTGAGTGACGTACTGCATGGATGCACCTGTTCCAACAATGGAGTTAATCATTAACGCTTCAAGACAAGGAAGCTCAAATCCTGTCTGTACTGTTTCCACTCAGCAACAGAAAAATCTACAATTCATTCATCACAGTACATGTCATGTATGTATGTATGTATGTATGTATGTATGTATGTATGTAAATGTGAATTTACATCTGTAAATATGTTTATATGTATTCAAGAAGGAAAGGTTTGTGTATTTGTTTGTAGATATGTGTGAGTAAATATTTTTGTAAGTGTAAATGTATGTATGTATGTATGCCTGTAAGTATGTATTTTGCAAGTATGTTTTTCAGTATGATTATCTGTTTGTATGTATTTATTAATTTAATTATTTACTTATGTATCACTGAACAAAGGTAAATATGTTTGTGAGTTAATATGTATGTGTTTTTTTATTCGTATGTACTTATGCATGTATGTTTGTATGTATGTAAATAAATATAAATGTTTAAATGTACATATGTATGAATGTACATGTGTATGTATGATGTATGTATAACTAAATGTGTTTGTTTAAATTGTATATGTATGTAAAATTGAATAAATGTATGTATGTTTAAATGAATATATGCAAGTATGTTTGAATTCACTCATAAATGTGTGTATATATATGCATGTATGTATTTGTTTTTTTATGTATATGTATGCATATATGTATATACTGTATGTGTGTGTATGTACGTATATATAACTGAATGAATGTATGTATTTATTTTTAAAAGTTAATATGTATGCTTTTATGAATGTAATTACGCATTAATGAATGCTTTTTTGTATGTAAGTAATTTTGTAAACTTTTGTCAAATAAACAGAACAAATACACTGAATTTAACATGAATACATCTAACTCAAGAACTCATTCTCTGTTTAAAAGAAGCTTTTAGATATAATTCTTTAAACGACTCAAACACATAAAGGGTATACATCAATCAATCAATCAATCTTCATTTATATAGAGTTAATGAAATTTAATTATATCAACAGAGACAAAATGAAAGGAGGGAGGGAGAAGAAAACAAAAGAAAACAAGAAGACTTAATAAACAAAACATACAAGCTGATAGACATTAATACTTGCATACATATGCATATGTCATACTTTAAACCTTACTGTTGGTGTTTTAACAGTCTTCTTTGTTTCTTTTTCACATCAAATTGTTTATCTAAGTATGATTATCTAATGTTTGTATGTGTGTCTCATGTATTTATGTATGTATACATGTAATGATGCAAATGTTTCTTCCTGTCAATGAAAGTTTACGTTTAGAGTTATGAAAACATAAAATATTCAAGTAACTTTGATTATAGAATTAGACCTTACAGTTTATTTTAAATTTGAAGTGTTACAAGTTTCAAACTCTGCCTCCCTCTAGTGTTCAGGAGCCAATACTTCACTTCTTTGGTTACTTTATGGAATAAACTTTCTTCTCTTTGTTGTCATTTGAAAAGTTTCTGTATCTACAATATAAAACCTTCAAACCTGTACGATTAAACACCTGTAAATGATCAGTCAGTGGAAAGGTTTCCATAGTTTTGTACCTCTTTTTATTGATTCAATGATGTGTTCAGCACAGAGCTTCAAAAAGCTTCTTCAGTTCAACACAGCCAGCGTTTAACTTCAGAATAAAAATCTGTAAAAACACACACATACAAATGCAAAATGCACACATACACACAAAACTTCATCTTTTACTTCAGTTATACATAAACACTCTTACACACACACCTTAAATAGCAGCTTTTGTACAGCACACACATGCATAGAGGAAACGTTGAAGAATTAAACGGTCACACAAACATAAATCACTGAAAAACAAAAGAACCTCATGTTGTTTTGAGGCATTGAATGAGGTTTGACTGATCTGCATCATGTAAGGGGATAAAGGTCAGAAATCTGGACTCACATCAGTGATTTTAAACAATTCAGGGTTTACAGTGTTAAAAAGTCCCCAAAATACAAGTTCAGCATCCACAAAGGTCCTTAAAAAGACACATCAGTCAAAGGTCTCATCTTTAAGATGAGATGAATATTCCAGCAAAAAATGACTTAAAATAAACAGATTCACACTGTGAGGAGATCAACTGATACATTCATCACTGGAGGAAGAAGTGACCTTCTATAGATATCAAACTTTTAGAGGGAGCGTCTCTCAAATTGAGTCAGAATGACTTTCAAACAGTTTGCTGTAACAAAAGTTTGTTTTTTCATTCATGAATTATTTACCTGATAAAATCCCAAGTTGTTTTAAAAATTCTCCTCACAACTACCAAGCAAGCTGCAGCCTCCGGCTTTATTAAATGAACGCAGAAGTCTGAAAACTGCAGTTCCTTGAGTGTCCACTGGGGGCATGCCTCAAAAGTAAAGGAATCCCCATCAGGTTCAATGTTAAAACACCAGTTTGTAGTTTGCAGTTTGTAGAGCTGAATGAGTAACGTTTACGGCCTGGAACAAAGAATAGTGATGGGTATGTTGCTCTTTCATTTATTTGTACACAGCAAGATGATTTTTACATTTAAGGGTGTGGCTGAGTAGAAAAACAAGGGTGTGTGTGTGTGTGTGTGTGATAGTTGCTTGCATGGGGGTAAAAAGCCAGCCTTAGCTCCGACTTGCTTGTGTGTTTGGGTGCCATCATTGGGCCTCAAAGACGCATCAGAAACAAAGGCTGATGTAAGCTACACAAGGGAAGAAAAATAATGCAAAACATGTTGAAAATGTAGAACTTTGACTTTTACTCATAATTCATGAAAACACTCGCAGTTTTGAAATTAAAGAACTGAGTAATTAAAGTTTGAATTCTCTGGGATTAAAGCAAGAAGTCTAGAACACCTGGACTAAAGCCAGAATTCCAGAACTCTGCGAATGAAGCAGAAGGTCTAGAACTCGTATATAGAAGACTCGAGTTTAAGTCTAGAATTCAAAGGTTACGGTCAGAATACTAGATCTCTGTGATTAAATCCAGGATTTTAGAGCTCTTGTACTCTAAAGCGGGGTACACACGTAACAATTATCGGGCTGTTTTTGTACCGACTTTCCTCCTTCCCGACCAAGATCAGACAACGACTGATTATCTTCTGTCTTATCAGGTTATCCTCTCAGATTATCCTGTGGTCTGAGGTGTGTTTGGATTAAATTTGGGTTTGAATGGGTCTGAAACGGGTTGAAAGTCGACAATCACAAATATTAAACTTGTTCAATATTTACGACCAAAAATCTTCATGTGTGGGGAAAGCCGACGACTCTCAAGTCAGGATTCTGTGATCTGTGACGTAGAATGAAATGTAGCCAATCAGGAGGCGAGCTGACTGACGAACGAGGAAGCAGGCGTAAACAAAAACAAGCATGACTATGTCCTCTTCCATGATGCGTTTGGCGTAAGCCGGTTGCTGCTATGTTTCTTCTTCTACGGTTTTGTTCGATCACGTTTGGTCACGTTTTAATAATCGTCGCTCACCACACACAGTACGATCCAAACTGTTCGCTGCCTGATTTTGATCTTCATGTGTGGGCTCTCTGACAGATTATAATTCTCTTCATATTTAGAAAATCCTCACGTGTGTACCCCTCTTTAGATTAAGGAAGTCTAGACTTCAGAATGTGACAGGAAGTGCTCATTTTTGTTCTAAAACTAACCGAAATTAATAATTCAGGATCTTTACCGTTGATGAAAATGATTTTGCGGATCAAGCTGTAGAAACGGTGTCTGTTTTCATCTGATGATTCAAATCTCAGCGTTCTATTTTGAAAGTTTGAGGAAATGTTCTCCAAAGACGAGAAAACGCAGTAAAATAGGGACGAAATGAAACAAGCGATTAGGGGAAGTGACTGAAAACACAGCTACAGAAAGCTGTAACAGTTCCAGATGTGACTGAGTGACTGAAACCACCTCAGCTGATGTCTTACTAAGACTTTACGTCCCTTAAAGAGAGACCGGGACTCACAGCTCCGTCTTCTGCCCAGACAGAGGCACCGGAGGCTGGAACTCCTCGTCCGACGTCGCCCCTCCTCCCTCCGTCTTCTCCACCGGAGCTTTGCTCTTTTTCTTCTTCTTCACCTTCTTCTCCTTTTTCTTCTTCATCGTCTTCTCTCCGTCCGAGCTGCCGTCTCCTCCCTCCTCACTCTTCCCCTTCCCCTTCTGTCCTCCCTTCTTCTTTTTCTTCTTCTTCTTGTCCTCCGCGATGGCCGCCTGGTCTCCCTTCTTCTTCTTGGTCCAGTTTTCTTTCAGGCACTCTGCAGGGAAAACAAGAGAGAGAAGAAGCAGTTTAATTTAAATTTCCGACCCTTAAAGGTGTTTCTTCAAATCATTTTTGTAGGAACATGATGAGGAGCAAAGACAGCAGAGAGAGGTGAGGTGTCTCACCTGTGTCCTGTCCTTTGAGGACGTGTTTCTCACACAGGTAAGTGGTCAGGTCCTCCTCCTGGCTCCCTTTGTACCAGTCCTCAATCACCTCCTCGTACTGCTCCACCAGCGTGTCACACTGAAGCAGCACACACACGAGATTTGTACCCCATAAACACACTTTTTTCCTTCAGTCGTGCAGAAAAAATGGATCTCACCTGTTTCTTCAGATCTGCGACCTCAGCGGACGTCTCGTTCCACAGCTCGAAGGGGATGTCCATCACCACGTTCACTCCTTTATTCACCAAACCGTGAAGAGTGGAGAACGTCTCCGACATGCCCTGCAAGACGGGCACACACAGGAAGGTCAGAGAGGGTTCAACGCATCGTTTGTCAACAACAAACATAACATTATTTTTACTTAGCCAACTCTGGATCAGTGTTGTGTTTGACAGCTTTCTTAGTTCAAGTCGACGAAAATTTTAAAAAAATGTTTCGTCTAATTTTAGACGAACACTTGGGTCAGAATAAAGGATCCAGAAAACCAGGTCCAGACAGAGAACTGCTCCAAATCCATCAGAATATTAATGCTTTGATATTTTCAGATTACTAATCAGACTGATTCATAGTTTGATAATCTACCGTAGTTTAACGCTGAACTTCAGATCTGTTTCTGTTCATCATCATTTACAGCTTCACTTATTATTTCCTCTCCATAGTGAGTCCATATTTGGTCATAACCTCAGCTCCAAACCAACTTTTTCATCAAACACTCAAAGTAAAAACTGGATTTAGAACATCAGCAGTTAATATTGATTATTGGTGCTCAAACTAGTGATAGACCGATATGCTTTTTTTTTTTTTTTTTTCAGGGCCGATACCGATATTTGCAGCCGATATTCATTTACATTCAATTTTGAATAATACAAACTCTGATTCTTAACTTTGTTTAAATGCCTTTCAGCACATGTTTATTTAACATTTTCCAGGCTCAGCAGCATGTCTTCTAAAGGTCAATACAAATCTAAACAAATAAATAGCTCCCTTAAGTTTTCTACAGTATATAAACTGTTTCAAAATTTCAATACAACTAAAATGTTTATCTCTTTTTTTTTAACTTCAAACAATAACAATAACAATATCATTTTCAAGAGCCAAGCAAGCTGTGAAAGTTATAATAAGTTCATAGACTGTGAGATAGTCACGATGCTAATTGCGTTAGCCCGTCAATGGGATTTTCCATTCATGTTAGCATTAAGCTAGCAGAGCAAAGTAGTTAAGAATAGCTTTCCTTTGCCAAGTTTTGAAGTGACCTATTATCGGCCGTCGTATTAAAGAAAAGGCCGATGCCGATATGGGTCAAAATGACAAATATATGGGCCGATAATCGGTCTATCCTTAGCTCAAACCCGCCTAACTGAGGTTGGATACAGAAGACACATTTAATAACACAGCTGCAGACGGCGCTGGTGTTTCAGTGGAAAGTGTGACCCTGTTAACTGGAGACTCTCAGTGGACCATCACTGACATGTTCAGCTGAGAGTCACCAGTGAGCACGGTCACTCTTTACTCTAGAACACCGGTTGCTCTGTAACGCTCTGAACTCCATGGTGTAGAATCATTTCTGACAACCGACCACAGAACAACCGGACAATTTTATGACAGTTTGAATTTAATGTCAATGTGTGTCTGTGTGAGACAGACAGACGGAGAAACGTCAACGAAAACTCGCAAACGTCTCGTCATGTTTTAGTCGTCACAGAGCCGCGTTCGGCTCGTCACCGTCTCGCTATCCTCATGAAAAAAAAGGGGGCGTCAACAAAATAATTTGTTCATCGTTGAGGAAAACAACACTGCTCTCGATATCAGAGTGCAGAAAATCACACTCACACTCTCTCTCTCACACACACACACACACACTGACCTTGGCGAAGCGGTTACTCCCAGATCTCTCTTTGTGCAGGTTGTACTCTAACAGCCTCTGACACACATTCTCCACCACCTCGATGAATCTCAGGTCTCTGTGGAGAAAGAGAGAGAGAGAGAGAGAGAGAGAGAGAGAGAGAGTGAGAGAGAGAGGACGAGTTAGTCTGTCAGACCTTTTTCTTACAGCATTACATTTGGATATTTGAGCTGTGCTTTTTTTGTCTTTATTTTGTCCCTCTGGTGTCCCCGTAGTATCTTTACATGATTCACAGCTCATTAAATTCCTTTTTTTTTATCTCTGGTGTTTCTGAAAACTTTTCTTCCAGCCTCTGTCTGAAACACTTTTTAACACATTTTAGCGGCTCTCTCTCTTTAAGGCGAACCCCCTCTCTGATTGGTCAGCGTTCTAAAGGCCTGTCAGGGGGCAGTGCTATGGGAAGACCTTGGTGTTTGAGGCCACTTCAGCCTCATGAAGATGTTTCTGATGAGTTTTCAGACAGATTCGGGGATTTCTACGAACATGTCGAGGTTTGTCGCTTTATATCCGTGTTTATAATATGAGACAGCAGAATACAGACTCTGACAAGACTGAGAGGAGGGACAAAGTAAACGGTGACAGATTCTGAGAGGATTAGAATCAGCAGGTTTTGAGGAACTCGTGTTCTGGTTTCTTTCTTCTACACGTGCTGGATTGAAGTGTCATCACACCCCCAACAGCATCTGCTCCACAGCTTCCCTGTTCTATAAAAAGTTCCTCCACAGGAACTGAGCCGTGACCAAGTTCCTGTCCCCTGCTGCCTGTTTGACAGAGAGAGGGAGAGAGAGAGAGAGACCTCAACTGACAGCAGAGAGGAGGTTTACGCTGTGCTAAGACTCCTCACGTCAAATCAGCAGTGAAGCGAAAGACCGAAAACACAACAAACAACAAACAGAAACTCACGACTTGACATATTTGATTGGCGGCGCCCCCTTGCTGTCGATGAAGCGGTAGTTCCTGTCGATGACTTCTTTTGTCTTCCCCGTCTCCTCGAACGCCAACTTCATCTCGATGCTGACAAACTTACACACTGATGAGAGAGAGAGAGAGAGAGAGAGAGAGAGAGAGAGAGAGAGAGACGGGAGTGTGTTTACTCCACAAACACTGATGTCTGCTTCATCAGCCAGAACAAGTGACGGAGTTTTAAAGCTGTTTTGAACATTTAGTCTTCAAAACAACAGATTCATGTTTATAAGAACGGCAAAGAGCTATTAACCACTTATTTAAGATTATTGATGGGCATAAAGAATAAATCAACTTTATTACAATATATTTTCTTTTGAGAGTTAAATACCTGTATTCTGTGTGAAGAAAACATTTAACACAAAAAAACACATAAAACATGTCCCCTTTTCTACGAATATGTGGCATTAATTCTGTCTTTTGCTCAACATTTATTATTTGTTTCGAAATATGTCAATAATATACATTTTTTTAGAGTGTTTAGTACTTAAAACTACTTTTGAGGTAGATTATTCATTGGTTTCTTCTTTTTAAAAACTGCAAAATCAATAATTTTCTGCTACTTTTCACCGATTAAATACTTAAAAAATTATTTTACAAAAAAAAAAACGTTTTTCTATATTGTTTTGTTATAGTCACAAATATCGCTCGAAAACACGTGATCACGTCGATATTTCACATTTATAAAAGCACATTTAGAGACATTATCGTACAAATTTGCAGAAATAATCCAACCTCTCCTCCTTTTTCAGGGCTGTTTGATGTAAACAATAGCACACACAGCCTTCTGCTAACAGATTTAAGGCCTTCACTCGAAGTAGAGCTCCTGACACAGAGATAACAGCGATATTTACGGATTTAAATGTCTGATTTGATCCTTTAGAATTCTTCAGACCTTGTTTTTGCGACCTAAACATCCCTAATAGTCACATTTACCTTCACATTTGTTCGGCAGATGAACCCACTCATCGTCCCCTCCGGATTTTCCTGCTACGACCGAAGAAAGTATCAACAAAAACGACAAACAGCCGCTTAAAACCATCTTCCTGAGCTCTCCCTCGGTCTTTCACTCGTTTCTGAAGTCTAATCTTCTCTCAGAAGGTCTTCATATGTCCGCTATCTTTCAGTTCACACATCCTCCTCGGCTTCATCACAGCTGCACCGTCTAATAATCACTTCCGCTCTGGGCGCTCCGGGCCAATCAGAGGGGAAGAAGTGGCAGCAGTTGGACCAATCAGAAGCAGAGGAGAGACAAAGGAGATGGAAAATACAAGAGGGATCACTCCGCTCCTGTTTGAGAAAATAAAAACACAGGACGTGAAGGCCATTCATTTCTCCTAACCAGTTTTATGTCATCGCCTGACATATTCAAACACTTAAAGGAGCTGAATAAATGATATTGGTATTAGTAACTGTAAATATGACATTAAAAATTAAATATATATGGACAATGTCAGATGCTTGTACAGTCTTAAATGGGGTTCTTTTAAGATTTTAAAGAGGATAGTTTGCATAGTTTTGTCTTATTTCTTACTTGATGTGCTTCTAGTAAAAAATGTTTTAGGTACATGGACAAATCATTAAGAAGTCAGGATCACTTCCTGTTGAATTTTTGTACAATGTCTTATAGCAAGATGACAAAACAAAAGATCCTTTTTTAATGCAAACTGACAAGAATGAAACAAAAGAAATGCTTGACATTAAACATTTTACTAACGTATGAAGTCCCTTCAAAATATGGAAACAAAACCTAATATACCCTTCGGTGAGAAGTGTTCCATTTCTGTTTGAGTGGTGCATTTCGATATAGACGATCTTTGGATTCACTTTCTCAGTTGTGGTGCATTTTTCATGTTTGTCCGACAGAGGGAGCTACACACATACCTAAAACCGAGTCCTCAGTGGTTATGCAACATTGAAGTGAAAACCAAGTGTGTGTGTGTGTGTGTGTGTGTGTGTGTGTGTGTGTGTGTGTGTGTGTGTGTGTGTGTGTGTGTGTGTGTGTGTATGTGTTAGAGTGTGTGTCAGCACCGTCTGTTTACAGGAGTCTTGGACAGTCAACAGGGTTCTGATATCTCAAGACTGTTTGTTAGACGATGACGTGTTCACTCACATTTACTTGGCTTGAGGTCGACGGACATCATGAACCACCCAGTAGCCTCCTATTGGCTTCCAGCCACTTGCACAAATTGTGTGTGTGGTATAAATTAAGAATAAATTCAAGAAGAGACGCGTCAGGTGCAGTTAGTTATCTTTCACTGCATTAAAACTTGAACCTGCCCTCAATGATGAGCGTCCTAATGTCATAATCAGACCTCTGAGCTCACTACTAAGTCGTCCAATTATCTCTCCAGGGACTGTTTGCCACATCAACCATCCCTTGGTGATACCTCACATTATGTTTCACTCTCTGCCACCTGCGTGTCAGGGTCCTCTCCGCGGCGCATCAGGGTGGGATTTCAAATTACTGCTTCATTAATGATATCCGCTTCATTAATCCAACTGATTTACAGGGTGAATTTCACAGTCGTCTTACAAAATACATCATGTTAGAGGGTAACACTGTCATCTTCCAACAGCTTGGTGCTATTATCACTCACTGCATGTAGAATCTGACGGTGGGGGTCTGTAGTTCAGTGTCTGGTTTCAGCTTCCACCACATATTGTGCCAGGAAAGCTTATTTTCCAGGTCTCAGGATGATGTGAAGCTTCTGGTTTACTAACTGTGAAACTGAGACTCAGCAGTAACAGTCAACAGAACACGTTGATGTTGCAGTTTTGGCAAACTAAGGAGGTTTCTTACTGAAGTTTCACGCTCAAAAGTGAACCCTCAGTTTTGGTGACTATGACAGTGAAACTGAGACTTCATTGGAAACAGATAAAAAGGACATCATGCTGTGGCTTTGGTTGTCTTAAGACCTGTTTCTTTCAGGTCAATCAGAAGAAAAAGTGTTTCTATATTGGGTTTAACTAATGTAAGCTGGAAACCATGAGTATGGCTCAGTGATAACAGTGAAACTAAGACTCATCAGAAACAAATAGACGCATGCTGGGATTTTGGTAATCTTAAGACATTTCTCTTACAAGTAAATCATAAGAAAGTCTTTTTTTTCTCAGGGTTAAAACCACAAATGGAAACAAGAGTGAAACCTCAATCTTAACTACTATTTACAGTGAAACTGAGACTCAGCAGAAACCGATCATTTATGTGATTTTGGCATGTTTAAAACCAGTAACTTACAAGTAAATTCCAGGATATGTTTCTCTCTTTGATTCATAGTGCAGATGTAAGATAGAGTGAAGCCTTGAGTGTTAGTTTTAATGTACAGAGAAACTGAGACTTAACCGTAAACAGATAAAAAAAGACATAATGCTGTGAGTCATGCAAATTTAAGACCCCCTTGCCCAGTAAACCACCCCAAAAAAATCTGTTTCTTTCTCAGGTTTATACCAGGAATGTAAGTCAGAGTGAACCCTAAGTGTAGCTTACTATTTATAGTGAAACTGAGACTCACCCTAAATATATACAGGAATTTTGACCAACTTAAGACCTTTCACTTGCAAGTAAATCACAAAAAAGTGTTTTTTAATCCTGGGGTTACAACCACAATCGTAAGCTTCTGTGTAACTTACTGTTTACAGTGAAACTGAGACTCACCATCCCACCAAAACAACTCAACACTAAACTCAATAAACTTGTTGGAAATTGTTGTTTGTTGCAAATTCAGGCCACTAAGAGTCCAGCTGTTTTAGGCCTGGTTATATTTCTTGTAAATTACAGAGGACCGTTATGAGTGCCCTGGGGAACTCCATCAACTGCAGCTCATCCTGTGGTTTCTCCGTCACTTCTTCAGGTTATACAGGAGGAACGTCATATGTGTGAGTGTGGAGCAGGCCGTGACTCTGAGTGCTTGAAGTCTTTAACTACATTAAAGTGTGAGAGAGAGAGAGAAAGGGAAAAAGCAACGTGTTTCACAGTCAGATAAGAGCGTTTCTCAGTAGTTCAATAATAGTCCAGTTTTTCTGAGAGGTGCTTCAGTATACCGCTGCCTGCCAAAAGGACAGCCAGCTCCTCATTCCACCGCACACACACACACAGATCATTGTGTGTCTCATAGCAGAACTTGACACTGAGTTGGTGGAGGGGAGGTTGATGTACAGAGAGAGAAAGAGAGAGATGAAAGCCGTTTTTTATTCAGCAGAGCAGCCCACACAACGGCCGAGCGAGGGACTTTGTTAAAAAACTCACATCTCTCTCTCTCTCTCTCTCTCCTGCTCTCCTTTTCAGCCGTTCCTTCAATAAAATAATAATGCATTCAGATTACATAGCAGGTTGTTGAAAAGCCTTCACCACATGCAGAATAAAAGAGTGAAAAAAAAGAGCAGCTTTTAACGGTTTATACCAATAATGAAAGTACACAAACTGTAAAGTGAAACAATGGCAGCGCGCTGATCACTAAAAGCTCCACGGACGGAGAGAACAGAGAGAACTTTGATGAGAGGGTTTAGAGTTATACAGAAAGTGTTTTCATCTGGAGTGTGTATTGAAACTGGAGTTCACACAACACAAAGAAGTCTGCTTCAGTTTCCACATCAGCATTTTCATCTCATCCTCTTTATTTATTATAAAGGGTCTAAACGTCCTCCATTACAGTTCCACATGTATCCATGTTACAATAGCCATGTTAGCATCCAAATATAGAGCAGCATTGTTTAGAGAAAACGCCATTCAAAATGCATTTCTGCCCACTGCTGCTGCTGCTGTGTGAATTTTAGCAGTAGGAACGTATGGAGACACCTTTTCGAGATTTTAAGAAACACTTATTGAAGATGAGACGAGGTCGATAAAACAGAAACTGTCGGATTCGTCTTCTTCGCTTCCCAAAACGGCATCTTTTAGAGTCTAAAACTACTGCGACAGCAGAGGTCCCAAAAACTGCAGTTCCTTCAGTGTCCACTTGAGGCTGCCTCCAAAACGTGAGTCCATCCCTGTAGAGCCTCATGTCAACATCTCAAACTTAACGCCATAAATAAACATGTTTGCAGCCTGATAAATGTACAGACATTCTTGTCTTTGGCTCATTACCTGGAGATTAATGTTTGATTGTTGAATTTTTCTGCTAAAATTGTGTTTTTTAAGACTTAAAATTCAACCTTCAACTGTAGATGGTGAATTTAACCTCTTGGATATAAATGAAAGTCAGGCCTTATATTGTTTTTCTGATTGTTCTCGAGTAGTTTCAGGGCTGAATTCTTTTATTTCAGTTACCGTCTCTTTAAAATGGTAAATGGACCAGTGCTTATATAGCGCTGTTCTCGTCTTTCTGACCAATCAAAGCGCTTTACACTGCTAGCCTCATTCAACCATCCACACCACATTCACACACTGATGACTGGACATTATGTTCTAGGAAACATCAGTTTTATCTAATCCATTCATACCCATTCACACACCACTGACCAACAGCGGGAGCAACTTGGGGTTCAGCGTCTTGCTCAAGGACACTTCGACATGTGTCAGCAAGAGCTGGGAATTGAACCCCTGACCTTCCGATTGAGAGGCAACAACTCTACCACTGATCCACAGTCAAAGGACTCCAGGACCCTCCTTTAGCAATTTTCTATGTACAGTATGTATTATGCCCTTATAAGGAGACTTGCCAATTGGTGATGTCACAAATTGAGCAAATCTCATGTTGATCTCACTTAATTCACGTTTGATGTTTTGAACGAGCCCAACACCACGTGTTTAAAATGAGTATTTAACGTCTGAAACTGAAGCAAAAACATGCAGATTTTTATCAAAGCTCCACAACATGTGAGAAGATCCACCACACTTGACCTGATTTACCCGCATCAGGTGTATTTTTAACATGAGAAACCACATCCTGCCAGTTTTACGGTGAGCAGGTTTTCTACAAGTCGCTGCTCTCGCTCTGTCAAAGCAGACAGTCAGGCATCTCAGGCTGAGTCCTCGTCTCAAATTGTGTCTAAAAATAACCCGAACTGCAGAGCTGGAGCAGACAAAGCAAGTGCTCTTGTTAAGAGCGACTTTTGTCAGCTCCAATTTGGATTAACAGGAACTCTTTACAGGCTTGTAGCAGGTGTCAGTCTGGAGACGGAGACGGGGGGGGCGGGTGCTGGGAGGATGCTGCTAAATGGTTGGGACATCGCCGGGCGTTGCTACAGGCCACTTTTACCACCGAAAGGTGAAGAGGAGTTCATGTAAAACACTTCAAACATCCTTTTATGCTCCTCTCAGGCTGTTTCTGTTCCACCTCTGAGCAGCTCCACTCGACTATCAATCCTACAGGAGGATTTAGTGTCAGTTAAAAAAGCAAATAAACAGTCTGAACATGTCTTTTTTTTTTTTTCTAAGGATGCCTTTATTAAAGAGTCAACAACGTGCGCTAGCCGTCCGCTTCTAGAAAAATAACACAGTCATACATTCATCCATGTGGAAATCCAAAAAAAAAAACAAAGAAAAACAAGGACAGGTTTTTATTCTTAAAGCTCAAAATCTCTTTAGAAGGTGAGAAGGGGAACCTGAATAATATTGTGTTCTTTCTATCTGTATGATTGTGTCTGTCACCGTGTGTGCAGTTTTTAAACACGTCTGTGCGATGAGTAGCCACGCCAAGTTATTCACGTAAATAAAGAAGAAATGAAAGTAGATTTTGGATGATAAGAGGGTGTCGCCAGAGGGTGCTCTGACTTCTTAACCTGGTAAGTTTCAGTTTTTTGGGGGGTTGTAAAGCTGGTTTAGTGACACTTTTATGAAAATCTATTTTTGGTACTTGTACGGGTTCTTCTGGAGGGCTTTCCAAGATTGTCTTGGTGTTTTTCCGCCTCTGCATTTTTCTGAAACTTCCATCCTCAAGCAGCCGAATCGGAACAGCATCTCCACTCAGATCACTGGAGAAACTGCAGATCACCCACAGAGGCTGAATTCCCGGGACATGTTGGAAACCGCTAACAAAACCAACATCTGGGACCTTTGAGTCCCAGGTTGTTAACATGAAAACAAATACGACAGCAAACATCCAACATCTGGTCCAAGTATTGTTGTTTGGCTCTAACATTTCAAGAGGGAGGCATCCAGATTGGTCATCCAAAGGTCAATAATTCAATCAGTCCATGTGTGGTGTCCCTTTGGCTCCGCCCACTTCTTCAATACAGTCTATGATTGAAGCAGAATGTTAAAGCAGCCCTTTAAACGTGTTAATAATGTATTAAATGTGTGTTTTATGCGTGCTCCCTGTGGTTATCTCTGCAGTTGGCCTTGGACGACCAGATCCACACAGAGCTGTTAATGCCGTGTGTGTTTGCGTGTGTGATTCACGTTGCAGAGATCACACAGGGTTATCAAAGTGGACGGGAGGAGCCTGGAACAATTTGGATTCAAACCTGCAGCTGGTCAGTGTGTGTGTGTGTGTGTTTAATAATGCATGACATCAACCTCGTGCCAAGTGTGAACCCTTCACACACAAACACGATGGTACAAGTCTAATCTCAATAAACTAAGATTAATAAGCGGCGCGACAGAATTCATCTATAAATTCTGACGGATCAATAACCTCAGGGAGAGGCAGAAATCCTTCAGGGGGTTAAAAATCCCTGGGATCAGACAGGCATTATCAATATTGAGCAATCAGAGTGATTGATCATCAGTCCCACTGGTGTGTCCGTAAGCGTGTGTGTTGGTTTATGTGTGGCTCTGATTATGAGGTGGTGACACGCCAAAGTAACCCTGAAAATCAAGGCTGTCGCTTTCGTTTACGAGCTTCAAGGGATAGTTCAGGGTTTTATTTAGCTAATTTGGTTGGTTCAGAAAAGCTAAGAGAGAAAGATTTGTTCATTCAGACGCTGTCACGGACTTTGGACTTCCTTCCCTTCTTTCTTCTCTCTCCTTCCATCAGACACCATCATTCTCCTGAAACACTGTCCTTCTCTTACCACGTCTGAAACTTACTGGTTAAATTCCTTACATCTCATCAGTGCTGCTGATTAAATCTGAATTCTCGCCAGGCTCCAGTTTTCACAAATCAATAGCCTCACAGAACACAACTCGCTCAGTGAGAGAGTGAGTGAGGGAGGTTTGGAGCACATCGAACTATTGATTTATCAAACGCCTGAAGCCTCGCAGATGATGTCAAGATTATATGAAGTCCCTACTGGATTAAAGTTAGATTAAGCGATTTATTTCTGGCCACAAGGGGGCAGCGATGATATTTTGTTAAAGCAGGACTTACAGCTGAAGTAAGACGACGTGAAGCCTCTGTGTAACCGGCTCATTACGTCGGTTTGTTGTTGTAGTCAAGCCAAATACGATGTGGTTTGTTCTGATTTGAAAGTCAACAGGCGTTTTTAAGTGGCTTCCGTGCACAACTTCCTGTCCTGCTTGATCGGCTTTTTTTAAATTGATGAGTCACTGCTTCAGCATTTAGCAAAAATTGGAGGCTTGTGTATCTGATCCAGAGGGCTCCAACTTACCCAAACTAGGACGAGGCTGACTTTAAGTGTCACCACCAGAATTACTCGTTACTGAAACTAGTCATTGATATTTTTGATGTTGTACGCCTTGAACGCTGGTCATATACTGTCTCCAACATGTAGGGACCTGGATGTAAACAAGCACAGATGAAAGATGTCGACATGGTTTTTTGGGGTATGCTGATCAAGGAGAATAAGCTGTGGACGATTCTCTGCGAGAAAAACTAAAGACTGGTGGGGCTAGCTCTGCTAGTGTTAGCTTTATTTTGCCAACCATTACGACATTATTTATGTACACTTTGCCAAATGAATTGTGCTGAATTTATTTCCTTTTCTGAGCATTTTGTTACAATTTCAATTCCTAAAGAGTCGGCTTGTCAGAATTTGAGTTCCACTGAAATAACTGGTCGCCTCTGGACACAGGGGTCACTTCTCGTATTGTTTGTTGGACTGTAAATTCAAAGGTGAAAGTAGAAGGAAGTCATGACTTGAAGTAACTGCCATCATCACTGGAAATTTGGTGACGTCAGATGCGAATCATGAAATCGATTGTGACGCATGTCAACAGTTTCCACTCAGCTGGGTCACTACTTACTAATGTGAGGATGCCCGGCGGCCATTCGAGGCTTCCTGGCTCAAGACGTGACATTACGATTCCAGGATGTTCAGAGAGTAATCAGGTCTGTGTTTTACACCGTGACATTTGGGAGACATTGATTCATCTGTGTGTTGAAGCTTTCTGTTGCTGCTGCCAAGACAGCTGGTGGTGAAGGCACAGCGTCTGTTGGAGGCTGTGTTGACAGAAAAGTAGGAAAGCTGGAAAGGAGTGAAAAAAGAAATACAATAAGGAGGACAAAGTGTGGCTGCAGCTACTCATCGCACATGCTGGTATGTCTGGAGTGTGTGTAGGTGTGTGTGTGTGTTGCAGGTAACTGTGGTTTTTTTGATCAAACATGCATAATTTCTCTACTTCATCGCTGACAGTCGTATATTAACCAGAGTAAAAATTCAACAGCCTCTGCTCATGCCAACCTTTTGAAGTCACTGCACCAAGCGACCCCAAGAGAAAAAAAAATAAATATCATGATGAAATTCTGGTGAAATTTCCCTTTAAAATAGATTTCCCCAGATAGAAAGGCAAACTCCACTTCTCCGTCTGTTCCTCATCTTTTCCCTCCTTCATATTCTCCTCTGTGCTTTTCTCACAAACCCTCTGAATTCACTTCCACCTTTCCCTCCACCGTTATCCCTCCTCACAAGAAATATCACCAGATATTTGTATTCATCAAGTTAAAGTGTACTTATTAAGGAAGAGCTGAACGAGAAGCCAGAATATTGGAGGCAACTCAAATAGAAGCAAAGACAGTCTTAAGAAACCAGAATAGTCCTCATAACTATTATTAGAAGTCACTTATTATTATTATGATCGTTATTATTATTACTAGTATAACTGTTATTAGGATAAAATAAAGTTCCTTGGCCCTTGTTGATGCAGAGAGAGAGGGTGCAGGCTATCCACAGCAGAGCAACGGTTCCATGCTGTTTCCGCTCGTCCCAGTGATTCGGTCAGAGTTAAATCCAGAGTTAAAGGGGAGGTTAATCCGTTTGTGAGTCTGACAGAAGTCCGTTCGGGGGTCCAATCCATTCAGTTCAAGTTGAGTCCATTTCCAAAGGTTTAAATCCACTTTAATCCAGTCAAGGTTTGAAGTTTGGTTAAAGGGAAAGACAGCGCCAGGATTTTCGACTTTTGATGATATTCCCTTTCTGAAAAGTTGCTTTGGTAGGTTGTAATTCCGTAATAGTCATGCGTGTTCGAATATCTTCCCGTCTGGAAATCGGCAGATGTTAATGAAGACAGTTTGACGATGGGTACGATGTATCGTTTTACAAAAAGTGAACAAAAACAGCAGATGTTTTCAGACTTATTGAAGAATATGTAAGTCTCCCAGAGACTGGCACAGTTAGCGTTACGTTTGTTACGGTGCTTCAGGATTGTCATGAATCGAACATTCTGAGTTGAAAAAAGAAAACATAGTCGCACAGTTAGCTAACACATTAGCTGGAGAGTGAGTGAATTTGCTAGCTCCTCTAGCATCTTGCTAGTTTGTTTATTTGATCTGACTTTGTCCTGGTGTTTAGCTCACAAACAGGTAGCACTAGCAGCTCTGCTGGGATCTAGCTTGTCCGGTCAGTCGCTTTTATTTTAACTGCCTAGCTAGCAAACCCACCAAATGAAGGGTAAGCCCACTTGTAGATATTTTGGTAGCTGCTTTGCTAGCCATTAGCTAGCCATTAGCAATGAAAATGTGCTAATGATAAAAAAATAGTGGTATGCATGAGCCCACAATAACAGGCGCTAACAGAGGATAACCACACCCGTTAGGCTGCTGTAGCATTACCGACAAAACATGCGTAGAGAATGGATATTTAGGAATTGACTGAATCCTTTGGAAAAGTATGACAAAGTCTAGATTTCAAGGGCCAGTTTTGGCAGTCGTGCATGCGGCTAATGCTACAGCCAAATGGGTTGTCTCACTGATATCAACCTACCTGACAGTTTGCTCGCTAAATCTTCTAGCTGGTGAGATCACTTGTAAGCTCAGGTTACTTTGCTAACTCCCTACCTGAACAGTCAGCTAACTACACCATTTTGTTGCTAGCCAGTTAGCTCATTATCCAATTACTGAGCTCTTTACCAAGGTCTGCTAGCTCACTTTCTAGCTTGGTACCTGGCTGGCCCCCAGCGCTCTCAAGCTAATCTGTGCATTTGTTTTGATTGGACTTAAGTGGACAATGATGTGACTGTGACACCTTCCCTTGATGACGTCAAACTGTCTTTATGAACATTTGCCAATGAGAGTCCCCTCCGTCGTCACCGGTGCAACCGAAAGGGTCACTGAAGCTGCTCCGTTTTTGGATAATCAGTCTTCCAACTCCACTTCAGAATCCCAGAACCCACTCTGCTGAGTTTTAGAACAGATTCCGTCAGCGCTCCCGCCTCCCTCTCTCTCTCTCTCTGTCCCTCTCTGTGTGAAGCCGTTAGCAAACAAACAAAGAAAAACAGTTTGGTTGTCCTTTTCTCCTATAGCTGTGTGGTGACAGAGTCTTCTATGACCTCACAGCTGTCCTCTATGACATCATCGCAAGGTCCCACCCATCCGCCCATCAACATCACCCCACCTCCTCCCCCTCCTCCATCCACGCCGCCCTCGCCTGATCCTCCCACGCCTCCGCCCTGGAAAACGTCCTCACTGGAGTCCAGGAGGCGTGAGCTGGACTCGGACATGTTGGAAGCACAGTGCAGGGATTGGCAGGGGCACGGGGGTGGGAGGGGCAGTGTCAGAAGCGAGTCCCGCCCATTCGTTCTCCGTGGCGAGAACGAGGGGTTATTGATGTCGACTGAGCGGCCCACCTCATTCAGGTGCGTCTCGCTCCTGGTCACGTCACTGAGTCCAAAGTCGGAGTGGCTGTGGCTCCCTAGGGGGCGCAGCAGCCCATCAGAGATAGTGTAGGAGGGTGGGGACTGCAGGGGGAGAGGCAGGGGTGGGGCTTTGCGTTTGGAGCGCGAGAACAGGTAGGAGAGGCGCTTGAAAGAGTCTGTCTTTGATCCCGGAGACGACAGACGCTGAAGGCGACTCCTTGTGCGAGCAAGTGACGAGGACAACGCCATGGCGAAAGATGAAGATGGGGAGGGGAGGACGGAGGTGGAGGATGAAGGGATGACGTTTGTCTTCAGCCCGTTGCTCTTTGGTTTCCCGTCCTCTTCCTCCTCCTCTTCCCCCCATCCGATGCCCTCTTCCAGATCCACATCGTCATCGTCCCCGGTTCTTTCCATCTGGGTCATTCCTGAAATGGAGCGAACCAAAGCCGACACCCCTTGTTCCGGTTCTGGCATCTTTTCGTCCTCCAGCGGGGTCATGAAAGTCACACCCTTTGACTTTCCTCCTCCACCTCCACTGCCATCTCCTGATTCACTGTCGTCCTCTGAGGCCCCAGCGCCGTCATCTTTCGCTGTCTCACTGGAGGAGGAGTAATGTCGTCGGGGAGGACGCCGATTTCCGAGGAGATCCAGGACTTCATAACGGAAACTGGAAATGTCTTGCTTCAACTCCTAGAGAAGAACAGAGACAACTTGTGAATTTTCATGTGTCAGATAAGTAAGGGGTCAAAAAGCCATAAAATTATGCGTCAGGATGTTTTTCTGAAATTTGACACAAAGATACTTGTGTGACATCCTCAGGAAAATATAAGAGAGAGAGACAGAGCGCCGAGAGGAAGAGGTGAGCGGGGTAGAGGACGAGTGGAAGAGAGAAGACTGGTGACTGGTGTCAGAGTGAGGCAGAGGAGGTGAAACATCAATTTGTCAAGGCAAAGGGTGAAGAGGAGGGTAAGGACTCAAGGGGATGGTGGCGAGGAAGGGGAGATCGAGGTCAAGAGACATCAAGTGAGAGAAAGAGAGAGAGGGAGTGGATGAGTGGAAACGGGAGGGGAACGTGTGACTGAGGAAAATCGACTGAACCGGTTCTCTCCTTGACGTACCTTAGGTGTCTTTACTGTCACAGTCTTGAAATGCCTAATCAACCCTATGTTATGAATATATATTTATATGTTGATATTGTTTCCATACATTGTAATACAGCCAGTGTTTGATTTCACACCCTAACTTGCACAGACACGTAGCGCTCTTCCCCTCACAGTGATCCTGTCTCTCCTGTAACACCTCTGTTACTACCTCCGATGCCTGAGCAGCTTTGGGATGACTAGGTCGCACCATCACACCTCTGTGACATTTATTTGGGAGGTGAGATGTAACCAAGGTGTAAATATTGCACCTTGGACTGGTGATGTGGAAGAAAAGCTAAAGAAATAAGTGTCATCTCTTCTTCTATTTAAGCTAGGTCTTATTTTCAGGTAGCCGTGTTGCTATCATCAGGGGACTGGGAAACACGGTTCATCTTCTCCTGACCTTTTTATCCTACCTCTTCTATCCTAATGTGTTGCACTGTGCGTATCTCATCTTGATATATTGCACCTTTTTTGTATCATATCATATTGTATTGTTTAATATTGTACATCAGTCCCTCCAGAAAGGTGCGATCACAACAACGCAAATTCAATCCCTGTGAATTCTGGGTGACCTTGCAATTTTGTTCAACCACCGCAACTTAGTAGTTTCACCCGCCCCCTTCGAGTTTCTCCCATCATAGCAGTCAGTCCCCCGTGAAAGTTGCTTCCTTGTTTACGAAGTTGCAGACATATCCGACAAAAATGCCGGGTTGCTGAAGGTTTTTTTTTTAAGTGTTCCAACACTCATTGCTGTGTTATTCTCACTGAATCAAGTTGCCTTTGGTTTCAAATGAATTCTGTATTTAATAAAATAAAATTGCAACTAGTTTTGCAATTTTTGCAAATTGCCGCAATTTCATTGCAAAAAAAATATCCGAAAACATTGCAACATGCAATGTAATTTTTTCAAAAAGCTGTCGCAAAATTTGTGATTTTAGACCACAACGACCCCCCCCCCCCCAAAAAAAAGACTGCAAAATACTAGAGGGACTGGTGTATTATTGTATCTTATATATTCGTATCGTATGGTATAGTATTGTAACATAACGTTACGTTATGAATCTTATCCTAACTTGTTGTGTCCAAATCAAAACTATTTTGTCATATTGTATTGTTTTTTTTTTTTTTGGTATCAAATTTTATCTACATGCATTGTATCTTAATTGCATCTTTTTCTATATTGTACATAATATTGTATCACATTTGATTGAATTTGATTGATTGAAAAAACTTATTTCCAATATGGAACCACAAAACAAAAACAAACAAAATAAACTAAATTAAAATATCAAAACGGTCATTTTTGAAAAGGAGTGGGCAGGAGTTAAAACTTGTTAAGCCCCACCCCCTCGCCATCAGTTAATAATAATAGTGCTAATGAGCTTCCTTTGTGCAAATAAATATGATTCAACGTTATTATAGTGTATTTATTAGTGTATTATATTATTCCATATTGTAATGTACTGTATCTTATCGTATCATAACATATCATATCGTATTTTAAACCTACAGTCTTGAATTATGTTTTTATTAGAACATTGTTGGCTTTTCTCTGCGAGCTCTGTCACATGATGAATAATAACGACAGGAAGACTGATTAGGTGAGCAGTAAGTGCTCTGGGTCAGATTTTATCACAGCTGTAACAACAACAACCTCCACAGGCAGGATCTTCAGAACCATCTGAAACATGGTGGAAAACTGAGGCTTCATTTTGCTGTTTTTTTTTTATCTCTTTGTCAGCGGCTTTCTCAAACTACAATCACAGCTACTTCAGTTTTCTCTTTTCCGTTGCCGTGAGGGATCCAAAAGCTGCACATGTGGCCAAACCCTCCAGGAATGAAACACTGGTTCATTTCACAACACACCTGACGTTAGTTACACACACACACACACACTGTGCCTCTGAGTGGCTCTCACATAAACTCACACTGTGTGTGTGTAAACGTGATGCAGCTCCATGTGCACCTGATGTTGTTTTTGCACTGAAAAGCCCAAAGGAACTTTCCACTTCAAAGCCCTCGCCGGGCTGCTGAGGCATCATGGGAAACTGACTCTGGAGCTGCGAATAATTTAACATTTGGGAGGCTGAAAGCAGCAGAGAGAGTCTCCTGGAGGATTATGGAGTGTGATCTGTTGGTATCGATCAGAGCTGCAGATCGTGGGCTGCAGACGGGGAGAAGAAGTGATGAAGAGTTGGCAGGTGGTGGTTATTAAAAATCTTTTAATCTTTTAATAAATGTTTGGAGTGGAGAAGCACAGACCTGCCTCTGGTATCAATAAACTTACACTTTTTATTACAAAATAAACATAAAAGGGAACCGTCTCTGCTGCAGACTGAGCTGCAGGGCATCCAGGTAATTTACTCTACGGTTAAGAGACAATGTGTTTGAGAAGAGAGAGAGAGAGAGAGAGAGGAAAAAGACCTAATTCAAAGATCTATTTCTCTTGTTTTCTGATCCAGGGTCATACCCAAGAGGAGGAGCATGGTTCCACATCCAAACCCTGAGCTGTGATTGGAGCTTTTGCATTGTTGGAAGTGGGAGAAACCATTTATTTGTTCGTTTAGTTGCAACGTTGGAGGTTTAGAAATATATCCATGATGAAGGGCCAATCCACATGAAAGATCTCTATTGGGTTCAAAAAGTTGGATTGGTACATCCCTAAGTTTGGCCACCCCATTCTGAAAAAAAGTCTGGACACACCCCTTGTCTTTTTTGTTCTTCCTTCATAAGGATGCCAGAAAACCAACAAACCAACAGCATGAGGGTTGAGAAGTTCCACCCTGAAGCTAACGTAAATCGCCTTCCAAGGCGGCAGCCATGACACTTGCTTTGGGTAGGTCATGTGCTGCTGTGAACTCGTCCAGGGTGGGAACCGTTTGTCGAGACATCAAATATTTGGTTTTCTTAGTTAACGTGGCGTACCCCTTTAAGGTGGCTTTCGTACCCACCTTAAAGTTCTCCTCCGTCAGTCCTTCGTCTGTCTTGGCGCTGCGTATCATAGCCGCCACGTACCTCTTCACCAAGCTTCGGATCACTTCCTGTTGGAGACAAAAGGAAAGAGTTATTTTTGTGCCCCCATTGGTTGAAACCAAACAGGCATCATTAAAAAAAAAAGTCTTCTACGATGTAACCCTTTATCTTCCAAGACCAATCAGCTCGTCTTCTCTTCTTTCAGGAAGCGTTCGAATTTTTCTTCTTGCCCAACTAGCTGAAGAGTTACGGTAATGAAAACAGTTCGTCTGTGATTGGAACACCGTTGCACGTGGATTCCTGTGCAGTACCGTAATAACCTGAGTATCTCTGTAAATCTTGTTTTATCTTCTTTAGTTCAGGGGAATGTTCCAACAGGAAGTGAAAGTTCCTGGACCCTCTGGTCCGAACACTTTGGATATAAATCTCAGCTTCTTCTTCAAAGATAATCATTAACAGATTCACACCCAGTGCCTTGAGGAAAAGCAGCCAAAAAGCCTTTTCTGCCCATGCCTGGTGATGGTTTTGATGGCAGTGCTTGAAACTATAACTGTGTGCTCATTTTGAAATGCAGAGTGATTCACCCCGACTGATTTAAGAGATATTGTGTCATTCAGTAATCGGCCAATGAGGCGTCGAGCTCTTATTGATTTAAAGAGCAGAGACGGTTTTTTTCACCAGCATTTGGTGTTCAGTGGGTGGTGATTCAGACCCTGCACACACACACACACACACACACAGCATCCTCCCACAGTCGACACCTGTGACTGCCAAACAGGACGATCTGGCGTGCTGTCACTCTCCGCCTCTGCCAGAACAAACCACACACACACACACACACACCGTTTAAGAGGAGGGCAGTTATCTTACAATAAACCTGAGAATCATGGAGGCACATCGAAGACACAATCAGATCTGCCAAACCAAATGTACTGGCGGTGATGGGGTTTAAACGGCTGCCAGCGCTAAAAGGTGTCGTAACGGGATTGTTGAGCAAAAAAAAAAAAAAAAAAAAATCTCCTGAAAGTGCACATCAGAAAAACAGGCACGGCGGAGCTGCTTCACACGATAACTGGCTCTCTGAGGAGGAAAAAGGAGTGATAGTACGCTCATCTGAGGACTGAAGTGAAAAAAAACTAAACGTGCAGATTCAAAATAAGTCCAGTAATGAAAACACGTGACGCTATCTGCGCCTCCTGTTACTCGAAATGCTACGACGGAGATTACCTGCCTCTCACACATGCACAGCCTTTGAGTTTTACACTTGTTGACAGTCCCCTGTTCCTCTCTCGCTTCTATACACACAGATACAGAGGCAGCAACAGCTGGCTAAACCCAAACACACACACACACACACACACACACACACACACACACACACACACACACACACAGAGGCAGTTTGTGGATCCGCAAGGAGTCGGTTTTAGTTTGGGCACAGCCTGAAAAACACAGCTGGGAGAGATGCAATCTGTTCGGTGTGTGTGTGTGTGTGTGTGTGTGTGTGTGTGTGTTTCCATGTTTGTGTGTCAGAGAAACGCCTGAAGCAACACTGAAGGAAAATGTGGGTTTGAGAAGGTCTGCTGTGTCATTACACTCCAGTTTGGAGAGATTACGCAGCACTATTTAACTGGGTTAGGGGTAAATTTAAAAAAAAAAAAAAAAAAGTGGGTAACAAAGATCAACACGTTCTTTTTGAGGGAAAATTTTGGATTTTTTGTTCACTAAAATGTTATTTCTGACCTCAAAAACCCTCTGAAATCTGAATTAAAGCACCGTTAGCATGCACATAAAATTCTATTAATGAGAGATATCAAGAGCAGTTTGCAAAATCTGGAATACAAGAAAGCGTTTGTCTAATTTTTTAGTGAAAAGTGTCGTATTAGACTTTAAGTGAGCCAAATTCACCTGAAAAGTCCAGAAAAAAAAGTCTCATTTCAAGATATGAAAGACAGAAATGGCGCCTGAATTCCACAAGTGCTCTTTAAATTACCGTAACTCCTCAACCATTTGAGCCAATGATAAAATTCAAACAGCTCCTTGAAGAGGAATAGACATGCTTTACGGTGATATCTGAGTTATTATCACACTGCATAGAAATCTACATACAATGATGGTCCAAGTGATGCAAGTGATTCTCATTACCATAACTCTTAAACTAATTGGGCGTGAAAGTGAAAAAAAAATCGAACGGTTCCTGAATGAAGAGAAAACAAGCTTTTCAGGCATGATCTCTGACACTGCTAAGAGGTGCAAAAAATTAGAGTTAGCTAGCTGTTTCCCTCTATATTCAGTCTTCACGCTAAGCTAACATTAGCTGGCTACATCACAACTGCACAGAAATTGAACAGGAATCAATCAGTTTGTTAAAACAAAACTATGAATGAGTGAATGGAGCCTTGAACAAGAGAAAAACAAAAACAAAAACTTTGGGACCCGGGACCTTTCAGTTTTTTACAAAGTCCTCACTTTGCAACATTAACAAACACATGTCTACACACAGCTAACACTCGAATATGAATCAGAGTCAGGTGTACCGACCTGGTAATGCTGGTTCTGTATCAGACTGTCTGCGTGCCGCTCCTGAAAAAGCAGAAAAAGACTGTTAGAAAGTTCCAGACTTTATGTGACATTAGTCAGCCTGCCGCCCTGTGCCCTCACTAACTCTGCTCCCCTCTCACTCACCCCTGTTGATTTATTTGCTGTGAAATGAAACATGTCGCAGGTTCTTTTCTTTTTCTTTTCCTAACAATGACACCTTATTCTGAGATGATTTATGGCGCCAAAGTTGGAGAAAAGAGAGCACGGAACAATCTGCCTCTGGCTAACAGAATGACATTTCCAGGCGGGACGTTTCGTTTTGAGGAGTCATGAACCCAAGTTTGTCATTTTCATAAGCATGACTTTAAGAAGATTCAGAGACGGACACACTCCAACACGTCGTCTTGTCTTTGAGGGCTCTCGTTCGCTGAATCAAGTGTTCAAACGGAGTCTTTGAAGAGCTTTAAAAAACTCCTCCAGATGCTTCTGAATGATTGATTCTGATGTATTCGTCTGGGACAGAGGTAGGAGGTAAATCGTCGTGCTCGAGGACACTTCATCAGAGCAGTCGGCTCTTGTAATCGTCAGCGTCGTTCACGGAAATGAAGTTATGAAGCTGTGTTGAAATACAGAACCATACGGGGACGCGTCTCTTTACTCAGAGACAAACCGTCCATGAGTTCACTTTACAGTTAGTTTCCAGCAGAAACACTAAAGAACCAAATGTCACACACAAACACACACACACACACACACACAGACACAGACACACACACACAGACACGCGCATCTATCACTCCTGTATCTCCTTTTTTCCGTTTCATATCCTCTTACATTCTCAATTTATTCACTCTCATATTCAGTTTCACCTCTCCGTCTCCATTTCCCTTTCATCATGTTTCACACTCGTCGTCTAACTCCATCCACGCTTCTCATTTGTCTTTCACTCTCTCCCTGCTGCCTAAACACACACACACACACACACACACACACACACACACACATTTATTCTCATCATAAACACACAAACACACATCCATCCTCCCTCATCTTCCTCTCACAATCTCTCTCCCTCCCTCTCTCCAGAGCGATCATTGCTTTCTATAACTCATGCTGTTTTTCTGCTTACTCTGTTTACACACACACACACACACACACACACACTCACACACACACACACACACACACACCCTCCCTCTATCAGATCTCTGCAGTGCTGTGCCGCTCTGTGAACCTATGTGGGCTGGTGGGCTTATATAACTCAGCCGACTGCAGCTGAGGTGAACATGCCAGCTGCACGGTGTGTGTGTGTGTGTGTGTGAGTTGTGTGTGTGTGTGTCTCTCTCTGGATGACGGGGCTGTTGGACCTGTTTTCTCAGGTCCTGTTTTTCCGCTCATGTCCTCCTCCTCTTATAGACCCATTATAGACAAACAGCTGATGTCTGTCCCCGCGCTCGGAGCGTGTTTATGTCAGAATGTAACGTCCGCTCCGTCTTTACGGCGCGCCTGATGAGTTCTTCTGCTCTGATTGACTCTGGCGTTCTGGCGTTTGGATTTATTTATTATTTATGCCTCTCGGCCCGTCAGCTCCTCTACCTTTGGTTGGGAGTGATAGTTTTTCAGACAGCTGCCTCCGCTCCTGCTGGGCTGAGATCGGTCTTTTGACAGCTGTTGTGTTGAGGCTTGAAGGTTATGAGAGCTGCTCCTGTAGAGTGAATCCCACATGTTTAAAGCTCCCCCTGCTGGCAGGCTAAAGTATAGGTCAGTGGTTCCCAACCTATTTTTTGGACCATGACCCTGTTTTGACATAATTTATTTCTGGCAACCCAGCGACATTTTTTTTTCAAGAATTGGTTTTTAATCACGTTTGTTACAGTCTCTGGTTTTTAACCTTCTTCCTCCCCACACGTCCTTTTTACCGTTTGGATGGTAGCTGGTAATATTTGATGTCTCAGCCAGGGCCCAGGGCCCAGGGGCCAGGGGCTAGGGGCCAAGGACCAGGGGCTAGGGGCCAAGGACCAGGGACCAGGAGCCGGGGGCTAGGGGTCAGGGCCCAGGGGCCCAGGGCCCAGGGGCCAGGGGCTAGGGGCGAAGGACCAGGGGCTAGGGGCTAGGGGCCAGGTACCAGGAGCCGGGGGCTAGGGGTCAGGGACCAGGGGCCAGGGGCTAGGGGTCAGGGACCAGGGGCTGGGGGCTAGGGGCCAGGGACCAGGACCCGGGGGCTAGGGGTCAGGGACCAGGGGCCAGGGGTCAGGGAGAATGAGTCGGGGGCTAGGGGCCAGGGACCAGGGGCTAGGGGCCAGGGACCAGGGGCCAGGGGCCGGGGTCTAGGGATCAGGGACCAGGGGCTAGGGACCAGGGGCCAGGGGCTAGGGGTCAGGGGCCGGGGGCTAGGGGCGAGCGGGCCGGGGGCTAGGGGCCAGGGACCAGGGGTCAGGGACAAGGGGCCAGGGGCCAGGGACCAGGGGCTGGGGGCTAGGGGCCAGGGACCAGGGGCCAGGGGCCAGGGACCAGGGAACAGAGGCTAGGGACCAGGGGCCAGGGGCCTTTCGTTTTTCTGAAATCTTTCTGCTTTGCTTTCTGTTTTTCGTTCCTGACTGCGAGTTTGTCTTTACAGGTTGAACTACAGGAACTCAAAGTCACATGATCGCAACCATCAATCAAGATGAGCCAGCACAGATATTTTTATAGGCTGCATTTATTTTGAACTAGATTTACATTCAAGAAAGTTAAAGTATAGAATACAGAAATTTTCATCAGTATTATCAGTTTTATTAGTTACTTGACATTTCAGGTGACCCCACTCTGTGGTGTTGTCATGGAGACTTCAACGTGCTGTAAATCAATCTGGTCCTGTTCGACCTGATGAGGAAGCTCAGAAATATCATTTATCAAAAACCTATATTGGTGCTGATAATCTGATTTTAAGTTGTGGATTAGGATCAGGCAGATATCTAGAGGGGAGACTTTTTGAGATCACTTAGAAAGTCCTCACAGGAACTTTACAGGAACAGTTTGAGACGGAGGCTGAAATAAGGGTCAAAGCTGTAAATCTACTACGGGAGCACCAGAGGGACAGAATACAGGCTAAAAAAAAACACGATACCCTCTCTTTAACTGCTTTAATCTCCCACAGAGTATTTCACAATAACCTGACATGAGTTAGCATGTAAATCTGAACCCTCCTGTGACTTGTTAACATGAATATCAACACACGGCCTCAGCTGAGACTCGAGCTGCTCGTTTGCATGACTGTTGGGCGGCAGGCACGCGGCCGCTGCGCTGCGTTAACCTACACATGAATAAATACATTTACATCCAGGTTCATGCTCTCTGGGAGTTTGTGGACGCCTGACTCCGACTGGCTCTTCCATTACTCTAATTTTGATCCACGGCAGCTGGGTCTTATTATCCGTCTGAATCAGATTTGACCGTCATCTTTAAATGTTTATTTTTAAATTCAGGTGAAGAAAAGGCACAAAAACGTTTTTGAGTGCTAATATTAATTCAAAACAAAAGATGCCACCACAACCACAGCACCAGAGGGATGAAAGACGGAGAGGCACATCGATCATCCAGAACGAAAGTGGTTCAACAAACGGTCAAATTATTCATCTTTGAGGAGGATGAGCTGTTGTTTCAGCAGCGTCAAGCAGACAAGAAATACAACGTCCTAAAGAGTTCATGTCTGAAGATGTTTTACCCCAAAAAGAGCGCCTGAAAAACACAAAGAAGTCACAGAAAATCTTACTTTTGTCTTCCTCAAAGAAACGAAAAGAAAAAGTTTGGGGTCCCTACAGGAAAATGGATCGGTATACCAAAGATCTCCAAAAACTGGACTCTAGTTTTAAAAAAAACTGCATTGAAGCTTTTGCATCTGGGGCCAAACAGGAAGAGAAGTCCTCACCTGACTCTAAAACAAACACACCACTTATGCCTGCAAACTAAACTAATGTTAGACTTCCTATTAAAGTTAACTTACTGATCAAAATACTTCTTGTGTCTGCAGTTTGGAGTCCCTGAAGAAAAAGCAGGTTGGAAACCTAAACTGCCTTACATCCACATACAAAAGATTAATTTCCCAAGGATCCAATTTGGAAACTCCACCAGATTTTCCCAGGAGTTCATATTTTCTGAAGATAACATCATCAGAAATTCATTTCAGAATCAAGGGATGAAATAACAGCAGGACAGAATAACAAAGATGGGAACCAAATGGTTTTAGATGCTGCCATGTGATTGTTCTCAAAGCTCTTTGTTTGGAGTCTGAAAGCAGTCCAACTGAACCCAAAGCCCGTTTCTACGACAGTTTGTCATCCAGGAAACAAAAATCCCATTTCCCCAAACCAAAATGGTTCAAAACAATCAAGGAAATAAAATGAAAGCTCTCTGCTCTGAAAATAAACCGTCGTGGTGCTGAATCAGCTTCTGGAACCCAACAGGACGCTTTAAGGGGTTCAAACAACGTGAAGTCTTTTTTTTTTTTAAAGGGATAAACAACACGAAGCTGTTACCGTGAACTCTCTGAGGTTTTCACACTTGTGCGAGTCGTCCCCAGGCGGCTGGCCCCTCTGGCACAGCTTGTTGTGGAGCCACATGAGCAGGTACAGGATGGACTTGGGGCTGGGGATGATGTTGAACGGCGGTGGCAGCGTCCCGCCCTCGTCGAAGTAGCTCATCCAGAGCTTGGTGCGCGCAAACTTCCACTCGATGTCGGCATGATCCTGGAGGACAGAGCTGGTTAAATCTATGATGTCATGGTCAACAGCTGCTCATGCACCAGGTAAACTGAGCAAAATATCATAAAGATACAGATATCTGAAGATAAAAAAGAATATCTGACGTATGGAAAATTTTCAAAACATCTTTTTATGTATATTTTTCAACTCTAATTTCATCTATACAACTGAAAAGTCATGTTACACTAAATATTCTGCAACTTTTTTACGTCTGACACCATGTTTCAAACTTTTTATAGCTAAAATATTCTTCTTGGTCGAACTCTTTGAGGATAATCCAATAAAAATGATTACTTATAGTACAAAAAATGTGCATTATTTGCTTATCATCTACTTTTTTCAAGGTTCAATTTACAGACACATAAATCGGATGATATTCAGGCATAAACATTCTGATAAACTTTGGCATCTTCTTCAAAGTTGCTCTTGTTTCGTGTCTAAATGTGAAGAGGAGCTGTCGGCATCTTCAGGGTTTGGGGGGGTGGGGCAAGAAAAACCATATCCTTTGCTAAATCAGGCCTAACGTGTTTGTGTAAGTGGAACAATTCCTCCTGAAAAAGAAAGTTTTCACAGACAGATTTGGAAACGTTCAGAGGAAAGTGTCCTGACATGTCTTCATCTTTATTAACTGATGAATTAATGGAACACAACTTAATTCATCAACGAAGAACATGGGAAATAGAGTTTTTAATGGCTTGCATTGACGGGGAAATTGGGACTACATTTTGGACCACTGGTCAGAATTCATGGTATAATACATTTCTCATTCAGCGTTTGTTCATTTTATGAAATTTCAAAGATTTATGTCTCAAATCTCCAAAACTGAGAGTCTCAGAGAGACGATTTTTTTTTACCCACAGCCTTGAAAATGAAAATACGACCAATAAAGTCAAAGCCCCCATGGTGCAACCAGGTCAGAACACACACCTCCTCTCCTGAACCTGAACTTTCAACTTTAATAAGAGCTCATGACCATCCAGCTCTCCTCTCCTTTCAAACTTTATTACGTCTCTGTTTTATGATTCTGTTATTTGCTGTTTCCCTCTCGCTGCTTGTCCTGTTTTTTTTTTATTGTTTTGTTGCAGTGTGCTGAAGCAGAGCGCAGTCTTCAGTAATGAAGTAATAAAGCTCCAGAAATAAAGCGGCTCCATCATTAAGAATATAATCCTATTATTGTTAATTTGCTGCAGACGGTTTCTTTTATGATACTGGATCTTTCATTCAGCAATTATTCTTCTTATTCATTAACTTTTGTTGTGAGGAGGTCACAGATTGGAGAAGCAGAGTTTTACATTTCCCAAATCCAATTACTGGACTTTATTATGATTATAAAACACTTCAGGCTCGTTCTCACTCTTCGCTTTGTTGTTCCTCTTTTTAACCGTCTTAAATTTGTGATTCGATTGCTGAATTTTATGCCTTTCATCCACCTTATTGTTCACTCTTTACAGGCTTTTGTGGTTGACTTGATGTCATCGTGAAATTGTCTCTTTCTGGACCATTTCCCAAACGAAAATGGGATTATTTGGTTTTATTTCGTCCTCCTATTTTGTACGTTATGAAAGCAGATTCTAATAACATTGGATTATCGACTGTGTGTTCCAACGAGAGAAGTCATCTGAAGAGATTATTTAAAAAACAAAAACATTTTCAACATATTATTGAAGAAATGATTGACTGAAACATTAAAATTTACCATGAATTCAGAAAACATACCAGTTCCAAGCTCACAATCAGCAAAACATTTAATTGTGTTTTAGTTGATTTTATAAAATAACCGTAAAATGTTTCAATATCTACTTTAATTCTGGGTAAAAGAAGAAGAATCTGATTGTAAATAACTTCAGCATTTTCTGATGTTGTGACTCACGGCGATGAGCTGGTACGAGTTGTTCATCATGGCGATCAGCATGTTGAGCAGCACCACCAGCGAGATGACGTTGTACGTTCCGAACATGGTGGCCCCGATGAACTCTGTGAACTCGTGTCGAGCCTTCACGTTGGTGACGTAGAGATTCAGCAGCCCGAATATGGACCAGAACAGAGACTGAAGCGTCTCGAATAACCTGAGGAACAAGATCACAGAAAGGAGAGAGGACTCTTAGTTTGGGAAGGTTCATCTGAAGATTCTCTTCCGGGTCTTCTTGGACCCCCCTCGTTCAGGCTTCCCAATCTCCGTTTCAGCACACTCGTTCAAGAGAAGACATTACAGGAGGCCTGACTCCCCATTGACGTTGGTGATGACATTTCTATCATGCAACCAGTGCGCCGCCTGTTCCCCTTGAAGTGTGAAGACTTTCATTTACACTCAGCTTGACAAGCACGAGGCTAACTCGATCTAGAACTGCCTTGAACGTCTCTGTGAGGAGAAGGGAGCTTCCAGATTTTTTCTGGTAGAGCAAACTTTTTGGTACTTTTGCGTATGTCTGTGGTCTCTGGATTTCTCGCAACTTCACCTCAGTGAAGACCCTTGATCATGCAGATTGTTGAAGCCCTGTTGGGGACTGTTGGTCCCTGCTTTGCCTTGCATGCCGAACTCCTTTTGCACATCTCATCCTACCTCCCAAGACTCAGCATCCAGTGAGAACATCCCACTGGGACAAACGTGTGAAAGGACAACTGGAGAATTCCAGGACGGTCCTTTATAACTAAGGTAGAGTTTCACTGTTGCTGAAACGATGACCTTATAAACAAGGTCTATCCAGAAACTCTTAAACCTTAACTGCTTGGATTTTTCCCACTCAGTTGTGTTTTTCAACAAAGCGCCGATCAGACCGTGTTTCGTCTTTGTTTTCGTAAAGTTTGTGGAATAATCTGGACTCCCCTTCCTGTCAGCCAACGAATAAAATCTATAAAATATGACCGTTCCTCTCTCCGTCACTTTTTCTGCTTGTTTACCTCCCTCTCCAACCCTCCCCCTCTGCACTGATCCGTCTTCTGTCTGTGTGACAGTCATAGTTACAGATGAGGTTATTGAATTTTTGATGAAGCAACAACAGGCAGAGAGAGAGAGAGAGAGAGAGAGAGAGAGAGGTTGTGTCTGCAGGCTGTTTTATTTTTGCTGCATTAAATATTCATCACTAAACACACATTTACTGTTGTGTGTGTGTGTGTGTGTGCGCGTGTGTTTATGAAGTGTGTGAATGATCACTATATCAGTCGATAAACAGAGTGTGTGTGATGTACACAGAGTGATGGTGTGTGTGTGTGATTCGGTAGACGCACAGAGGTGAAGTGTGTGTTATTGTGAGAGTGTAAATGAGGAGGGAGAATTTAATCGCTGATGAATGAAGCAGCAGAGCGTGATATTGTGTCAGCGTGATGGAGCACGAGAGGGACAAGGACGAAAAGGCCTTTTTATGTCCTCGTCAAAGTTTCCCTCACTCGTCTCCTTGACGTATCGTCAGGTGACATCGCGATGGTGTTTGACGGCCTGTGGTTTGAAAATGAGCTCCTCCAGAGCAGTGGATGATTTTTTGAGTTCAAAGTATCAAAATAACATCTAACGACTTCGTTTTACCCCCAATTCACACATACAGCGTGAGCGCTGCGTTCCGTCAGCGCCGTGTTCCGTCAGCGCTGTGTTCCGTAAGTGCCGCGGTCCGTCTCCGGCGCGTTCCGTGAGCGCCGCGGTCCGTGAGCGCCGCGGTCCGTCTCCGGCGCGTGCTACCAACGGCTGCTCGCGGCTGTTCCGCTGCGAGTCTATTCTTACCAGAGTACGCTGCAGAGGCGCGTCAATTTCCGTAGAGCAGATCGTACCAAACAGGAAAACAGACACGGAAAACGATCAGAGTTTCCGGTCTTTTCAAAATACAGCACCATGTTCGGCCTGTTGATCGTAAAATTATCCTCGTATATTAAAACTTCGACACTGACACAGGGCCAGCAGTCATCAGCAGGTCAGACCCAGAGGAAATCTGACGCCATGGACGAGGAAAAGTTTATATTGGAGGCTGAAAACCAGATAATTATATACAATACAACACATCCTTTATATAAGGACACCAACAGAGACTAAAAGGGAAGGACTGAATTAATGAAGCTCTGGGAGGGCAGGTGAGTTTAACATACTAAATATCATGAAAGTAGTTGTCATGGGTGTGATTCCTGCAGGAACATGTGGTTCTCCTGTGATCTTGTGTATCCAGCTGCTATGAGTACGCTGAGCTGCGCTCCGCTCCTGAGACGGATGCAGTGTGAATTGGCTCGCGCTGACGGACCGCGGCGCTGACGGACCGTGGCGCTGACGGACCGTGGCGCTGACGGACCGTGGCGCTGACGGACCGTGGCGCTGACGGACCGCGGCGCTCACGCAGTACGTGTGAATCAGGGGTTACAGTTTTGTTTTCATTAGCAGCGCTAGCTCCCTTCACTGTCCCTCTATGGCACTCGCCCAACATTACTCTCTCTCTTACTTGTGGCAGCTTCAGACTCAAGAGCTCTACAGATGTTGCTGAAACAAGAAATTTTCATTTATTCAGAGGTTAAATTTGCTTGTTTTTTTCTCATTTCTGTGTCACTTCACTGCTTCTCTTTTACTCCCATCCTTCCTCCTTAACCTTGACTCTCTTTTCCTTCCTCTACTTCCTTTTTTCTTCTCCTCTCATCTCTCTCTCCACTGAGCCGGGTTATAAACCGCCGAAGCTGATTTTTAAAGTCACTCAGTTGTTTCGCTGTTTTTAACTCCTCCTGTAGCGTGGGAGGCAGTGTGTTTGGTGTGTGTGAGTGTGACAGAAACATTGTAAGCAGCGTTTCTGTGTTTTCGAGTTGGCAGCTCGACAGTGCGCGGGTAAATCGGTTGTATAAAATCTGATTTTGTTTGGAAGAAATCTCATTTTTACGATCGGACAAAGTTTCGACAAATTAGGTCTGAGTTCAACACACAAAAATCTGAATTTGTTTGTGTTAAAATGTGATTTCTTAAGATTTAAATTTAGCTCAGGAAGCCTCTTCAGGAACCCGGAGTGCAGATGCACAGACATGGATGAAGTGTGTGTATCTAAGGGAAAGAGAGAGAGAGAGAGTGAGCACTGTGTGTAGAGACAAACACACACACACACACACACTCTCCTTCCTCTTGGTGTAAAACGATGTAACACATTAATGGTGATAAGAGTGTGTGAAGAACAGATGAGCGAGATGAGGAGGAGAGAGAAGACGAAGAGGTGAGACACCTGAGCGGAAACAGGAAGTGATCTTGCAAAATAACTCACCGATGCTGAAAAGTGTGTGTAAATTACAGAGTGAAACACACACACACACACACACACACACATTTACTTGATTTAAGTCCCGAGAGTTGATCGTTATCATCTTGCGCACACAAGTTATCATCCAACTCAAACAACATAGTCTCTCACAAATTTGTGTTTGCAAGTTAATCTTAGACTTAAATCTTACACATTTATTATCTTACAGACATAACAAATTATCTTGTGTGAACAAGATCATTATCTTGTCCACACAAGTTGCTCTTTTGCCAACAAGTTACCCTTTGTCTAAGCCTGTAATTATCTTGTGCAATAAAGGGTATTTCAGTATGTTGTTCTCATGGCTAAACAGGATCTCCTTGTGCAAACAAGATCCTTATCTTGTATAAAACAAGTTTTTCTTTTTTGAACGAAATGATTATCCAGAATGTACAAGTATGTTTCAAGTATTTTTATTTTGTGTGTGTGTGCCAATGTCCTGTTATCTTTTATCAAGATCCTTATCTTGTGTAAAAAAAAGTTATCTTCTTGTATAATCTTGAGCGAACAAGATTTTCTTGTGCGGACAAATGTTTCATCCTGTGCATTGCTGTTCTTCATTTTTCTTTATCTTGTGCCAACAATCTGATTTTATAAAGTGCACAAGTTATCTGACAAAAGAAGTTATCTTGTGTGAACAAGATCATTGTCTTTTTGCACAAGTCATTCTGTGGAAGTAAGTTAATATCTTGTGTGAACAAAACCATTCCTCCGGAAGGCACAATTTTTTTTCTCCTGTGCCGTAACTTATTCCCAATATAAGAACAAGATCATTATCTTGTACACGGAAGTTGTTCTTTTGCCAACAAGTTACCCTTTGTCTAAGCCTGTAATTATCTTGTGCCATGAAGGGTATTTCAGTATGTTGTTCTCATGGCTGAACAGGATCTCCTTGTGCAAACAAGATCCTTATCTTGTATAAAACAAGTTTTTCTTGTTTGAACGAAATGATTATTCAGCGTGTACAAGTATGTTTCAAGTATTTTTATTTTGTGTGTGATCCTTATCTTGTGTAAAAAAAGTTATCTTCTTGTATAATCTTATACAAGAAGATAAGATTAAGTTATCTTCAGTGTATAATCTTGAGCGAACAAGATTATCTTGTGCAAACAAATGTTTCATCCTGTGCATTGCTGTTCTCCATTTTTTCTTTATCTTGTGCTAACGATCTGATTTTATAACATGCACAGGTTATCTGACAAAAGAAGTTATCTTGTGCGAACAAGATCATTGTCTTTTCGCACAAGTCGTTCTGTGGAAGTAAGTTAATATCTTGTGTGAACAAAACCATCCCTCCTGAAGGCACAATTTTTTTCCTCCTGTGCCGTCACTTATTCCCAATATGAGAACAAGATCACTATTTAGTGCACAGATGTCAGAGGATGTAATCATCTTGTGCCAACAAGATTGTTTTGTCATAAGTACAAGTTATTCTCTTGCGATCTTCATCCTGTGTGAATGTTGTGTTCTTGTACAAAACAAGTTGCATGAATAAGGTCATTATTGAGTGTGGATGCTGTTCTCTTTGGAAATTTGTGAACAAGATCATCTTGTTGCAAACAAGAAAGGATCACCTTGAATATTTACCATCAGTAGGTGTTCGGTTGAAAACATTTGAGATTAGACTAAGTTCGAACAAAGTTTAAACCTTTTGAGAAAGTAGTTTATGGAGCCTGTCCTGGCAGCAACTTTCGATAAGAAATATGTTTACTGTGAAAAGGATGTAAAGTTTCAGGTTAAAAGGAAAATCTATAAATATATTTTGTTTCTATTCAGCGTTAAAGTAACAAACACATACACCCACATGATCATCTTTTGATAATTATGTATTTCACTTATTTCCTGTTTTCTAAACACAGACGCAGCTAAAAGTTGGAGGTGTGATCTTTAGTTTTATATTCATTTTCCTGACACGGCTCTCACTGTCCTGAGCGCTTTACTGTAATGGGATCGATCACAAATCAATACGGCTATTATCTAAAACAAACCTCGGGACTCATCAATATTCAACCCACTGACTCGTCTTGGCTCTCACTTCACCTCCATCAGCACAGATTCACTCCATCCAGTGTGTTACCCTGTGTGTGGTGCAGAGCGGCCATATTTCAAACTTTGCCTCTTAACAAGCAAAACCTTTGACTGACTTTTCAGTTTTGAAAATTTTTGCCTGTCTAACAACAAAAAAGAAAACGCCGGCACATTAATATTCTCCCCTGAACAAGCCGGAGCTGCTCGACACCCAAAATCGTTTCCATATCATTATGTGGTGCAACGGCGCATTACAGCGAGGTCTGTATGTGTGAATGTTTGACTAATGCAACACCTACATACACACAAACACACACACACGCAAACTACCTCTGTGGGTAGTAAAATATGCAGTCATCAGACGGAAAAGCGTTTAAATGGATGTTTGCATCACTGCCGGCAAAAACAAGCCGAACACCAGGGTCCAGATGAAACTAGAAAACTTTTATGTTTTGTCTAAAAAAAGAAAAAAAATGTACAAACTTCATGTTTCCCTTCAGTATGGTTTGATTTAACCATGTACAAAAGAATGAATTGGTGAATTAGTTTTTAAAAAAGACATCCATGGCCTCTGAACATATTCAAATTTTGGAAAACAACTTCAATTTCACAATATAATGGAATCAAGCCCAGGAAACCAAATTTTCAATCTGCTACTGCACCAAAAAAGAAACATCAAATAACCACAAAACTCAGTGAGTATCATCTTCTAGTAAATACAAACATTTGCACCAAATTCTGTTCCAATTTGTGCTTTTTTGGTCGATGTAACACAATCAGAAGTTTCGTTGAACGGCAGACGAACGTCTGTGGACTCAAAGTGCCGATCCAGAGCCGCGTCATTCTAAAAGGTAAAAAACTGGAAACACACTCTGTTCTCAGCCTCAGAGAACGAAAAGCGGAGTCTGAACTGTACAAAAAGAGTTACTCAAAAGGCAGAGGATCATATTCGCTGGCTGAAGCAGACACAGATTGAAGTTATAAAGCCCACTTTGGGGAATTTTCAAACCACGGGGTTCAGAAAACGTCTTTTATCGACGATCAGGACTCAGCAGGAGTCATAAGAACCACTGAAGTGTATTTCACTGAAAAGTTTAAATCCCAGGAAACAGACTAAGTTGATCAACCCTTAAAAAATCTGCCAGTCTGTGGTACACCACTTTGGTCAGAATCACGACAAGGTTATATTTCCAGGTTTATCTGATGGGAAAGCTGAAGGGAGAAATGATGGGGACGATAGAGAGAGAGAGGACATGCGCCAAAGCACCAAGGCTTCGAGATAAATTGGGAGTCATTTCACAGAGGATTATGGCCTCAGTGTCTGAGGCACTGGCTCTAAAAACTTAGCAACAACATCGTCCCATGAAGGAGAACTTTACAGTCACGTAGTGCAACAATCAATACAGGCTAGCCACCCCACAACTTCTTGTCTTTGGTGGTTTGCTACAAATAAGTTATGGTGCAGCATTCCTAAAATGCCAAAATGCCAGATCAGTGAAATGCTGATTGATTGTACCACAAATAGTTTCATGACTTGTTCAAACCTGAAGTAATCGATAAAAGTCTGAATGAGCTGCTGCCTCATGAAACATCAAGTTCTGTTGGTGTTAGGATCCTTCCCGGACTTCAAAGAAGGAAATAAGGTCTTGTACTCACGTTGAGAAGGCATTGTTCTGCCTCTCGCACCGGATGCCTTTGCAGTTGTTGAGTTCTTCTGAGGCTTTGGTCTCGTAGTAGAAGTAGAGCTGGTTCAGACCATTTGCAAACGCCAACAGGACCTACGGAAGACAAACATTTGGTCCTCATGACCCCATCATGTCGAGTAACTCCAGATGTTGAGCTATGTGTCAAAACAAACCAAACTCTACGACTTGACTGAGTCCCTTTGTGGGATTAGAAATGGAGTTCTTGAATCTCTGTAGAGCTGACGTTCTACTCTGTTTCAGGGATTGACCTTCAGCTCCTGCAGGATTCAGGCACCACAGTCTTACATAAAGCAGCTCCAGAGACCGTGGAGCTCGTCTGGGACTGGTTTTAGGGACCTCAGGGAGCTGAGCAGTTCTTATTTGGATCCCTTGAGAAGGAATTAATGAGGATTGAATGGAATCAGACTCTTTTGTCCTTCGACCACCAATGACGGGTACAGTGAGCCAAGAGTCGTCTTGTTTTTGTTGTTCTGTTTGAAAATGAAGTTCTTGAAGATTTCTGTTTTTCTTAAAGATGACTTCTATTGAGTTTTGTAACTTCTAATCGAATTATAATTGATAGGACTTGTATAAGTACTCAGAGATGGCTGAGGAGGCAACTGTCATTGTATCTGAACACAACAAAGTTAGTGTCAACAATCAGTTAAAGTATTTTTTTTATAATTTAGATTAAAAGACTCACATAACAAGACAAGAAAAAAGGTGGCAATGAATAATTTAGACGATAAAAAAGTGCTGAGTGCTGTAACGTTGCCGGTATGTTAAAATATTTTCTGTTTGTTCAGTGTTCTGATTGATGTGGGGTAAAAACCGCTGACCCGTAGCGGTCCGTCTGAAGGCAGCAGTTCAAAGAAGTTGAGGCAGTGAGGTGGGAAGAGATGTTTGAGAGTGACGGTCAGGTACGAGGGGCTTGAGTGGCTCTTGAAATGGATTTGGTGCTCAATGGGACGCCATTGAAGGTGAAATGCCATTTCTGACACCTCAGAAACTCTTGTCATCAGATATTCGTAAAAACTTTGAGATAAATGATACCACAGCTAAAGCGAAAGATGGATTTGGAAGTCTTGTTTTGTTAGTCTTGACAGGCAACTCAAGAAAAGTCCTTGATACAGCTGGTTGAACTTAGCCAAACAGGCTGAACTGTGGATTGACTAATCTTTAGATTTTACTTTAGACAAACTTCTTCTGAGTAATGGTGGCACCTGGAGCTCTACAACACGATACCTCAACCTGTTGATACTGATCAAGAGAGAGATAGAACCCACTGAATTCACAGTGTTGGTTGTACTTTACTTTATTCCACCTGGGCCGTTTTTGAGGCCTTTGTTTGCAGGTTGCAGAACTCACCATAACACCTACTGCTCTGTGCAAACGCCTAAATGGTTGCTAGCATCATAAAAGTCAGCGCTGGAACCTTTGTGCGTCTGGAAACCGTCTCCTACAGCGATGGTAAGATTATAAAACAGAATCTTGCAGAGTGTATTCTGTGTGGGCGGTTGTCTTGGTACGTCATGAGTAAATCTGCGTCACTCACCAGACAGTAAATGAAGAGAAACTTGAGGATGTCCAGCAGCATCCTGCCCAGCGAGATCTGCAGAGGCCCGAGGTGAGAGTTGGCGGTGAAGAGGGAGATGAGTCTGAGGGAGCTGAAGATGTTGGCGATGGCGAACAAAGCCTCGGCGATCAGCGTGGGGTGCCACATCTCCCACTCCTCCCTGGGCCGAGAGGAGTTATACTGGAGGAGCGAGAGAGGAGGGTGGATGAGAGTGTTGTGATCCACTTCAGAGACCAAACAGCCTGATTTCCCACACACAAACCCCTCTTTCTTCTCTCACTTCCCCAACTTCCTTTTGTTTTACCTCTTTATACAGTTTCTTTTTTTCCCAGAATGCTCTGTTTCTGTTTTTCTGGAATTATTCATGTCATCTCTCTCTCTCTCTCTCTCTCTCTCTCTCTCTCTTTACTCTGCTTGTCTCATGCTCGGCTTCTTCCTCATTCAAAATTCAGCCATTAGACTTCCACAGGACGTCTGTCTTGTTAACTCTGCCTCTATTAGCATCCACACACACACACACACACACACACACACACACACACAGATGCAGAAACATGCACACAGATGTGCACTCATTAATTTATAGACTCTGTCACACCTTCTCTCTCTCTCTCTCTCTCGCTCACTCACTAACAGACAAACACACTCAAAACTCTCTCTCTCTCACACACACACACACACACACACACACACAAACACACACACACACACACACACACACACACACACACACACACACACACACGGGGCAAATCTTGAGCTGCCAGCTCTCCAGACGATTTTAAAATGTTGATTAATATTTCAAATCAAAAGACTAAAACAGTCCAATTTAAAGCGACAGCTGCTGCTGCTGCTGCTGCTTTGGTTTCTGTGTGTGTGTGTGTGTGTGAGAGAGAGTGTGTGTGTGTGTGTGTAGCTGTGCTTTACTTCCTGCCACCTTGTGAGGATACAGTTGTGTGTGTCTGTATCTACATGTGTGTGTTCATAAAGAAGTGTGTGTATGTGGGACCTGTGTAGGAGGGCCACCCGCCACCATCAGTGACTCACAGCTGCTGCAGATGGCCGTGCCGTCTGGTGTGTGTGTGTGTGTGTGTGTGTGTGTGTGTGTGTGTGTGTCACTCTTTGCTCTTTATAAATAAATATATCCTGCATGTATGCAGCGTGTGCCGCTGAATAAGTATCATTAAAGCTGAAAGCTGTGAGAAAACGACTGCATTAAAGCGTCAGTGTGAGACATTCAGACTCCGGTCTGTTGTCAGGAAGGTCAAAGGTCACAGCTGATGTGTACGGGTCAGGTTTTATAACCATAACACTCATCATCAGTTGTTTGTCTCGTCTCATGTCTCTGCTTTGTACGGTTGTTTTCAGCTTGCTGATGGAGGCTCTCAGCTCAGCGTTGAAGTTATTCAGATGGTTAAAAAAAAAGAGAAACAGAAACGACACGAAGAGTCTTTTCTTGAGGATCCAAAACAGTAAAAAAAAAAAAAAATTCACCAAACTCACATTTATAGTTTCAGTGAGTTTGAACTTCAACTGAACTGAATAACTGAATGTGACCCCAGCATTAAGTATTTGTCCTTTGTGAAATTACAGGGACGTTAGCTCTACAAGTATTAGCATTAATGTGCCACATAAATGTTAGCATTAGAAGTGTCATGAGCATTAGCATAACGTGCCTTACAAATGTTAGCATTAGAGGTACTAAATGAAGGTTAGCATAACGTGCCAAATGAAGGTTAGCATTAGAAGTTTTATGAACATTAGCCTAACATGTGCCACATGAATGTTTGCATAAGAAGTGGCATGAATATTAGCATAATGTGCTTTACGGATGTTAGCATTAGATTGCCAAATGAAGGTTGGATTAGAAGTGGCATGAATGTTAGCATTACATGTACCTTACAAATTTTAGCATTAGATGTGCCATACAAAGGTTAGCATAACATGTGCCATATGAATGTTAGCATTAGAAGTGTCATGAATGTTAGCATAACATGCCTTACAAATGTTAGCATTTGAGGTACTAAATGAAGGTTAGCATAACGTGCCAAATGAAGTTTAGCATTAGAAGTGTCATGAATGTTAGCATAATTTGCCTTACAAATGTTAGCATTAGAGGTACTAAATGAAGGTTAGCATAACGTGCCAAATGAAGGTTAGCATTAGAAGTTTTATGAACATTAGCATAACATGTGCCACATGAATGTTAGCATTAGAAGTGGCATGAATGTTAGCATAACGTGCCTTACAAATGTTAGCACTGGATTGCCAAATGAAGGTTGGATTAGAAGTGGCATGAATGTTAGCATAATATGTACCTTACAAATGTTAGCATTAGAGGTACTAAATGAAGGTTAGCATAACGTGCCAAATGAGGGTTAGCATTAGAAGTTTTATGAACATTAGCATAACATGTGCCACATGAATGTTAGCATTAGGAGTGGCATGAATGTTATCATTACATGTACCTTACACATTTTAGCATTAGATGTGCCAAATGAAAGTTAGCATAGCATGTACCCTACAAATGTTGGCATTAGATGTACCAAGTGAAGGTTAGCATAGCATGTGCCACATGAATGTTAGCATAACATGTACCAAATGAAGGATGGCATAACGTGCCAAATGAATGCTAGCATTAGCAATAGATCTGTATCAATGTGACTATAAAAGATTCCACCTTACAATTATTGCAACCAAAAAACTACCACCAGATGAATGAGCACTGTCTGAATATTAACAGTCAAAAAGTCAAAGGGAAAAAATGCTCTCAGCTAAATTCTGGGTGAAACGACTTGTTATCCTTAATCTTTGCTAATTAATGCAATTAATGTGTTATACGTATTGAAGCCACAGTACATAAATGTTAGAACCTTTGCAGTTTGATGGGACAAACTTTTTCTTCTCTTTTTGTAGCAAATTCCCATCAAAACAGCATCGTTCACACTAACTGGTGAAATCTTTACCTTAACGTACGCCACTATCTTCAGCGATATGGTGGCCAGGTAGAGCGAGTTCATGGCGAAGTCCATGAGGTTCCACCAGTCGTGGATGTATTCTGTGAACCCCCCGTCCCACATCTCTTTGATCTCTGCCCAGATGAAGCCTGAAACACACACAAAAAACACACACACACACACTCAAAGTTATTACGTATACACACAGTTTTATACTTTGGAACTCTGTTACCAAAATTTTGATGAATAGTTTATACATACTGAAGTCACACCTGTGACAGGTTTATGAAGAAACGCTGCCTTTAGTCAAAGATATAAAACAAGAGGACTCTGTGATCTTTAAACTCATAACCTTCCACTGTTTCCTCCAAGATTAGCTTTCCCTGCTGCCATTTTTATTGTTTGGTAAGTCTACGATGTTTGAGCCCCTTTAAATCTTCAGAAAAATCTAGTTTACCTCATATTTGGTGAAGTGAAGTGAAGTGAACGGCTTTCAAGGGTTTCCCCCATGGTTTTTGTGGCTAGCAAGGCAGCTAGCAGTTCAGATGTAGTTAGCAGCGCCTACGAAGCTAGCTCCTGTGAATATTTAAAGCATCTTGAAGACAAACTCCAACTGGATTAAAGTTCACACAGTTTACGGCTTAACATCCTCATCATTTTTTGACTTTTTATCTAGATTTTCCTTCTGTTTTTTTGAGAATTAAAGTCGAAACCCTGAGCCAAATATTAAGCTAACAGCGTGTAGAGTTAGATATGTGTGTACATTTTCAAAGCTGCTGATTTTTCCTGTAATTTTATGGGATTTTCTTGGCTTTCAAACTTTTATTTTACAGTAAATTTCGGTAATTTGGATGTTTGTGGAAACAGAATTGAAGCACAACAGGCTAAACTCAGAGAGAACGTGAACTGAACTCTAAGCTAGCTTATTTACAACACAACATATTTTGCACATTTGAGACTATTTGTGTTGTTTCCCCGTCAAGCTTTAAAAAGAAACTCTCAAAGAGTGCAAGCGCAACAAAAGCCGAGTGCGCTCTCCTTCTCATCCTGAACAAACAGCTGATGGATGGAGAGTGTCTCCTCCTTTCATCCAGAGCGTTTTGTAGCTTAATGCGTTTCAGAGATGAAGGAGGGATGAGACGACGGAGAAGCCGAACAGATGGTTTTGTGTTTTTCCAAGTGATTACGGCGAGCGATGCTTCGGATTTGGAAATGATTGCTGTCAGCTCAGAGAGAGAGAGAGAGAGAATATGGAGATGTAATCACTCATTTTTTTTTTTCTTTTTACACCCACACACCCACAGCTACGCACCCACGCACACACACATCCACCTCCTCCGCACAAACACCCCCGTCACATCGCGCGCTAGCACACGCCGGTGAAGACACACTCAGAGGCTTCTTGATGAGCAGCGATCAAACTGACAAGAGCTCAAACTGACAGATTCAAATCTGGATGATGATGTGATGCATGTACAGAAAAATTGAGGGTTCATGCGTCTCAGTTTGGGGTTTAGTTCATACCCAGCACCCACGGCAGGATCATCCACTCCACGATGGTGGGCGGGGGTCCCTGCATGTGCAGGTTGGTGCGGGCGATGTGCTGCGAGGCCAGCAGCAGCAGGAAGAGGAAGGTCAGGTAGGACGCCGTGTGACAGATGAACTTGATGAACGGCTTCTTGATGAAGCGACCTACGGCGCTTTTAGGAGCCAGCAGGTAGATCTGAGGAGAGGAAAAGAAAAGGAGAGGTACGTAAACGATCGATCACGAGGTGCGAAACAAAACGTTCACGAGAGAGAGGAACAGAAAGGGACAGAGCGGCTTAAGAGGTGATCGGATGAACAGGAAGGGACAACAAAAGGGACTCTGCTGTGTCAAAATGAGATGTTTTTAAACCTTTGAATAGGTCTGTGAAATGTTCAGGACATTAAACGACAAAAAGAAAACAGAAGCTTTAAAACTAAAGGAAGGAAAGCGAGAGGGTCAAAAGTGATGTAGACGAAAGGGAACAAAAGGGTTCAGACGAGTCGTAAAAACCCGAAACAACTCAACGGATGATGGAGAAACTTTGATAATTACCTCATGAAACATTAAATTCAATAAAGCCAGAGATAACTCGTGACCCCTTGTGAGATTCTCTTGAAACCAGAAAGTTTTGGTGTCTCTGGTTTTTCACCAAGGTGAAGCCGTGAGCTGAACTCTTCCTTATATATAAGAGTCCCCCCCCCCCCCGACCCTTCGTACCAAAGAGAAGACAGGAAACAGGAGTCCGATGATGAAGCAGGTGACCAGCTTGACCGCCCAGTGTCGTCTCCTCCAGCCCGGGAAGCCGTCGTACCACAACGTCGCCAAGAGCTGCTGACAGTTCGGCTGAGCCACAAACTGAAGACAGAGAAAGAGAGAGAGAGAGAGAGAGAGAGAGAGAGAGAGAGAGAGAGTGAATGTTTGGAGTTTAATCATCCATTTCTTGAAATAAATGAGCCTCATGTTGTTATCAAAGAAGAGAAAAACACCTCAGAGCTACACATTCATCTTCTGCTCGATGTTAGCAACGGGCTCCAGTATCAGTCACAGGTTTGATCATAAACTGTGTAACTTACACAACATTCAGATTCTTTATTATTAAAAAGCTAAAAGACGCTAACATTTAACTCACAGTGTTTGCCACTATGATGCCAACAGACATTGTTTAAGCCCCATTCTAAATCAAAATAATGCTAACAGAAGCTTACGTGTAAATTCACGTTTTACCAAAATGACGCCAAAAGCAGCAAACATATCAGTGACACTGTTAACAAATATGATGCAAACAGAAGCTAATTTTTAAGCTACATTGTTTAACAACAGGATGCTCAGAGAAGCTAATTTTTAATCCATATCATTTACTAATATGATGCTAACAGAAGCTAATTTTTAATCCATATCGTTTACCAATATGATGCTAACAGAAGCTATTTTTAATCCATATCGTTTACCAATATGATGCTAACAGAAGCTAATTTTTAATTCATATCGTTTACCAATATGATGCTAAGAGAAGCTAATTTTTAATCCATATCGTTTACCAATATGATGCTAACAGAAGCTAATTTTTAATCCATATATTTTACCAAATATGATGCTAACAGAAGCTAATTTTTAATCCATATCGTTTACCAATATGATGCTAACAGAAGCTAATTTTAATCCATATCGTTTACAAATATGATGCTATCAGACGCTAATTCTTAATCCATAATGTTTACCAATATGATGCTAACAGAAGCTAATTTTTAATCCATTTCGTTTACCAATATGATGCTAACAGAAGCTAATTTTTAATCCATTTCGTTTACCAATATGATGCTAGCAGAGACCAATGGAAAAAACCCAGTGTTAACAAATATGATGCTAACAGAAGCTAAAGTTTACACAACAGTCTCTATTATTATAATGCTAACAGAAGCTAACATTAAAGTTACATTGTTTACCAATATGAGGTCAATAAAGAATTGTTTAAGACATTCTGAATCAAAATAAGGCTCAGAGAAGCTCAAAAGAAGCTAACAGAAGCTAACACATTAGTGATACTGTTAACCAATATGATGCTAACAGAAGATTATTTCTAATCCATATTGTTTATCAATACGGTGCTAACAGAGGCTAATATTTAAGCCACAGTGTTAACAAATATGATGCTAACAGAAGCTAACATTTAAGCTACATTGTTTAACAACAGGATGCTGAGAGAAGCTAACATCTTAGCCCACTGAGGCTTACATTTAATCCATATTGTTTACCAATATGATCCTAAAAGAAGCTAACGTATAAGCTACAGTCTTCACCAATATAAAACCAGGTAATAACACATCATTTTGTATCTTAAATAGTTTAATAGTTTCTTATATTCTCATTATTTATTTTTTCTGTTGCAAATTTTAACATTTCTACAGACTTTGTTTCTGTGACCTGAAACGTCAGACCTTTCACTGCAAGTTGAAGACGGAAACAAAGAAGCAGCAGCGTTTTCAGCAGCAGGTAATGAGAAGAAGGAGGAGAACACTCAGAGACAATTAAAGTTTATTACAATCAGGAGGCTGAAAGCGACTGTTTCACAGCCTCCAAACACACCCTGACCGGCCTGGAGCAGGTGAATCAGCACACGTTTTATCTTCCTGTAATGACAAAGCAAAGGTCACTCTTGGTCCTGACAGAAGTGAAGCGCTCTGTTGTTCAGGTTGCTTCCATTTACATCTCATTACAGCTTATCCTCCAACACCGCTGGCATCAAACCAGAGCCCTTCAGCCGCCCTCTGAGTCACACCAAATCAGCCGAGACCTCCTTTCTTTTGTCTTCTTTTCTGCCTCTCCTTCCTTCCCTCTCTCTGCAGCTCTTTTGCCAAATTTATCTGTTTCTCAAGAGTTCTCCCCTCTTCTCATCTCTCTAAACTGTTCCTGTGTGATATCCTAAAACAACCTGACAGACAGCAGGTTATCTATCACCGCGTGTGTTCGAGAGAGAGAGAGAGAGAGAGAGAGAGAGAGAGAGAGAGAGAGAGAGAGAGCACAGTGTGTTTTCCTCTCCAACAAACAGCCTATTAAATCAACGAGCCAAATAAACGTCCCGCTCTCTTCTGCACACCCTCCTTCACACAAGGACACACAGCCGTCATCCAGCAAACATTTAGCTAAAAGCTTAAAAAGGCAAAACGCCAGAGAGGCGCTGTGGTCAGCAGCTGAAGCCGTCAATCAAACACTCCACTCGGCTTCTGAACAGTTGGTGTCTGCAGCAGACTTCAACACTTTGATGTTTTTTTATTCCCCCTAAAAGTGTGAGCTGCTTTTATTAATTCTTGATCCGTGCGATGATACAACTCTACATTTTTAGCATGGATTTTGAGGATCATGGAAAAAAACATGGCGGACCTTTGGTTTCTCTTTTCACCTGATGTGGAAACGTGCAAAGCTCCTGAGTATCTCAGATAACTTCTTCTCTGACATCTCAAGGGAGCATCTGAAACTCACTCAGAAAGCTGGAGCATAAAAAGTGTGTGTATGTTTGTCTTTGTGACTTATGAGGACCTAGACTTGATGGATAAACTTTCTTTGGGGACATTTTGCAAAGTTGTCATGAATGAAATGTTTGAATGATTTATTTCAGGTTGGAATATGTTCTGTGGTTTGACTCCTTTCTTTTTAAAAAAATATTTTTGGGGGCTTTTTATGGCTTTAATGTGAGTGGACAGGATAGTGGATAGAGTAAGAAACAGGGTGAAAAAGGGAAGTGACATGGGCAAGTCGCCACAGGCTGGAATTGAACCCGGGGTGCCTGCTCAAAGGCTTTTTGCCATATGGAGTGCAACCTAAACCACTAGGCCTTCTAGATTCATTTTTCACACACAGGAGATGTTGGTCCTCTCCCCTCGAAAAATGTATACAACAAAGTCCTCACTACATATTCAAGAAAAGTATGTGTGTGTGTTATAATTGCAAACAATAAATGTGGATTTTTTTTAAAGAGAGTGAGTACACTCAATTAAATCAAGTGTCTTCTTACAGTGTTGATAACAACACACACACACACACACACACACACACACACACACACACACACACACACTGATAAACCTGTCATGTTTTACTTCACTGCAGAGACATTTGTTTCGACCTCTTATCTGGTTATTACTGCGTCTTATAACTTGGTGTGTAAGAGTGTGTGTGTGCGTGTGTGTGTGTGTGTGTGTGTGTGTGTGTGTGTTGGATAAGAGGATTTAATTATATAGATGAAATGATAGAAGCAGAAAATGTGAAGAACTACAGAAGGAGAGGGATAAAGTGGTGGAAGTCAAACCAAGGTGGCTGCTCCCTACACATCCTCTTCCTCCTCTTCCTCTTCTTCTCCTCTCTCTTTATTTTCTTGTCAGCTTTCCTCTGCTCCTCCTTCCCTTTTCTAGCTCTCCTCTTTCCTTCCCTCTTCTTTCTCCTCTTCCCCTCCTTTATCTGTTCCTCCCTCCTTTTTCTCTTAATTCTTCTTCTTCTTCTCCCCCCCTTTTGTTTTTTTCATCCTGTCCTTTCTTTCCCTCTTGTCTCATATTCTTCTCCTCTTCTCCCTCTTCTCCTCTATTCCTCTTTCCCTTCTTCCCATGTGTTTCTCCTCTTCATTCTCTCTGTCCTTTCGTTCCCTTGTATCCTCTCTCCTTTTCTTACATCTCCTCCTTCTCTTTCCTCTCTTTCTTATTGTCTTCTTTGCCTTCTTTACTCACCTTTTTTTAACCTTCCTTTTTTTCTTTTCTTTTTATCTTCTCTTTCTAACACTCTCCTTCCCTACCTTTCCTCTTTTTCTCACCCTTTCATCCTCTCCTCTTCTTTTTCTTGTTTCTCATTTCTTTCTTTCCTCCCATGTTTTCACTCCTCATCCTTCTTCTCTTCCTTTTAAACCTCACCCTTCTCCCTCATCCTCATCCCTTCCCTTTATCTCTCCTGTCACTCATCCTCTTCGTCCTCAGCACACCTCTTTCTCCTCCTTTCCTTCTTCACCTCTGTTCGCTCTGTTGTCTCCTCGTGTTCCTGCTTTCCCTCACCTTTCCCCTTGTTTTCTCCTCTCCATCCCTCTCTGCCTCTCTGCCTCTTCCCATCCTCCTCTCCTCCATCCCTTTCTCTTCCTCTCTCCAGTTTGGTTTCCTGTTGCCATGGTAGCCGTATGCTAATGAGGGAGTTGATCTCTGGTTTCCTCTGAACTCCGGCAGTCTGCTCTCTCTCTCTCTCTCTCTCTCTCTCTCTCTCTTTCTGCTAAAGTCTGGATTTCATGACGCTTAAGTTGACAAAATCAGAGATGTTAAAACACAACGGCTGAAATAACTTTGACCAATCAGAGAGCAGAAAATCTCTCCGGAGGGGAAACTTGTTTTTAGCACAAAGTGAGACCTCTCTGAAAGCTGCAGACATGTGCCAAGGGACTGAGGATGTATATTAGCTTCAAGCTAACATAACATTCGGCGAAATAAAATTAATAAATATTGTTTGAAACATGGATTAAAAAAAGGCGAGGTCTTTGTTTTTGAAGGGGGTAGACATGTTTTTCAACCCGTGTGAGGTCATTCACTCCTCCTGTTCTTTTATTAAAGCAGAAACAGATTAAATCGCTCACTCACACCCACAGAAACAACAACCACATCCAGATATACCATGAAACTCTGCACTGCTGGCAGCCCGCCGGCTTCCCGGTGACATTTAAAAATCAATCAGCTGACAGGGAGGAATGATTCAGAGTGAAACAGCTGAAGTGGGTTTTAAATCCTGAATAAATACATGCGGCAGACACTCGGAGAAAAGACTCAGCCGAGTGGAAAAGCAGACTCTCCAAAAAGACCCCGAACTGGCTCTTTCATCGGAGTCCTGGCGGAGTTCTGATGACTCATGTTAACCTGCTGGATGACACGGCAGCCTGGAGAGCAGCCGTGTGGAGAGACTGTGAGCTTTTCATTTGCATTTCTGCTGCTGCAGCAACATGTGCTGCTGCAGAAACACCGGAGCAGGACGGCGGACCTCTCTGAGCACGTTGCTCATCTGAGAAATCTGCGAGTTTTCACTCTTAGACTGAAACGAAAACAGGTCCGACCCATGAAACACGTTTTTCTGCTGTTAGAGCGTTCAGAGAACATCACGTCTGGGGTTCAGCTCGTGTTTTATGCTATAAAAAAAAGGTAAAGTTGAACAAAACTGAAAAATAATGAATATTTCAGAACAACTTAAAGCTGTTCTGTAGAAATTAAGTCGATCAAGTCTTGAAAGATGGTGCTACCAGTTCCTCCAGGTGTCCCTAATTTTCTCCAACCAGGAAGTCGAGTAAGGCTCTCTAAAGGTCTTTACTCCAGAGAAACGAAGTCAAAGAAAGTCAAGGTGAGCTCAGTGAGGAGAGTCTCCTTCAGCATCCAAAGACTCAGAAACTGGGACTGGAAACTCTGACAGGAAGAGGTCTGGAAAAGCCAAACCAGAACCAGAAGTTTCTGAAAGTCGACAGCTTCAAAGAGGTGGTAGAGTCCCCGTCTGAGTTCCTGTGAAGAGAAGACTTTGAGGTCCAGCTTTGAGGGTCAGACTGCAGAAAGAAAGACCTCCATCACTGAGACAGAGTCAGGAGAAGAAGAAGAGGCTGGACCGGACCATCAGACACCACCAATGGACTCCTGAAGACCCCAAGATGGAGCTTGAAATCTTTGCCGTACGTTGAGTAGGAGAAGGAAAGGAAGGTTCCTCAGTGTGTGACATCAAATGGAAACATGAAAGTAAAGAAAGAGCTTCTGCTTGAACAGAGCTTGAATATTTGGTTTCAGGAGTGTGTCCAGGTGTTTCACCTGCCGCAGGTGGACTCTGTGCAGCAGCACGAAGCTCCTGCAGAATCTTAAACCATGCAGAGATGATCTCCCGGGTTTGCTTGGCGAGACGGAAATCCACACAGCTCTTAAATCTTCTCAGAGCTAATTGTTCTCTGCTGCAGCTACGCTCACCTGAAAGCTGCGCTCCCTCTCCTGCTCCTTGGTATAAAGCAGATCATATAACAGGAGGTTAATCGTGTTATCCCCAGGCCTCTCCTCTCCTCTCCTCTCCTCTCCTCTCCTCTCCTCTCCTCTCCTCTCCTCTCCTCTGCTGAGCTGAGCTGAGCTGAGCTGCTGTTTCACAGAGTGCAGCCTTCAAGCATCATATTCTCTCTTTCTGCCTGCTAACAGCTAACACACATGAAGCTGAGTTCAGAGTCACACTCTCGGGTCGCTCCACTTTAATCTCCGGACGTTCGGAAAAATCTGCTCCTGGAAGCTTCCCCGAAGCTAATTTAATTCCAGATCAATCTGCCTCCATCACTGAGCTTAGAAATAAGCTAACGGCGGCTACGCTACGTAGCATGGGTTAATTCAATTTCTCTGCGGCCTGATGTAATCTAAACAAAGTGATATGCTAACCCGGAGCTATGCTAACGCTAATTCAATCTGGCTGAGCTCAGGGTTGTGATTTACATGCAAATATGGGAAGTGTTCGCCCGCTCATACTTCATGTCTCTCGCCCTCTCTCTCTCTCTCTCTCTCTCTCTCTGTCTTCTTCCCGTCAATCCTTTTTATCTGCTGTTAAAAAAAACCCCACTCATTTCCCGGTCTTTCTTTTGGAGGGTTTATTTTCTCTCTTTCTGGATCTGTCTGTTGTTTTTCCTCCATATTTCCACTCTTCTCTTCTTTAATGCAATTATATTAAAAAAAAAATTAAAGCACTTGGTCATTAAATGAAAAAAAATGAGTAATGTTTCAAAATTAATTTAAAGGATGAAGAAGAAGATGAAGAGTACCCACAGCTGTTGAAGAAAATTGCTTTTTATGTCACATCGTAGCAATGACACTTCGTTTAATAGGCAAACTTTTTTTTTTCCGACATGCAACAGTCGAAAAAGTCCAGAAATTTTCAGTTTTGCACACATCCTGACATTTTTCACCCACATTTACCCGAATTTCTTCCTGCTTCCCTCACATAAAATTCCTGCAAGACCAGAGCAGGTAAAAGTCGGGACAATCCGCAAACGGTTTTTGCTAGAATACTAGAAAAATTCAGGTCAATCTACTGTTTTTGTACTTTTTGACATTTTTCTTCCACATTTTCCACAGATTTTTAACTTTGTTTATACTTTGATTCTTTTTTTTTTGTCTCAGATTGAAACTTTGAGCAAGAAGGAGGGCTGGTGTGTGACATCGACAGGTAAAAGTCAGGATAATTCACAATCAGTATGATCAGTTTTCACCTCACATCTTAGATATACTGTAAACATCACAAAGTGATGTCTTTTTGCCTTTTTTGCATCATTTCTTCTCAAGACTCTCCTCCTCATCCTGGAAAAAAATCAGGTCAACCTGCCAGTTTTGTACTTGTTACATTTTTTACCCACATTTTATCTGGATTTTTAACTACAGCTCAAACAAACGAACAAAAAAAAAAAAAACGTCAGGAAGAAGAAGCTGATAAGTAACCACAGCAGGTAAAAGTTGGACAAATCCAGTCAGTAGGATCAGTTTTCACCAATATCTCAGGTAACTTGTATCCTTGTAACGTCTTTTTGAGACTCCCCTCATCATGACGTACTGCAACTCTAAAAAAATTCAGGAAGACCTGCCTTGAAATTTTCCAGAATTTATCAGGAATATTTTTTATATGTTTAGTGCAAAAAGTTTCAGACACTTTTGTTCACTTCTGTCATAGTTGTGCTGAAACACTCGCCTGAACTTCACATTAAAAGTGTTAAAGAAGTCCATCACACATTCAACAAAGATAGAGCCACACTTTAAGGTTCTCTTGTTATTAAATACATAATTCATGCTGAAAATAAGCGAGCGGACGCTACAGATGGTTTGTGTTAAGTGTGTGTGTGTGTGTGTTTGGCAACCTCCCTAATTGAGAACAGGAGTTGATAGATTAATTAAAGTAATATTTCATGTGATGTGCTGAATAAAACATGACTGAAGGTAAATATATTATTCAGCTGCAGCGACGGAGTACTGAACATTTCACACACACACACACACACGGGCGCAGGCAGATTCGCTCACACACTTGAGTAGACACATGTCAGCGCACAAACACACACTCCATTTATTATTGAGACTACAGTTGATGTATAATTAAAGAGAGTGCAGGTATCACAGGCCCACAGACCAAAAAAGACATTTAAATCATTTAAACACACACACACAAACACACACACACACACACACACACACACACACACACACACACACACACACAGACTATCCTCTCAAACACACAGACATGAATGTTTCAGACCTTATATGGGGGGTTAAGTGGGGGTTAAATGGTGAAACTAATTGCTGAACGTTTCCTTTAACCTGCAGGTCAGTGAAGGAGAAACATCCTCACATGTTCTGAGGTTGAGCCATAAATGTGGGCTGTTGGCCTTGTTTCCTGGAGTCGTTGCTGTCTCTTAGTGCGGTAGAGTCGTTGGGGTTGTTGCTTAAAGGTTGCTGTATCTAGTTATTGTTGAATTGTCCGGGTTGTTGACAACATTTCCAGGAGTCGTTGGTGTAATAGAGTCGTTTTGGTCGTCACTTACAGGGATACTGGCCTGGTTTCCTGGAGTCGTCACTGTCCTTTTTGTGTCGTAGAGTTGTTAAGATTTTTGTAAAATAAAGGTTTATATCATACCTGCCACTTTTTGACTTTGACAAGGCGTGAGATTTTCTAGAATGTTCTAGAGTTGTCCGTATTGTTTGATGGAGTAGAGTTGTTAGGGGTTGTCACTTAATGGGTAGTTTCCTGTTGTTTCTATCTCTTGGTGTCACAGAGTCGCTGAAGTTGTCACTACAGATGCTGTTGAGTTTCCTGGGGTCGTTATTATCTCTTGGTGAAGTAGAGTTTTAAAGGTTTTTGCTAACAGGATTATTTAGCTAGATTCCTGGAGTTGTTACTATTTTTTTGTGTAATAGAGTCGATGGTGTTTATCAAGTGTCCTGGGGTTGTAACCATCATATGCTGCCGTAGAGTTGTTTGGGTTGTCGCTAACTGGGCTGTTGGTCTTTTTCCTGGAGTTGTTACAATCGACTGGTGTCCCCGAGTCGTTGGTGTTGTGGCTAACAAAGCTGTTGACCTGGTCGAATGGAGTCGTTTCTTTCTCTTGATGTAGTAGAGTCGTTGGAGTTGTTCATAATCATAATAGAGTCATAATTTTCTGTAAGTGTTGTGGAGTCGTTGGGGTTTTACTTGTATTTCTGTCTAAAAAATCTTTGAACCACCAGCTCTGAAAAAGTTTTTGTGGAGCTACAAAAACATCCACGTTTCGTCCAGTTCTTCATAAATTAAATCCTTAAATTTGTTTGTTTGCCATCAATCGTTTGCATTATTTGTAAACAAACCGTGTCTTCCTGTTTCCTCCCGTTTCTTCTTCAGCTCTTAGACAAAGAGAGACGTGTTCTTTACCTTTGTTACTCTCTCTTCTTTGTCTCTGTCTTTTTCTGTGCAGGTTACTCGGGTACAGAACGAAACACAGACAGGAAAATAAAATGTATTCCACCGCCCCGCTGTGTGTGTGACTCACTCGCTCTTTTGCTTTCTCTGTTTCTGAGTTGGCTTCCTCTCCCTCCACCTCTCCACCTCACTCGCTCACTCAGGGGTTCGTTTCTTCTTCTCTTGCCGTTCACGTTTCTCCTCCACCTGCCCCGTGTCAGTCCTGTACCCTCCTGTCTGTCTGCCCCTCCTCTCCTGCTCCCTCACACAGGTTCAATCACCTGCTCTGTCACGGTTCATTAAATGAAACCTCGTAAACACTTAAAATGTCAGCGAAGCGTTTCAGGAGGAGAGACTGATGCAGAGGGCAAACTTTGATCTGAAGAACTTTAATTCATCTGTTTACGGTAAGTCTCAGTCTCACTGTAAACAGGAAGTGAAACAGAGGCCTCACTCTGGTGACAAGCACCAAACTTTTGCTTGCAGAATGGAGGATTCTGTTTTTTTTAAAAGGAAGTAGATTTGTAATCACTTCAGAAGTCTTTTTTGAATCAGTGCAAACAAATTCAATCTTTCTACAGTCAGATTAGGAAACCAAATCCTGTGTTTCTTTAAATAATCTGCTTCCATCTCTGTTTACATCTTGTTTCTGTTCTTCAACCCGTGAAAGACGGTAAATCCAAATCCTGTCTCGTCCTTCTTTCCTTCGTCGCTCCTGTTTCTCTGCAGCAGCAGAACAGGAAAGTGAATAGTTTGGTTTCATCTGGAAAGACTCCAAGCTTCACATTCTACCTCTGTCAGCAGCACTGGATGGACACACACACACACACACACACTGTCAAACACAAAGAGGACCTAACGGTGCCAGGAACACGGGGAGCAGAAATTGATTTGTGGTTTGTTATTTAGCACCAGTTTGTTCTCTGCTTCCACCTCTCCTTCACTCTCACTCTACCTCTCCTTGTTTCCTTCCTAACTTGGTCTCCTGACCTTTGTTTTCTTCATCCAGACCTCTTTTGTCCTACTTCACTTCCTGCACCTGAAATATTCCCTCAGAGAAATTATCAAGAACACACTGCAGAGCTGGAACCAGGATCAGATTTCATTTGAGTTGAATCAGGCTTCAGTCTAGGAAAGGTTGGACCAAATTCAGGTTGAGGTTGAGTCAGGATTGGGTTCAGATCTGGATGTAGTGTCACAAAGATTGGGCAAAGATGGGGCTGAAAAATCTAAGTTTAGAGCTAAGATCAGGATCCAAACTGGCCAGGACTGTGGTGACAGCTCTGTTGAGAACCGAAGAAAGACCGTGTTGAATTTGGGTTAAGATCCAGCTCAAATCAGGTCACAGTGTTGCCAAGACGAGACCAGAACCATGGTTGTCAAAGAGGTAAAATCAGAAAACATTTATGCCAAGAACAAGTTGTTTTTTGGTAAAACTAGCAAAAATGTTGGGCAAATTGTTTGGGTTTGTGTTGTTGTTGTTTTTACTTTATTCTAATCAGGACACAATCTGGTCAAGATTTGACAGGGACTGTGGTGGGTTTGGGCCGAGACTGGAGCAGGATTAGGTTGAAGTAGAGCCAAGATCAGGTGTAAATGTGGCCGAGATTGAGCCAGAGTTACGTTGCCAGCAGGCCCAGATTTGACCTTGTAATAAAGTTAAAATAAGGTAACAACCAGGCCACAGATGGTTCAGGACAGAGGGGAAAATTAGGATAAAATCTGAAAAAAATTAGGCCAAGACAGCGAATGGATCAAGCCAAGGCAGGGCCAGAATAAGGCTTCAATCTGTCCAAGGCCTCCAAGACTAATCTAGGCAGGATCTAGCTCGAGTATGGTTGCATATATTGGGTCCAGACCATGTCGATACTGGTCTTAACCAATCAAACAAAGATGGTACCAGGATGTGGTTGCAAACTGCCAAAGATCATCCTGCAAAGACTGGGCCATGATTGGGTAACAACTGAACCAAATCCCGGATAAGACTCTGATGTGAATAAACTCTGATTAAAAATGGGAAATGATCAGTCTGCTGGGCTGGATGGGGTCAAAAAACTGGCTTCCTGTTGTCTAGGAAACCCATCCAGAAAAGCTTTGATGAGAAGTGAAAATTGAATTTAAAAAAAAAAAAAAAGCAAAACGTTTTTCTTTTGCCGAAGAGGCCTTTCTTTTGTATGAGGCAGTCATTATTGAAGCACTCTGAGCGTCTCTGAGTCGATACTTGTTGTTTATCTACGTGTTCGGGGATCTGGAGGATCAGCAGCGCCACAATTACACCTCTGTCATCACTTATCTGTCACCTTTGACCTCTGCTGCTCCGTCCCATCCTTCTTCCCTCCCTCCTCCTCCAGGGATTAGCAGCAGGTTTCTCTGCAGCTGATCATTAGAGCATCAGACCCCGGGGCGATCTCACTGCAGCAGTGTGTTAGTGTGTGTTAGTGTGTGTTGGTGTGTGAGCAGCGGTTCACCTCAGGAGTTTCAGTTTCACTCAATAAAACCACATGCAGTGTGTGTGTGTGTCTTTATCTTCTGTGTGTGTGTTTATCTTGTTCCTGTGCTCTGCGTTAATAAACGTCGATGATCTGAGTGGACGGTTTCCCGCTTAAACGCCGACTTTAATTATTAAAGAAGCCGTTTGAGCGGACGCCGGCGTTAAAGGGCTCAGTGCGTATAATCTCAGATAGAGTCAGTTAGAAACGTCAGGTTAGGGTTGAGGCCTGAACCTGGTCTGTGTTAATCCTCCAGACCTCTAACTCATTTATAAAATATTGTAACATCATGAAAAACAGCTTGATTTTTTAATGACTGATCAGTAAATCACAGTTTTATTCCCACAGATACTTTAAGGATTCTTTGAACCGTTCGTTTGACCACCAAAATACACCAGATGTGTCCCTGGTTCAAGGATTTCCACTCAAGTCCGTGTCACACCGGTTCAGCTCGGTTGCGTTCCGGCTACGTACCGGCTCTGGCCTGTCTGAGTCGTCCGCATCACGTACGCAAGCATCCTTTTTTTTTTTTTGCCAGATACCGGAGCTGTGGCACGTCAATTTACAAAAAGCAGATCAAGCAGGACAGGAAGTCGTGCACAGAAACCCCCTGACTTTCAAAATAAAACGCTCCAGGTCCAAACTAGACTACAACAACAAACCTACTAAATGAGCGCAGCCAGACCAGGAGTCAACAGGTTTGAGGTTTTACAGCCCAACATGAACCAGGAGAGAGGTGGGAACTCCGGGGAACTCCTCGGTCTGGGACTCCAGGATCCTGATTCGCAATCAACACACAACAGATGTATCCCCATCAAGAGACCTTGCGTAGACCACACAGCTTTTTCGGACAGCGTTGAAGAAAAACGTCTTTTCCTTGCTCGTAAGGGACTGACTCTGTCTCCTTCCTCTCCTCTTCCACCTGTTCACCTGTTTCCCCACTACTCCTTTTCATCAGAAGTACCCAGAATGCACTGCAGAGGTGATGGGAAGGCTGTCTGCCGCCTTCCCCACACCTCTCCGACAGCCAGCTGGACACACTTCATTACTCCCTCTGAGTTAAACGGCCAATCACGGAGCTTATTTCTGGGCCTGAAGGTGCTCGGCATGATGGGTAACCTGTGCCCTGAGAGTATAAGAAAGTGTGTGTGTGTGAGTTAAGTGTGTGTGTCTTCGTTTTACCCATTAAGTTTGAAGCAGTGAATCGAAACTGAAAGTAACTTTGGGGTTACGTAAGTCTTCACATTTCAAAAAGTTGTCTCCCCTCCTCTCTCTCTCTCTCTCTCTCTCTCTCTCTGCTCCCTCTTTTAGAAGAAAGACGCTGAAAATGGATCAATAATCTGACAGGAAAAGTGTGGAAAGCGTGTGTGTGTGTGTGTGTGTGTGTGTGACTTCCTGGAGGAAGCATAACGAAAAACAAAGGACGAACTAGTTTCTGATCAGAAGAGTTACGTAATCATCTCTGAGAGCTTTGTGTCGCTGAAACGACCTTCATCAAACACACACGACGAAGAGCATGTGAAGCAACAAAGCAGACACCTAGAGGGAAGCGTGAACCAGACGGAGAGGAGTAAACGAAGAGACGGAGAAGGAGAGAGAGAGAGAGAGAGATAAATAAGAGTGGGGGTGAAAGATTGGGCAGAGGAAGAAGAGGAAGAGGAGAGAGATAAAGAGGCTGACGTTACATAAGAGCCGTCTCCTGAGACAGAAACACACACACACACACATGTGAGGAAACACACATCTGCAGACATCAACGCACGCTTTCTGGAGGCTGATGCTGCAGCGGTTTGTTTGTCAACACGTGTTGTTGTCGTGGCGACCTGGGGACGGCGTTCCTGTCTGCATCCATTCAGCTCTCTGAGGATAACTCGCTTCACTTTCTGCTCTTCTCTGAGCGCTTGGAGCCAACTTTCGTCCTCCAAGAAGTTCGGTTTTACATCGCTGGTGTCAGAGAGAGTTCCAGAAATGATCCATGCTAGTGACGTTAGCATCCGTCATCACAGGCCATAACTGTGCTGGAGGACGCAGTATAAGAATGCGAATCTAGAAGACTGGTTGATAAGAGAGTCCAAAAACCAGATTCCTCAAAGGAGTGAAAAAAGCTCCTTGACACCAAGACCTGATAAAACCACCTTTAAAGAGTCTTCAGCTCTGAAACACGACGGCTTAAAGCAGCAAATGTTTTCATCGTTGGGTAATCTGAGCTCTCTCTTTGATCACCAAAGAGCTCAGGTGCTCCCTCTCCTTTCGTTTCTCTGTCGAATCAAACTTTTGATTCATCTCTCTCTCTCTCGCTTTCTCTTTTCTTTTTTTTCGGACTCCGTTCATCTCTCAGTTTGTCTCAGAGCGTCTGTTTCTGTCACTTTCGTTGGCGCCAATTCTTCTGCGAGACGAACTGCCAAACGAGATGTGTCTCTGTCGGGACATGTGCCGTCTGCAGGCTCTGAGACCGAGCGAGCGAGCGAGCGAGGGTTCTTGATGCAGACGGGATTATGGGATGTGTTTGTACACCGAGGCAGACGTTCAGCGGCTTAAAGGTTCAGGGTATAGAAATGGTTGGAGGTATGGAGCAGGCACATTCTGCACTGGAACACTCCTACGGTGGCCTTCGAGGACAAAAAACCCCAACGATGTGAGATAGGTTTTAGTACAACAACCCCGTCTGCGTTTCCTGCAGCCTCTTGCTAGCTTAAACTAACGATTTTGCCACAGTGTCAACAGGCAGAGGTGAAATTTGACTGACTTCTTTCAGAGGATTGATTTGATGTGATGTCTGTGATTGGCTGTCAGAGGAGTTAAATAAATAGTCTTATTAGCTTTAACATGAGCCTCATTTACCTGATGGGTCCAGAAAATGCTGGGGGTCATCTTACTTTAAACAGGGGGGTGGCTGCTCCACCAATCAAAAACGCTCAGTTTGCAGGCCACGCCCCCTAGCTCCTGCAGTGGAAAAGCACCTTTTGGTCCCAGTTTGTAATTCTTCAAACACTTTAATAACTTCACCCTCTTCAGCAACACTCACTGAAGAGTAAAGTGGAAACTTTTCAGATAATGACTCCGACAAAAGTGTTTCCATCTCATAAACTTAATGGACTCATCATCCGGCTGTTTAAGCATCTTTAAGTTCAGCTTCTTTGTCCCGTGTGTCCGAGACGAGCCTGAGAGCGTAACCCAGCCAGAGTTTCAGCTCCACTCCACAAAAACTCTCCGTAAACCCGACAACGAAGCGCCATGGTTTTATTTCCCTCCTTGTTTTGCACTCAGACACTCGCTCACTAATTAAACATGTGAAAACAGAAACTCCACTACAGTCTGCTTTTCTCCTGTCAGCTCAGATAAAGTGGGCTGCCATCCTCTACACCTTGCTGGGAGGTATAATTGGCTGCAGCCTGAGCGGAGAAGTCCTTTGAGCGAGCCTCGTACAGAAAGTAGAAAGTCTTATTCCTGCAAACATCCCGTGGCGATGCGGAGCGGCTCTCGGTCCTAAAGCAAGACGTGTTCTCGACGTGTTCTCAGATTTAAAAGTGAGGGGAATAAGAGTTGAGATGAGTGGGTGTAAGGAGAGAGAGAGACGTTAGCGGATAATAAGAATCAAAACATTCAGGAGAGAGGAGAGGAAGGCTGTCATAAAGAATCCGTATCTGCCGTTAAAGCAGACACCTGGGGCTGAGGCACTTCATGTGCTCTTTACTGCAAATATGACTCAGTGAATCCATCCTTTAAATTTTCTAACACGCACAACAGGAAATGTCTTCTCTCCATTATCAGAGAGAAATTCTCAACATCTTCCTGCCAGTAAATAGAGAGAGCCACGAGGGTTAGACGAGCTTTTATTTGATTTGTTCTGAGCTGACCGTAAGACTTAATTGGCTGGAAACCGTTGTACCGTTCAGACAACAGAGCGAGGATCAGGTCACCTGGACCTTTTTTGTTGTTGTTGTTGTTATTTTGTCCTTAAAAGAGTCAGAGACCAAGCATTGATGGCTCTTTTCCTCTTCTGTCAGGAACCAATTGATTTTTTTCTCTTGCTCCAATTGTTGAAGAGTTACGGTAATGAGAGCAGCTTGCATCAGTTATTGCCTGTGTATACATCCTTTTCAAACGATGTTACCATCACTGCTTACATACTTCCATACTTTCATGCTGTTAACCAGTTCATCTACCGGGGGGGGGGGCAGCCCAGAGTCAAAAGTTTCTGACAACAGCAAACTCAAAAAACAAACATGGCAACTGTGGAGGAGGTATTACTGATGTACCTCTTGCACAAAAGACAAAAACAAAAGCAGCAACTTCCTCACCAACTCGCTAACTTTTTCTTCAAAAAGTTCCTCCATTGTTGCTTCTTCTTTCTGTCCCACTAGAGCTACGTATTGGGTAGTAACAGGAACACTGCCCCCCCATGGTTTCCGGTGGTACTGCTACGTCCGGATACGTATTTAACGTTGAGCCTTAAAGCTGTTTGAGAGGAATCCATCCATCAACCAACATTTTTTAAGACACAGTTTGATCTCTGAAATGGTTTTAACAGCCTCTGTCGTTGTCTTACTGGCCTCTACTGGTCCGGCGGTGTAATGACACTACTTTTACTGGCCTGATTTCCATCATCTTTGACCCCTGGTGGAAACACAAACAAACAATAGGTACAGGAGCCATTTGGTTCCTGTCCATGTTGTTTAAGATTTTTATTAAATGGTATCCCTTTTCTTGTATGATGCATCAGTTTTACACATAATTAGCACCGGCATGTATTCAAGCTAACAGGGAAATGTTTTCACCATCCCTCTCTGCTCACCAGCTGTGAGCATTAATAAAAATGTTAATACTGAGTTGATGTTTAAGCCGCATATTGAATTATCTGTTTAAAGCTTTTTTTAGCTCCCAATTTATATGCTAATTTCTTCAGTCTTGTCCTCCTTTTTAACCAAACCAGGGTTAAGAATTAAATCATCACTACGACACAAAGACAAGTTAGCAGCTTCACGCCGTTCACCTCATATCAGCGTTTGTCAAGAGGTCGAAAGTCGTAAATAACTCGCTCAGACTAGAAGATATTTATTCCGATGGGATTCCACCATCTGCCCTACTTACATCTGTTAAACCACACACACTCCAACACACACTTTCCAGAACAGCTTCCCCCCTCGTCTTTGAGGTATTGAAGGACTTAGTTGCTCTCCTCATGGGACTTGTCAGCGGAGAGCGAGAATGCAAAGAGGATGTTCGAAACAGAAACAAAGAGAGTGGAAAGTGAGCCGGTGAAGCAGTGGGAAAAAAAAAGAAAAAGAAAGAGAAGGAGGATAAACGTGGCGATAGAAAGCACCGGACTGAGTGAGATAATGAGCTGGAACAACTGTGAGCGGGTACGAAGTGAGCGAACAGGAAGGAGAGATTTAATGGGATAGAAAGAGGGGAGAATGGGGAGTAAGAGGGATCAAGCATACACATGGGAGAGAGAGAGAGAGAGAGAGAGAGAGGTGGAGGATTGATGGGATGGAGTTAGAGGAAGAGAAAGCGCTGGAAAACCCCAGGGCGGTATCCTCGTCTCCCTGCTGTTTGGAGCTTTATGAGACTCAGATTCTGCAGACAGATGTGAAAGGACAGCAGCGAAAGATTGAAGGAGACAAGGAGATAAAAGCAGGAAGTGAAGAGATTCCTCCCTACTGACGCAGGTGAAGATCTGACGAGGGGAGTGAGGAAGGGGTGCTAAACAGATGACGGCATGCATCCGAAAAAAAGGGAAAGTTTGTGGGTTAACTCTGCGTTTGTGTCTGGGGGTTAAAAACTAAAGGTTCAAAATATCATGTTGAATAATGAAGCAGAAAAACTGCAGCTCCTCCAGAAGCCAGAAAACCCCATGAGCTAAAACTGGTGTTGTTCCCACCTCTTTCTGGTGATACTTGATGGCCAGTTTTAGCTTCGCCAGGTCATGACACTGTCTGGGGTCCAGCTCCTCACTCTGGTCGTTGTCTCTGTGGTTCAGGATGGTCTCCAGCTCTCTAGAACTCCTAGCCTGATCCAGGAGGTCTTTGGCAAAGCGCTTGCACTGCTGCGACAGCTCCTCGTACTCCTGACGAAACTCGTTCTCCACCTGGGAAGAGGAGATGGTGGAAACTCTGAGAGGGCTCGAGATGTGTCTTAAGTTTGACCCCAGGATGAACAGCAACTGTGTCAAGTGCCAAGACCAGGACTCAAAGATAGGCCTCTTAAAGTCTATGAGTAAATGAACCCAGTATGGACCCAATATTTGCTCTGAAATGTTGGCTGACAGACACTTACTGGAGCAGAGGAGAGGGTAACACTTAAAGCGGACGAGTATCTAAAGTGATACCCATCGAATTTAAGGTGTGATAAAAGAAGAGATCTTAAAAGTGCTTGACGCCAAGGAGGTCAGACCTGCTCTGATGGTTCTTTTCATTTTGGCAATGTGTCTGAATCGGACCGACAGAAGGGTTCACAAAACTCTGATCCAACAAAGTCCATACCTTGCTGAGCTCTTTGAGTTCCCAGCCCAGTCTGAAGGCCGTGAGGATGGGGTCTTCACTGGACAGCGCGATGAGGGAGGGCGAGGCCAGAGCTTTGTAGATGTTGAGTCGAGACCTTGAATGCCGAAGACTGTCGACCTAAAGGAAAAGAGACGGACGGAAAAAACGAGAGCCAATTAATTTGCTCTACACCACGGATACACCAAATGTGTCTCCGGTCCGGTTCAGATCTGTTGAACTTACACCTGTTGACTCCTGGCCTGGTTCCAATCATGTAGTCAAGATAAATACCATTTGATTTTGACAAAGTTTGTTTCGTTTAGTTTGTTTTAGGAGGCTTGCGTATCTGATCTGGAGGGCTCCTATTTTTGCAAGAACTGAGACGCAACAAAGAGGCTCCAGTGTGAGTTCACACATTGCCTTGACAAGAATTGCATCTTATCCGGTGCCGTGATGGAGCCACATTATTGGAGACACATTACTTTGCAGGAACATTTGTGCTTTCAGTAAGTTTCAAATTTCTTGCAGTTTGTTGCTGAAACTGAAATAAATCCACAAACGATGCAGAAACTTTCAAAGGAAGGTGCAAAAAGGATGTATACCCACAGACTTACCTCTGAACTGGAAACACACTCCACACAGTCGCATCGGATCTGGTGTGGTCTGGGGATGGTGACCTGTCATTGATGAATAAAAACAGCTATCATCAAAAAACAACAACACTTATTTTCCAACGTTAAGCATCTAAAACAAAGAGGATGCTGTTTTCTAACGTCTGCAGACGGACCGTCGCGTGTACTCACCTTCCGCTGGACGAGGAGCTTGATGATCTCGTAGTTGTTGGTGTGAGCAGCGAGCATGATGGGAGTTATGTCTGGGGTGAACTCTGAGAACTGACTGTCCATCATCAAAGAGGGAACCTGGAGAACGACAGAGGACATTAAACTCCAATAGGAAGAAGTGTTTCTCAGACCAGGATCAGAGATCTCGTATCGGCTCCTACGACGTAGAGGAGCTTCAAGAGCCACAGAATCACTAAACATGAGACCTTCAAACACACACTGTACTCCAAGACTTCTCTTTTATCTCGAGGCAGAGGGCCTCTCTCTCCTCTTCATCGTCTCCTTCTCCTCGTCTGACCTCCCCCTCTCTCTCCCTCCTCTCTGCTGCCAAAACCTTTCCCCTCGTCTGATCTCTCATCTTATTTTATTTTTTTTTTTGCTCCTGGCGTGATCAGAAGTGTGAGAACAGCTGCCACGGGCTCGCCATCACACCCCGATTAATGAGACAAGAACATCTCACTCTCTCTCTCTCTCTCTCTCTCTCTCTCTCTCTGTTTCAGGTAAACACACTCGAGGAGGAACACAGGAGCTACTGTTTCTGAATAATCCGGTTTCATGCTGCCGGACTCTTCAGAAACTGGACCGACCCATATAAGAAGAACCACTCTGTGATATTTGGTGTTTGTTTTCCTGGACTGGACGTTGGGCCTGATGAAACAGACGCTCTGAGACGTGTTCCCTTTTTAGATTCAGGTCCTGGACAGCCTGACGCTGCTTAAAACGTTGTCGATGGAAACGGTCCTTTGAAGTAAGTCGACGTTTTGGGAGATACTTGTTCACTTTTTGAGTATCTTCAGTTGGAAAATGCTTCCAGAGAAGAAATGCAGCAGCATTTACACTCCAGGTTTAACAACGTGCTAAGCTAAGACTGGAAGGTTTTAAGCCAGATTTGGGGCCCTCAGTTATCAAGGACTTTGGCCTGATTCAGGACTCTTGAAAACCCATCAATGTCCAAATAATCCTCAAGAGTGTGGAGTCAATACGATGACAAACCCAGTCTTAACTGTCTTTATGTTTATGATCAACCAAGGTTTTGAAAACTGGTTAGGATCTAAAAGTGGTCTAATATGTGCCCGGCAGGTGGTTCCAGCTGTTGCCTCCAGACCCTGGTTGCTGAACCTGATCAAAACCTCCGTCAGAGTTCACAGGAGTTTGGGTTTGGGTCCATGTTTTCCCTCAAACTGCACAGCTCCACAGAACTCATCTCACGGCACGTTTTTTGGCAGATTGCAGTGACACCTGTGGTCAGAACCGGTACTGTTTTTCTGATATGAAGACCCCATTTCCCATGAGCACCATCACCCGCTGTCGTAAAGACGCGACTCTTTCTAAAACAGACTTTTCTGTGTTCAAGAGAACTTTTCCCAGGACGCAAAGCGACGAGGTACTTTTGACCAATCAAGCTCTTCTTTTGGGGTATTTTGGTTTCACTTTTGCTACAATGCGGGGTCGTCCATCACTGGGTCGTACAAATTGATGATTCTTCTCTCCTGCGTCACGTCAGGCTCAGACGACCCTCTTTAAAAACCTCTAACGGAGGTGTTAACACCTGATAATGGACCATTTAACGCTCCTCTAACATCTGACACGAGTGCAAAAACTCACCCACCAAACCTCCTCTGTGAGCTCACACACACACACACACACACAAAGAAATCCAAACAACATGAGCATTTATCAGTTTATCACACACACACACACTCACAGTCTTTTTTCACACTCTTCACACATGAGAGGAGAGTGTGAGATGGAGTTGCTAAATCCTTTCCTCATCTGCCGCTCTCTCTCTCTCTCTCTCTCTCTCTCTCTCTCTCTCTTTCCCCTGCTTCAACATCTCTGGTTTTATTTCCCAGAATCCCTCTCTCCCTTTACCTCTTTTTTTTTAATCAGCTTTATCGCTCCCTTCTCTCTTCGCTCTCCTCACTGCTGCCTCATTCTTTCCTGAAGGAAACTGGTCATCGTGAACCAGAGAGAGAGAGAGAGAGAGAGAGGAGGGAGGACGGATGAAAAACTGAGTGAGGGGGGAGGATGGAGAGAGAGAGAGAGAGAGAGAGAGAGAGGTAATAAAAGAGAGAGGGGGAGTCGGACTGAGTCAGATGGAGAGAAACAGCAGAAAGGTCAACAGTTTTCTCTCGCTCGCCAAGAGGAGATAAAAGGCATCGACTGTACCTGTCAGCTTGGAAAGAACAGTTTACACACACACACACACACACACACACACACACACACACACACACACACAGTGCTCCTAATATAGGTATCACATGCAAACACACACACAGGAGCAGCTCCTTTAACTTGGATGTGAAACACTGAACCGTCCTCTGAGTGAAATCTGAGACTTTCTGTCGTCTCTTTAAATCAGAGGCTGATTTAGGGGATTTTAAACTTCCTCTGATTTGATGCGTCGCTGCGTGAGAACGACGTTAAACTGTGTATGAAAGCAAAGAGTCCAAACAGGATCATCATGTGAAATATAAAAACACACACTCACTGGTTTTTAGACGCTTCTTGTTGTCGTTCAGGTTTTTGTTTGAAGCTTTAATTCTCACTGAAAGGAGCTTTAATTATTGAATTATTTAATTATTTACCATCATCATCTTAATTACATTTTATGACAGTTTGTTTACATTTATAACTGAGTCACATTTTTCATCTCTAAGATGTAAAAAAGATTAATTAATTTTAGACGTTGGAGAAGTTTATATGAAAAATTATGACTTTTTAAATTCAGACTTTTAGTCAGAGGAAGAAATTTTCTTCTTTAGAAAACAGACATTTTTTTTATTTTAATTATTATTATTATCAGTGTTTCCAGTTCTGTCCTTGTCCATCTGTCTCAAGCTGTCATGATTCTGCACTCTGACATTTTTTTTTTATTTTTATCGTCAGAGCAGTGAAACAACATTTTGATTTGTCTGTATGACCAAAAGCGGCAATGCTGAAGTGCTAAAGTCTGCTGTTCCTCGAGTGTCCGCTTGAGGCTCCGGAAGTACCGGAAGTCACAAACACACCAAGCCAAAAAAAGCCAAAATTTTTCACGGTCAGAATAAGCACATTTACAGCCTGGTACTAAGAATGTCTCCCGTCTGAATCACTGATTTAACTAATTTCACGCACTGTACGGGGGGTGAATTTTTTTCTAGTTTGGCAGTTTCCACAATATTAAGCTCGCCAGTTCATCCAATCAGAGGCACAGCTCAGATCACGTGACTGTGGAGCGTCCTATGGTTGTTACTGTGGAGACTCACTGCACGCCTCATTTCCAATATGGCCGCGCCGACCGTTTGGCTTCAAAAGTCCGTTTCAGGAACAGACGGGTGACGTCGCGGAGACTACGTCCATTAATGATACAGACTGTGGTCTGAACTCATACTGATGAAGTATTCTGAATCTTGAATCTTCTTCCTGCAGAGTCCTGACTTTAAGGATCCTTTCTTTTCCTCATGAACTCTGACTTTTTGGGAAGGACATAATTATTGTTTTTATCTATTTAATCAATTAATGAATTAATTAATTAAAAGGATTTTCTGACTTGTGTGAAATGTGACTCTAATTTAAAAATCCTCTTTTCTCAATAATTCTGACTTTTTTTTAAAAAAAAAATCTGACGTCTCAGAAAAAAGAGATTTAAAATCCTCAAACCTCATCATGTTATGAGTCAAATTTAAATCTTAATTTTTCTGACTATTAGAAAAAAATTAAATTCAATAAAAAAAAATCTTGACCACACTTCCGACCTTTTCTCAGAATTGTTTATTATTCATTTTTGTTCTTTTTTTTATAAATTCCGTCTTTTGTCTTTAGGAAACTTGAGTTTTTCTCAGAACTCTAAAGTTGAGCTCAGACGAGTTGTTTGTGTCTTTTACTCAACCTGACAAGAAAAAAAAAAAAGAGTTCATGTCACCTCTTCATGATTTTATACCTGAATGGATCAGGGTGGATTCTGTGCTCTGCTCTGAAATCGCTGCCGGTGGGAAACAGAAGGAGGATGAAGAAGAGGAAGAGGAGGATGAAGAGGATGAAGAGGAGAAAAGGTGAATGAGTGAAAAAGAGGACGAAGATGTGAAGGAGAGAAACGTTAAACGCAGCGAGAACAGATTTGTTCCCGGTCCTCGTCCAAATGAGAGGCGAACCAAAACCTTCCCACAATCCTCTGCTTCGGCCAAGGGGTGGTTGCCATAGCGATGAGGAACCTCAGCCTCAGACAGTCCAGAAATTAATGCAGGAGAAGAAGAAGAAGAAGAAGAAGAAGAAGAAGAAGAAGAAGAAGACGGAGTCTGCCTGTCCTCTCTCTCTCTTCTCTCTTTCTCTTATTTTCTAATGTCTCTCTCTCTCTCTCTCTCTCTCTCTCTCTCTCGCTCTCTCTGATATTATTTAAAATCTCCTCGATCACATTCACTCCCACACATTAACAGAGCTCTGCAGTGTGTTCTTTTGCTTTCTCCATCTTTATGACACACACACACACACACACACACACACACACACACACAGAAATGTTGCAGCAGACTAACACACTGTCTGTCTCTAAATCTCATTTCACAGTGTGTCTATAGAAACGAGCTGTTTGATCCACCTCGTTTGTGCAGAACGGAGCGTTTAGGATGAATGGATGTACGACTCATTAACACACACACACACACACACACACACACACACACACACACACACACACACACACAGCAGGGTAAACACAAACGCATGCATGAATGCGTCTGGATGCGTCACATTAGCATCCATCCATGGTGAATACACTCCGCTCTTATACACACACACACACACACACACACACCTGCTTCTCGCCGCTGGGCCTCCTGTGTGAAAGCAGCAGCTCCACGGCGCCCACCACCTCCTTCCTGATGGCGTAGAGCAGAGCGTCCCCCGTGTGGATGCCGTGGTCCAGCAGGAGCTCCATGATCTCCAGGTTCTCGTTCTCGATGGCGATGAGGAGCGCGCTGCGGCCCAGAGGGTCCAGACAGTTCACGTCCATGTTGTAGTAGACCTCGGCCTCCCGGAGCGCGTGTTTGACGCCCGCATAGTCACCTGGAGAGAGAGTCACGGGTTACAGCGTGACATAACAAACTCCTGACGGCTGTTTCCTGATGATCCTCAGGTTTGATGTACGGAGGCCAGCTGGTGAAAACTAATCTGACCTTCATTTAAAACTTTGACTAAAACTCTGAATTCTGATTATTTTTATTTCAGACATGAGAGTCAAAACTCTTCAGAATCTAAATTCTAAGACGAAAAAAATTCCTCGACAGAATTTTTTTACCTCAGAATTTAAAAATGAAAATAAAAAAATTTTCTATAAATTTCTGAGACTTCTGACATTAAGGTCAAAACTCTGAAGAGTCTTTTAAACTTCTGTGTTTTGACTTTGAAGGAAAGTGACTGTTTGTTCCTCTGAATTCAGACTCTGGCCTGGTGGTCCAGGTTGTGTCTGACTCTATCAACACTCCTGTCTTTTCTGATTAAAGGTGAGAAACAATAAAAAAAAAAGAAACCTAAAAAAGGCAGATTTCATGGAAAAAGGTCCAAATTTTGTTGATTTTTCACTGTTTCTAAAAAATTCTGTCAGAAAGACCAAAAAAAGTCACTATTTGTAGACTTTTAAATTTCAATGACGTTCAAATCCTCTGGGGTCAGAAATCTTTACCCAAAAACAAACAAACAAAAAATATGAGTCTGTGTTTGTTTTTTGTTTTTTTTTCTCAGAATTCTGACTTTTTTTCTTCACAATCCCAAAATGATTTTTTTTTTGTGTCAAAACGTCCAACTTCTTCTCTGAGTTCTGACATGAAATCGAAACTTTTTTATGTCCAGATTCAGACAAAAATGTAAAAAAAAATTTTTTTTTGGTCAGAATTTTTCTCAAAATTGAAAATCCCTGAAAGTCAGAATTTTGAGAATAAAGACGGATCTCTGTCCTAAAAGCCAGGATTCTGTTTTTTTTTTTTATATTTCTGATGTTTATCTTCAGACTTTAGAACAAGAATATAAAAAAAGAGATAAAATGGAAACAAACTTAAATCTGTTAATGAAGCTCTTTGAAACAAGCACAGCTGAGACAAAGTGGACATAAAAACAATGAAACAATGGAAAAAAAAAAACAGGTAAAAACAAAAAATAACTGTTTCATGTTTTAAAAAAGAACAAAAACCAATAAAAACAGAGTAAAACACTGAAACAGGGGCGGAGTCTCACGCCCGGTGGAGGGGGGGCAGTGAGCAGGTCTGTCTGATGTTTGGGGGTTCAAACAGTTCAGGGACTTCACCAAGAACTGGTCTCACTGAAACTGGTCTGTTTGGAGGTGGACTCATCAGGCTGCAGGTGTGTTCCTGGTTTCAGGAGTGTCAGCGCCGTGAGGAGGGGAGGGGCTTATTAAAGACTGAGGGAGTGACAGCTGGATGGATGGTTCCAGAGGTGTGTGTGTGTGTGTACCTTTCTCCACAGCGGTCAGGTAGGCCCGCTCCTCTGCAGACAGCTCCACCTCAGCGCGGACGATCTGGAGGGGGATACGATCGCGGTACGGCGAGTACGTCGCCTGAGACGCAGAGAAAAGTCAGAGTGAAGAGGAGACGTAACAGTGCTCTGAAAAATCCATGATACTGTGTGTGTGTGTGTGTGTGTGTGTGTGTGTGTGTGTGTGTGTGTGTGTGTGTTTGACTCACCTTCTTGTAGTACAACTGTGTCATGGGATTCATCTCGCCCGTCTGGAAGACACAAAAAGAAAGAAAGAGAGAGTCAGCACAGGAAAACTGGAGCTGACAGAGAGAGAGAGAGAGAGAGAGAGAGAGAGAGAGGGTGAGGGACGTGCAGGCAGTCGGAGCGCTTCAGATTAGTGACTCTACATACATTCAGCACAATAAACGTCACACAGAGCAGAATAAGCCTCATCGCGCCGTATTAGACGCTCCAGTCGTGTTAATGCATGTAATCCTCATGAAGCTCTGCCTCCAGCTGAAAGTCTGCAGGCTCCGCTCGCCCTGCACCATAATTAACCCCACAGCCATTCAGTTTGCAGACAGATTATGCACTTTGATTGTTTTTTCTTTTTTTTTTTTTTTTACCCCACACACAGTGTGAGTTCAGCGCTCAGCAGCGGGGGGCCGTCACAATGAATCCAGAGCAGAAAAAGAAACCATCTGCAGCACGTCTGCAGAGCTGCTGGGAAATCTGATATCTGGACGTCTCAACTTCTCCGGCTCTAAAATGAAGAAATAAACTGATCGCACTCAGCTCGGATGCTCATTTCGAGGTTTTTATTCTGTTTTAGCAACACGAGAGAGAGAGAGAGAGAGAGAGAGAGAGAGAGAGAGAGAGAGAGAGAGAGAGGATTCCTGCAGACTGCAGAGCTGAGCTCATCATGATACGTTACGATCCGTACAGAAGAAGATCTCTGCAGCACAAAGGGTCTCAGTTTGGTCTGTCAGCGTAAAAAAAGGAAACAGGACAAAGTCTGACAGCTTTCAGCCATCGTGTGATTTATCATTCTGCTTTGAACTGAGGAAATGACTCAACAGCTTCAGGAGTTTAAAGTGAGACTTCAAACAGCAGAAATGTCAGCCGGATGTTCTGTATGGTTAAAGAGAGGGTACTGTGCTTTCAGCCTCTGTTAGAAAACGCTTCATTTGAGCTGCCGTCCCTTTAAGGCTCCCCGCTCCACCATCCCCCTTCACTCTGACTGGTCAGGGGCGGAGCTATGGGTAGACCTTGGATGCTTGAGGCCCTGCCCATCTAGCATGTCATGAGCCAGTCAGGAGATGCTGAAGTGATGACATCATCATTTCAGCGAGATCTCGTGAAGATCTCATGCCGTTTTCAGAACGGACCGTTTTCTCTGACCGTACCACAAGAGCTGGTTTCAAAGAAGTTTTTCTAATCAACATATTTTTTCATTGAAAACCTGTTTTTAAAAAAGAACCAAAAAGTGCTCAAAAGATTGAACTGTTTGACAACAGCATCAAGCTTTTTGAATCAAAAAATTACAGACGGTTGTTTTTCCTGATTGTCCTGAGGATTGATGTACGGAGGTAAGCCGGTGAAAACAAATCTGACGATTATTTAAAACTTTGATTAAAACTCAGAATTCTGTTGTTTTTGTTTTTTTTTCTATAGATTTCAGAACATAAGAGTAAAAACTTTTTAGAACCTGAATTCAGATTCTTTAGTGCAGATGGCCTGGTGGTCCAGGTTGTTTCTGACTCAACAACTTTCATGTCTTTTCTGATTTAAGTTGTGAAATGACCAAAAAGAAACTTGAAAAAGGTCCAATTTTGTTGATTTTTCACTTTTTCTAAAAAATTCTGTCAGAAAGACCAAAAGTACTAAAAGTCAGTATTTGCAGACTTTTACATTTCTGAGACGTCAAAATCCTCTGGGGTCAGAAATCTCTAGGGAAAAACAAAAAACCAAAAACAAAAAAAGGGTCTGTATTTGTTTTGTTTTTTTTTCTCAGAATTTTGACTTTTTTTTCTTCACAATCTTGAAATGAAATTTGTTGCTGTTTGTCAAAACTTTTGACATTTTTTGTGAATTCTGACACAAAGGTGAAACTTTTTTAAGTCCAGATTCAGAGAAAAATGTCTGAATTTTTTGTGTTTGGTTTTTTTTCTCAGGATTCCGACTTTTTTCTTCTTAATCCCAAAATGAAATTTGTTTCTTTTTGTCAAAGTATTTCTAATCAAAATGATACTTTTTTCCATTACGAACTTGTTTAAAAAATTTCAAAATAAAAAAAATTCCTTGCCAATAAGATAAAGATCGGACGTACAGCTTTGAGACTTGATTGGTCCTTTATTTCAGTGAGTCTCCAGGACTGAACAATCGGATTAAAAATGGAGGATCCGTGTGTTCATCTCCACCTCGTATCTAAAACTGGAGCCGTCTCAGAGAGATGTATTTCTGTCGCACTACATTTCTCCCAAAGTCTGAGGAGAGTTCCCTTCGTGCTGCAGTCAGAGATCTTCAATCAACCTGAAAAGAAAAAGAACTCTTCCTCGCTGACTCACGGCCTCGGCTCGGGTGAAGTGAAGTCGTAGCAGAGACCCGAAACCTTTTCAAACACACGGCAGTTAAACACACCTGAGGCTCCTCGTCCTGTCAGGTCCACGCGCAGCTCTCCGCTGAAGAAGATTGACAATCCGCTGCCAGACGGAACAAGTCCTGAATCTGACATCTGACCGAGAGTCTGCCGTGTAAGAAATCTCATAAAAACTGTCAGTCAGGTTTCTTCAGGTGGAGGGGGCTCGTCCTGCTCGGGAACGCCGGATTGATGCAAATGTTGTGCTCCACTGACACTGTCATTTCTAATCAAAGTTTTAGAAGACGAAGAGGAAGACGTGTCCACTGTCGGTGGACCCTTTTGAAAATCTGACAGACAAATTAATGCCTGCAGATACAGAGGCTGACAAGTGGACTGAAATACAAACTGGAAAAGATGCTTCCCATGGAGGAAAACCTGACACCGCCAGGACTTCTGCTCCGTACCCCGAGTAATTTATTCCAGCAATAACGAGGATGATTAAACTCGATTAGCCACAGAGGAAGAGGCAGGAGGAACACCCCGGCATCCTGTACGTGTCTGACCTTTTTGTAATGAGCTGCAGTTTGTCCTTTTAATTCGGTCGGTAAATGAGTTCACGTGCAGAGTGACCCTCCATGACCGCGACAGGGCGGCAGCGGGGTCCCAGTGAACGAGGCGAGACTGAAGGGAAGTGAAAGAAGCAGAAAGAGTGTTCAACTTCCAGTTAACTGTACCGTCTAATCTGGTTAAGAAGAGCAAGGTGAAGGGACGAGGATGACAAGGTACTTTAGATTCTCGGGATAAATTCAAGAAGACCTTTAAAACTTAAAAAAAAGGGGCGGTCAGAAACTTATAAGGCACGGTGTCGTTCGATCACACAGGAAGGAAACGTGACCGAAGAAATCATCTTTATTGTTAAACGAACCTTATTACGTCTGAAAGTCTATCTGAAGTTTCTGTCCTGTTTCACACTCATTCATTGGGTTAGGGTTAGGGGTTAGGGTTTGGGTTAGCTCAACATTAGCCACATTTAGCTAACAAACATAGAATATGTTCCTGTGTGAAGGCAGAAAACCAAGACCTGAATTGCTTGCAATGAATAAAAAGTCTGCAGTTGTCCGGTTAAAGCTCCTGTGTTGAACTTTAACTTATTGTTGATTTTTGTACCCCACCTTTTTTTGTGGTCAAGGTAGTGCTTCATATCTTTATGCTAATTTTGCCTGTGTGATATTTAATCATGTTTTCTGCCTTTTTTTTTTAAATTACACATTGAGACTGTGACTTTAAAGCTGACACCTACCCCCCCGCCAGTGGTTTTAAACCTTCTTAATATCTAAAAGAGATAATCAATATTGTCACTGACGGTCTTGTTTGCTTTTGTAGGTGAGAAAAAGGCATCAGTGTTAAATTTAGTTTGTTTCCTAAACAGATGAAAAAAAATCCTCACAGGAGCTTTAAGTTTCTAGATTTAAGTGTTATTTACTGTGATTTTTCCGGGGTTTTTTTTACATAATTTTCTTCATTTGATTTCAGACTTAGTACAGTATGATTTTTGATCGTCCTTCTTGACCATGTGGTTATATGTCTCTGTTTTATCTATTTATTTTATTTTTTGTTTTGTTTTGTTTGTTTTTTTTGCTAATTATTCGTAAGCTTCATAAATGTCATAAAAAAAAAAACCTAAACCCTTGAGAAAAGAAAAACATTATGGCGAGCTCTATAACTCTTCATAAAAACTGCAGCGCTCTAATAAATCTGCAGCTGAGAACCGTCCTGGTATTGGCTGTTAAATTTGGGGTCAAACTAAACAATGAGAGGCCTCGCTCCTCATTTCCTCCATCATAACTTCACTTAACCTTTGTTTATCTGAAGGCGGAGCTTTGCTGAGGCTGTGAGCTGATTTCCACGTCCGTCTCTTTTCCCCGCTTTCAAAATGTGACGTCTTCTGGACAATAATTCCGTAACAGCATGGCAAATATTTGTAAAAACCGTTGATAAAGATTTGCTCCCTCCCGCTGTTGACGGCTAAATTATGCGGATAAGATTAAATTACGTGGGCCAGATTAATCCTGCAGTGGCGAACGTGCGGCTACAGGAATGCAGATTCGTTTAAGATCTGCATAGTGAGGGAGAATTTATGCTGACGGCTTCACAATGCTCCGCTGACTGTGGTACAGCAATGCAGATAAACTCCCTCCTCGGCTCCAATCTCACTCCATCGCCCCCCCCTTCTCCCCCCACCTTTTTCTTTCCTTTTATTCCACAAGTTTTCCACCTCTGCTCTAGAGCAACCTTTTCTTTCTCCTTGTCTAATTTCCTGTCCTTCTTCACAGCCCGTTCCTTCGCTTCCCTCTCAAAGCTTAAACACCTTGTTCTCTTCAACCTCACCCATCTTCCCTCGTATCGTCTCTCCCTCCTGTACTTTCAGCATGTGTCTGTTTCTATTCGTCTCTCCTCTTATCATCCTTCTCCAGAGTTTGCTCTCCAGCTTGAGCATCCTCATTTCTTATTCTCTGTCAGTCACATTTTCTGCTCTATTTTTCCTCTTGCTGCCACTTTTGGAAAAACAAAATCTCACTCCATCTCCTCCTTTGATCGAGATCTTATCAGCTCATTGTCTTCCCGTTTCTCCTCTCCTCTTCTCTCCTCTTCTCTCCTCTCCTCTCCTCTTCTCTCCTCTTCTCTCCTCTTCTCTCCTCTTGCATATTTTAAGCAGTGGTGGTTGTTTACAGTCGGCGTGGAGCGGCAGAACCTAATTATCATGCTGAGTTGCCCCCTTTTTACAGATTTCCAGCTCTCCACACACATTATGCAACCTGAGAATGGATTTGTCAGCCAAAACGTGCATCCTGCTACATGATGTGTGTCACGGCACACTCATGATGCACTCCATGCAGGAGTAATCAAACGCGGATCCCAGGACGAGGTGATGAAAGTGCGCCAACAGTCACAGGTTCTCTGGAGTGATGCAGCGAGCAGCCGCCTGCCAGGAGCGTGTCACACGGACGCACTCCAACAACAATGGCGTGACAGGCAGCAGAACGGAGGCTACAGTAACCGATTCAGGTGTGAAGCAGAGAAGCTGAGACAGGGTCGGGTTAGATGTGCCGTTTCTTTGAATGACAAGCAACGTGACGAGGCCGACAGCAAGGGCACCAACATGGATGCAGAAAAAAATGGACATACTCATCGTGTCCCAGAGGCAGTAACTCAGCTTATTATTCAGACAGCAAACATGGCTTTTGGAACGGTCTCAAATGGGAACCATCATCCCATTTGGCCCATCGTGATGGCCCTTCATCGAGCCATTTGGGTTAAACCATGCGGGACCTGGTTTGGGATTCTGATCAGTACAGCTGCAGCTCTTTTTGTCTGATTATAATTTAACCAACGGCCAATCATGACAGAAGGATTAACGGAGAATGACATTTAAATAGATTCTAGAGGAAGTGGAACACCAAGGGAAGACCTCTCTGAGACGGCCATTTTTCTATGAAAGGCTCTCAAATATGGGACACACGACCAGCTGAGATATTATCACCACCAGAGGTAAAGAGTTCTGTAAAAAGAGCATTGAGCTTGGAGTATCTCAGGGTCTTGTTTACGAGTGAGGAGACTGACGGTTAAATTGGTGCTGTGTTGCACCAGAGAGTCGATCTACGTTCCAGCCCACACCTGTAGTCACAAGCTTTGACTGTTGACCAAAGGAATGAGGCCACAGATACAAATGCCTGAATTCACTTCCTCTGAAGGGTGTCCAGGCTTTGGGGTCCTGAGGGAACTCGAAGTACAACTGCTGCTCTTTGGAAAGGAGTCTATTGAGGCGGTTAGGGCAGTTGACAAGGATACCTCCCTTTGGAGAAGTTCTGGACATGTCCAATTGGGAGGAGGACCAGAGGTAGACCCAGAGCTGGGTGGAGCGAGTATACATCCCTTCTGGCCTGGGGATGCTTGTGGATCCCCATGAAGATACTGGGAAACATTGCTTGGGAAAGGGACATCTGGATGGACTTGCTTAGACTGCTGCTACCATGACCCGATCCTGGATTAGCAAATGAACTATTCTACCTAGATCTCTAAAGACCCATGAAACGGAGCCCTCTGTTCATGCTCTGCGTTCATTTCGTCCGTATTTCTGCACGTTCCCATAAAGCTTACCGATATGGACCAAACGGAGCAGTACCACCAGAAACTGTGGGGGCAGTGTTGCCGTTACTACCCGATACGTAGCTCGAGTGAGACACGAAGAACAACTAACAATTGAAGAACTTTTTTGAAGAAAACTTTGCAAGTTGTTGAGGAACTTGCTGCTCAGTTTTTGTCTTTTATGTAAAAGCTCCTCCACAGTCGCCATGTTTGTTTTTGAGTTTGTTGTTGTCATAAACTTTTGACTCTGGGCTGCCCCCCCCCCCCCCCCCGGTGGATGAACTGGCTAACAGCAATGCTAACGTAAAGGACGCATGGAAGTATGTGAGCAGTGCCGGTAACATTGTTTGACACGGCCGTATACATTTTCATACATGGAGGGAGTTTAAATGACTTTGTCGTAATCTTATGTAACCTAACTAACGTAGGGACAAGATTTGAAAACTAGCCATAGCCACAAGCGAAGCACCAGCTACTACAGCAGTTTGAAACAGGCAGAAGTTGTACAATATCATTTTGACACCCTAAAGTTGAATTAATGTAACAATCATTGGCGCCAATTTATTATAAACTCTCTTTGTACCACAAACAGGAAGTTAAATCAAAAGTTTACACACTTTAAGCTCTTTTTATTGAGTGTGTTGTTGTTTTTAAGGTGCAAATACTTCTTTACATTAAGCTCTTGGTTTCTCTGGTTTAGGTACAGGTCAGGCTAAAGTCGTAGGGTCATGAATTTGGTTTCTGCAGTGATGAGCTGCAGGTAACGCACTGCACCTGTCCGTATGGCAGGATTGATGGTACTTGCAGTATCTGTTAAAGACTCTGATGGACTCTGAGTGTCAAAGTATAAATGACCTCCTCACTCGCTGCCAAACTTCCCCCAGATCCTCTGACTGTTCTTTAATCCAGGACCAAATCCAGGACCAGCTCCCAGCCTCGCTGCAGGGGAACTCAGACGGCTTTAAACACAACATCAACAAAATCTTTATTTATAGCATCACTTTTGCTCAAGTCTTTAATATCGCACTCCTTTTTTCCTCAATCTTTTTTGTTTATTCTGTCACTCCAGACGAGGAGAGATGAAGTCGAGAGTTAGCTTTAAATGAACGTATCAGCAGTGGACGTTAAATATATGTATTAACAAACAGCAGGAAACTGTGAAATAAGCAGAAAGCGCTGCCAGCAGGACTTCAGAGCCAAATGTTCACTGCTTCTTACTTTACGTGGGTGGTCCTCTCTCTCTCTCTCTCTCCTCCTTCACACATCTCCCCCACACTCTCTCACTCCCTCCACATCACCTCTGTACCTTTACCCCTCCTCCTTTTTCCACGCTTCCACGCCTGTGCGCCGATATTCACGTCGTGCAGCTTCAACAATAATCAGGGTCAAACATTTCCGTTAACGCTCACATTAGGCTCCTCAGGTGCTCGGTGACGCGATGAGACCTCTGAACATTTCTGGCTCAGTGACTCAGGGTGCATTTGGGAGATTGGAAACATTACTTTGGACAGATCTTCTTCTCTGCACGGAGGGTCAACAAGTCCTCAGAGGGATTCAAAACTTTTTTCTATTGGGGACTGATCACATGGCTTACAGCGTTAAAGAAAGAGAACTCCACTTGTCCTTGTTTTGAAAAAAAAAAGGCAGCAGATCTTCAGCAGACTTGCTAATATGATGACGTCATCACATAAGGACCTCCTAACTGGCCTCAAACACCAAGGTTTGCCTGTGGATCTGCCCCAAACTGGCCTCCAGAGGCCTGGCCAATCAAAGGAAGGGGGGTTTGTGTAGTGAGGAGCCTGCGAGATTAAAAAAAAATGATATTTTTTTTTAGTTGTTAATGAAGCTAATCCACTACGGAGGCACCAGAGGGACCAGAATAAATGAAAATAAAATGCTGTCGAACATTTTGAGGTTTATCTCTGATCATTTTGACGTATAACCCCAAAAAAGCAAGTGAAGCTAATCCACTACTCAAGAAAACAATGCCTGAAACTCCTCATCAGAGTCCTTCACTTGTTCACCAAATTTAATAATGTTTTATTTTTATTTGTGCTAAAAAAATAGTTCCCAAAAAACCTCGAGAGTGCAACGAGTACAATATTTAAGAAAGAATATAAAATATGTGACATCGTAGTTGTAATCCTACACTTCTCTTTACAAAGAACTTTTTTAAATGAATATTTGACGTTCTTTGACATAAAGCTGACGTATAACATATAAAACTTATGGACATGCTGTTATATCACCACTTTGTGTCTCTCCTGCCCAAAGATCCCCTCACTGAGAGCTTCTCTGAGTCTCTTCTGAGCAAATCACGACGTATTGATCCAAATTCCAGACCGCTGTCCTTTAACTAAGACAAGCATATTTTATTTCCCTCCTGTTCCAGCCATTGTTCATCATTCTGCGTCTTGTCCTTCATGCCTCACTCCATCATCTTCTTTTTTTATCTCCTCTGTCCTCCTAAATATCAACCGTCAGCCACTTCATCTTTCGCTAATCCTCGCTCATACTTCAGCTTCGATTTCTTTCTCCCCTCTTCGATCTGCACCTCTTCCACTTCACTCCTCCCCTCCCCTCATTCATCCCCGCAATATTCCCCCATTACTTTATCCATTTATCTCTTCCTCTCTAACTCCACTTCATCTTTCGCGCTGCCCTCTGGTAGTTTTCCCCCAACTGTCTGCCTCCATCTTTCCTGTACTTCATCAGACTCTTTGGCTCCGTCTTTTACTCCCACCTTCCTCCTCGTAGAAGTCTAATCTGTTTCAGTTTTATGCTAAATCCATTTCCTCCACTTTCAGAAACTCTTTCTCTCCATTTCCCTCCTTAACTTTTGTGGTCCTCTCCTCCTCCCGTCAATAACGATAATTCCTTTCATCTACATGTTTCGTGACTCTCCGGATCTGCATTCGTCTCAGAGCTTCACCCATCTTTCCCCTCCAGTCCCGCAGGACCCCCTGTCTTCCTCCCTCTCCTCCTCCTCCCTCCATCTTGCCCTTTTCCTCCTGTCTATAAAGCAGCGTGTTTGCATAAAGGAGAGAGGGAAGGCAAACACTCCTCAGGCGAGATAAACAATGATGCATTGTTCAAAAGGTGTTTAATCTGCGTGTTGGATAATACGGTGAGCCGGTTTTAATGCTGAGGAACAGATTTTAATTTGTGACTGATGTAGTCCCTTCAACAAGTCCTCACATGATCTCCTGATGCTCTTAAATATGAGGCCAAATCTAGAGCAAACAGTAATCTCTGCTTGCACAACATTCGCAGCACAATGAAAGCAGAAAAAAGAATCAGAAAGAAGAGCTGAAATATTTAACCCTGGGCCTTCTGTTTGGATAATTTAGGTTTAAGATGCCAATATTTCTTCAAAAAGTTGGAAATCACTTCAAAAAGTAGCTGGAAAATGTGTTTCACGACTGCACTGTGACTTGTTGAAATGAAACCTTGTGGCTCCGACTCTATGCAGATGATGTTCTGTTCTTTACACTAAGGGCCAGTCCCAGTTGTAACCACAAGCCCTTGTTTTACCCCTTAGCCCTTAGTTTTGTGAGTTCACATCTAGTGAAAGGGTTTCAAAGGTTGCTACAGGTCCAAGGTTCTGAAGGGGTAGATGAAGGAGGAGGGGAAAGAGTGAGACTTGGGATTGGTTCTGAACCCCCAAAGGTTCTTCCTGTACACAGATTCTACAAAAAATAACGATGAAAGAGCCCTGCAGGATTATTAACATGCCAAACACATCGGCTGGTTCCTGCACCAGTATCTTGGAAGGTGAACATTATTATCTACACCTAAAGACCCAGAAGGTTTCTCTTCCTGTTCTCACTTGGTTTTTGATTTGTTCAACAAATTTGGGTTCGTTTCCATACGTTTTTATCCTTAAACTGTAAGTACGAGAAAAAGGAAGAGGTCGAGAAAGGGAGTTCATGAAGGAACCGTTTCCGGACCTTCTGTGTTTGGTTGTTTCAATAATTCAAGTCATTTGAAAACTTATGGATAAATCAAAATGTATTAACGTCATGCAGTGCAAAGATTCCCAATCTGGTCGGTTAGGGCAAGAGATGTGAGAGGAGTTGCAGCAAAGCTTAAGGCTACAGGAAAATCTACAACAAATGTCAACAATTCCCTAAACAAAGACAGGAACCATGTAAAGTCATGCTTTTTCTCTCATTTCTCCACCAATGATGGTCGCCCAAATGAAAAATTTGGGAGTCACCTGTTGCAGCGGTTTAAAGGTGTAATGCCACACTCTGAAAAAGCAAATCTGTGTTTTTTTCCAAACAAGGCTCCAAGCTGTTCAAAGGATGGATCAGTGTCTTAATCAAAGAAGTGTTCAATGGTGTTTTTGGTGATTATAGACAAAAATGTGTCCATGTACCTGCAGAAATGACTGATTTCAGGTATGAGAAGACAAAAGGCAGCAAACAGAGGTGAGTTTGTGGGTATCGATGAATAACGATGAGGAGATAACCCAGGAATAATAAAGCTGCTCTGTTCCAGTGCATTCGAGGACGCTTGTGCTGCAGCTTTGAAGAAAAAATGGGCAAAAGAGTTGAAATGCAGGGCAGAGGGGGATCTTAATTGGAATCTTAATTAGTCCCCAAACAGGTTGAACCCTGAAACACATCTGACCTGAGAGGCCCGACTCCGCTGCACCCGCACAGCTGCAGCTTTGATGCAGGATGGAGGAGGATTGTGAACAGGTTTTTCTGTGGCTGATGGAGGTTAGAGGTGCTGGGCTGCCAGCAGGAGAGAGAGCGAGTGGGGGGGGGGGGGGGGGGGCATGCAAACAGGAAAGCAGATTGTTGCTGCTCTGCTGTTCGGATGCTGACATGCGAAGCAAATCCTGACGAGCACTGAAGCGTCTGTTTGAGCTAGAAGAGACTGTGGATGAGGTGATCGGCAGTGCATCAAGCTCTGGTTCCAACTTACAAGAAATGACAAGCTGGGAAACCAAAGTCCCACTGAGGATAAAAAAGCTTCAAGAAGCTTCAGAGAATCTAAATTACCCAAATAAGACCCATTCAAGCCTTCAAAAGGAGTTTATGTCTGCTTTAAGTTTTAATAAATAGCCATTTACAAACCAAGAGAAACTACAAAATTAAAGCAGACGACCACAAAGATAAGAACTCAGTCAATCATCTCACGTTTTCTGAGAGAAACAAGAACTGAAAGGCAGGAGAAGCACCAACACAGACTGGGTTAGTTATGACTTCAAGACGTCTTTATCTGCGCATCTTAAATCCCGTCATTTATGGGTCCATTATACAGCAAAGATAAAGTCACACGGATGATTTACCGAAAGTTAACGGGTCTAAAGTCTACTAAAGTAACGACGTCATGATTCAGATTTGTAGAAAGTTCAATTTCAAGCTTTGTCAGGTTGATTTTTGCAACAAAGTTGAGCAGATTTGTGTCTCAGCGTAAATGTTTGATGTGCTATTACACGCATGAATCCGAAGAGCTTGCCTCTTTTTGTTAGCCATGTACACCATTCTTTCTGCAGACAACAAAACCTCCTGCTACCTGATTGGTCAATACATTTCCATACATACCTAAAAGCAAAGAGTCTGTATTTATGTAGAATCTTTAAAAAAGATAACTTTGGGGGTTGTCGTATACACATCACAACATCGTCTGCATAAAGTCGGAGCCAGAAGGTTTAATTTCTTCTTTCACAATGATTTTATCATTTTAACATCTTTTTGTTAGCCATGTACACCATTCTTTCTGCAGACAACAAAACCTCCTGCTACCTGATTGGTCAATACATTTCTTACTACAAATGTACCACAACCAAAAATCTGAACACTTCTCATGCTGAAAATGCAGACCTAAAAGCATAGAGTCTGTATTTATGTAGAATCTTTAAAAACCATAACTTTGGGGGTTGTCGTATAAACATCACAACATCGTCTGCATAAAGTCGGAGCTACAAGTTTTAATTTCTTCTCTCACAGCGATTTTATCATTCAACAGAGCACATTTTTTGTGAACCAAATAATCAACAGTTTCGTTCATGAGTTGAGAAAAATTCTTGCATAATAACTTTAAGTCAAATTTCAGCTGTTTTGTTGAAGGCAGAAACAGTAACAAGGCGGATATGCTGAAGAGTATTCACACACGTCTCTGTTTTCCTTCCTAGAGTTCAGTTAAAGTTGTTTGAGGGATTTTTCACTTCTTTTTTAAAATATGTGGTTCGAGGATAGAAGATGTTTGAGATGATGAGGAGTTTTAGGTTTTGCAAATGAAATTTATTCTATTTTAAAAGTAAAGCAGTTGTTGGGATAAAAGCCCGACAGTTCACCTGAACACGACGTGAAAATATCTCCAACACCCAAACAAAAACAGCTCAGTGGAAAACTCCTCTAAGGGATTCGCAGCACATGTAAACAGCTTTCATCTCATTTAACCTCACGGTAACGCTTAACAGGCGAGTTAATTACAAACTAACTTCTTATTCACATCCTCGGCTCGGCAGAAGGCAGACGGAGCCGCGGTGGAGGAACAAAATGAGACGACAGAGAAAATTCTGGCAAATGGAACCCTGTTGGCAGATGATGCAATGTTTTGTTGTGTAACGCTCTAAATTTAGATCCAAAAGGCATTCAGCTTTTGGGGAGACGGGACCGCCAGCTGAACTGAAAATATCTCAACCCCAACGCTACCTAAGATCCTGGGGGAGCTTCTCTCCCTGCATCTAATCCCCCCTCTTTTCCTCTCCATCCATCCCTCCTTCCTCTCATCTGCCTTTGGTTTCATTTCACCGTGACTGATTTCCCTTTCCCTTCAACCGCTCTGTTCATCCTTTTCAATCCTAATCCCACTTCTCCTTCTGCTTTAACTCAGCAGACCCCGGAAAAATCCGCAGTGCTGCTGCAACTTACAAGGAACTCTCTCATATCAGCATTTATGGACTCGACCCGAACGAATCTGAGTTCACAAACAGGAAGAAACTTGTTTTCAATATCTGAAAAAAAGATACGTAGAGTTTTGAGCTTTTTCACAGTTTTAAATCAAAAGGTTTCAGACGATACAGTAAATAACTGTTAAAATAGCTTCCAACAAATGTGGCCAAAAGTTCCCAAAGTTGGGGTCGAGGGTCACAAAATCTACTTTCCAGTGCATATTTAAGCTAGCATAGTAAAAATATAAACAATAACAGAGATTAAATTTGATATAAAAGCAGCAAAGAGAAAATGTTTGATCTGTTTTCTACGTTTCTTTGACCTCTGAGGGGACAAAGCCGCAGTCAGGATGGGATCATTGAAGTCAGACTCACTGAGGAAACACGTGTGATTTGACGTAAATCTGCTAAATTAAGTATCTTATGTCTGTTTTTGAATTGGCTCATTGGTGTATTCCCATAGCACAGGGTCGCAGGTCTCTTGGACCTATTTAAGAAAAGTTTGGGACCCCTGTCCTGGAACGAGTCCTTAGTTTGTCTCCAAACGTCCCCTACTCTCTTCTTCAGCTGTTTCACCAATAACAGCCAGAAACTTTCCCAGGAGCGTCTCTGAGGAAGTACCGTCCAAACACTTGAGGTGAGTGATTGTAATCAAGCAACAGAACGATGAACTGGAGAGGACGTCCGTCTGGTGCCAAGGTGAAGCCACTGTTTCCTCCAGTATTGATCTCATTGATAAGAACACTTCAGACCACACAAACAGAGCCTTTAAAGGGCTCTTCACCTCTGTTCCGCTTCATCAGTCCTCTCTATTGTCCCCTCCTCCGTCCCCTAATCCCTCTCGTGGTCCTTTAAACCCTCCCATCCAGGATTTTTCCTCCCTCCTTTCATGTATCCTGCCATCTGCTACCTGTCCCTCCTCACCTTTTCTCCTTTCTCATTCATCTCCTGTCTCACATCTCTTTTTCTCCCTCCATAAATCCGTCGTTTCTCCATCCCTCTTTCATCCCTTATTCCGTCATGTGTTCTGATTTATCCCCAAAATCCTGTGCTTATCCTCCCGCCCCCTTTTCTCCTCTCACTGAATCATCTCTTCTATTCATCCTGTCCTCTTTTTACCCCGTGTTTGATTTAATTAACATTCCTCTTCCTCGTCCTCTACCTTCATTGTTCCATCTCCTCCTTTCACTCCTTGTTTTTTGAGCCGTAGCAGCTCTTAAACTGAGCGACGTCTGGTTTTTAATAAACGCCTCGGACAACCAGGAACAATAAAACGTTTCCCCCTGACACGCGACCAAAGCAACCCTTGTTTTCCTCACACCACGTCTCCCCACTCTCTTTTCGAGTCTGATGCACTTGAAGGAACTTTGTCTCGAGCGAGTAAGCTTTAATTAGAGCTCCGCTCGTCTTCGACGCGGCCTCTCCTGATGTGACATGTTTCTCTTAGTTTGGCAGGAAAAACGGAATTCAAAGAAGATCTTGGCAGCTGATTTCTTCTCAGCTGGCAAGAGAAACAAAAAGTGAATTTTGGATGCCGAGCGAGGAGCTGGAGATGAGTTGCCTTTAAAGTCGACCAGATTTAAAAAAAAAAATTAACAAAACCTGGACCGAGATGTGGCTCTTAAATTCAAGGCACAGGGATTAATTTTGTGTTTAAGGTTTCAAATATGAGGAAGCTGAAGACTCTCAAAGGGAAACTGATGTTTGTAAACCCAGGTCACTATTACGAACAAATCCTGGAGTCTTCATAACTGAAAACATCTGAAAAACAAAGATTACGACAGATGACCTTTTTTTGCTGCAACACATTTTGCACTTTTTTTTTTTTTTTTTTTAAGTGAGTTGGGTTTTATATATATATATATATTTGGGGGGCATTTATTATATGTTTATATGTATTTATATATGTATATATGTATCTATGCATATATGTGTATCCTTAAAATGAGGAGCTTTGTGCTCTATTGTAAAGTGTCTTGAGATAACACTTGTTATGAATTGGCGCTATACAAATAAGATTGATTGATTTATACGTCATCTACACGTGTCTGCCAAATTTTGGCATTGTTGGTAGAGCCTACACTGTAAAAAAAAGAAAACTTTAAATTGTTGGCCTGAAAAATGATTTCTGGTTAAGTGAACGAAAAATGTTCTGTTGGGTTGCGAACTACTTCAAAGTAGTTCTCTCAACTAGCTATATTAAGTTTGTTGTCTTAAGTTGGTCTCGTTTGAGGCTGCAACTAAATTCTTTGAGTATTCAAAAATTCTTTGGGTCAGTTTTCCACATGTGCCACCATCTCTCCTGTTGTCCTGTCCTGTGTGGATTTTATCGCCATAAAGGTGAATATTTTTGTTCAATTATTGTATTTAAACTACAGTTGGCGGACTGATCATGTGTTGCTTACTTTGTGTGTCATGGAAATGTGGGGCACATATGGCTCAACAACAGCAAGTACTTACTCTGAACAGTAAGATAACATTATGCTTACTTTTCAGAATTCTTAGTGTGTACAACTCAAAATTTTAAGTTATCTCAACAAAAACTTATTACTTGGATCAAATGTAAATTTTTTATTTGGCCTCAAAACTCAAAAATCCAGTGCAGTCAGTTGCCTTGACATTTTGAGTTCACACAACTTTTTTTGTTTTTACAGTGTATATAATAACAAAGTTGCGCGCCAACACAAATAAACAAAAAACATCAGACTTAAGCTTTGAACAGTTTTAAATCTCCAATAAGTCTTCAACACACTGACCAAATCTGCAGCAGATCAAATGAAGCCCCAATGTGCTGATCGCTAACTTAGCATTATTTTGAAAATCAACTCAAAACAGCTGACTTCCTGTTTGGTTTTCAGCATGGTGGTAAGAGACTTTTTTGTAGTACTGGTCATGATGCATACTCCTGCCAATTTTCATGCATGTAGGTGAAACCACCTTCAGGGGCTGAATTTTTGAATAAGATAAGGAGCAAGTTTTGCCGCGGTCGTGCATGAAAGTGGAATAAAAAGAAAGTGTTCTTAAGTTTTTATGTGTTTAATGATGATAAAAAGAATTTGCATTTTAATAAGGTGCTAAAACAGCTTTCGGTGACTGACCTCCAACAGCGTTAAGATGCAGTAATTCAAAACATTCACAGCCTTGAAGTCAAACTCTTTATCACTATGCTGCGTTTAGAGCTCAAGGCCTCATCCTTGAGTTATTTTCCAGTTTTTGAATCTTCATTTTTCTGTTTCATGCTCGAACTAATCATGTTGATTTAATCCAAAGGTCAAGGAAAGACTTCATAACTTGCCCTATTTTTCCCCAACCTAACATTATCCTATGAGTAAACAAATCTTCTCATAACCTTGGTGAGGACTTCTGAGGTGTCCTTCGGCAAAACATCCGACTCTGAAATGGACCAGGACCAGTCAGGACTACAATGAATAATAACCATAAAAAAGACCATAAATCATCAGGAGGTCAAACAGAGCTCAAGGTGCTCTCTCCAGAATTTAAACCCAAAACAGGAGTACCTAAAACTTTCAGAGGGAGCTGGTCTCATTCAGGTGTCCCAAGGATATATTCTCACAACAAATGTACTCAGATCTCAACTAGAAGTCTGTACACCAACCGATTTCCCAAAACAGATGGTTGGAAGGAGTATCTTACTGCTTGTACTGACTCTACAGAAGGACATGAAGATTGGGTCACAATAAGAAACACTCATAGATCCACACAGACCAGGGGTCTCCATTTCTCCTCCTCTCTCTTGTTGCATCAGGTTGACAAACACATTCCGTCTTAAAGAAAGTGATTGAATCAATCATTTGTAACTGATATGTAACCCAGTATATCCTCCTGTAAGTGTCTCATCTTTGCTTTGTACAAGTTTGGTTCAGAGATAATGAAAAGCTGTCTGATAGGGACACCTGCCCCAAATAAAGGCAGGGGGCCTTTATACATTTCCAACAGTACAGCCCAATGATCAACACATATGAGTCCATATGAAGCATCTTGTTGCATGTAAACTGTGTGCAATGTCACACACATGCACTAGGGGCCAACTGATGACCGTACAAGCCGATATGCATTTACGGTAAAAAAAAATGAGACACTTTAAAATACTACGAACTCCAACACAAGACCTGATCCTTCTATCAATCCCATCCACCCCGTTAAACTGCTCAGCTCCTCCTTGTTTGTATAGTGGACAGTATCTCCACCTGTAACGCGGAAGACCTGGACTCAATTCCCTGACGGGGAGTACACACTTTATGGTGGAATGAATTACCCAACTTCATACAATCAGCTGAGTCCCTTTCTATTTTTAAGAGATGTCTGAAGACTCACCTGTTCAGGAAACACTTAGGACCTTGATCTGACCCTTCTCCTCTTTGTCTTTAGGGGTCGAATGAATCGGACGGTCTTAGACTGGGATCTTAATAAACGAAAGAACTGAATATTGGATGTTTTTGAATGTTGTCGAATGTTGAACGATATTGTGGGGGGGGCTTCTTTGGGCACTTGATGGCAGAGTACCTGTGGCCCGACAAACTTGAAGCATTTCTTTGCACTTACTAAGGTTTTTCCTTCCTGTTTAAATCCTTGCTTGTGTAGTACGTTATTTTGGACAAAATCGTCTGCTAAATGAAATTGTAGACCAATCCAATCTTGCAACCAATGACTTACATTTGGAGCTGATATGTGTTCATGGTAAAAGTGAAAAACGTTTGTTAGAAGTAGACTTTAAAGTGCTACAAACTCCAAAACAAGATATTTTCATTTCTGTTAACTGGCGATAAGAGAGCTCGTGGCGGAGGTATACGGGACAGAGGGTACATGTTTGTTTCTGTGAATCAATTTAACAGCCATTTAACTTATTTTATCAAGTCTGAGTTTAAAGGGTTATGGTTGAATACCCTTGAATGGGCAGGAATGGTGCGCCCCATGTACAGAGGCGAGAGACAACACAACAGCTGCTAGCTTGACTCTTGCTTTGTGTCTCTTCTCCACATGTTTTCTCTCTCTTGAGCTGTCCTATCAAATAAAAACAAAAATGTCCCCCCAAAAAATCCAAACAATAGAGAGAAATATCATTTTCCACTAAAATTTTTCCCTCTTTTGTTTCACAAGTAGTAAGCCTGTCGAAACTCCAACTCCATTTCCAGGAGAAGTCCGCCGCCCCACCCTTCAACCAGGTAGTTCAACGATTTGTCACCGTTCAACACCCCATTCAAGAGTTAACGGTTCACGAGTTACAGTTCTAGCACACCGTCCAGGAACATCTAGTCAATGAGATCGTGGTGGAGGCGGGAAATGAGGCGAGACAGAGTGAAAACAGACCCAGCAGTGAAGCCGGAGTGGCGCACTTCTCCAATACGATTTATCAGCAACTGATAGCAACAAAACATCGACAGAGGCCGGAGATCGGATATCGACCTCGATAGACCTCACAAAGATGGATTATCGGTCCAGCTGTAAATGCACAGTGTAAATGTGTTATTAAGAAATTCATGATATTTCAAAGCTAATGTCAGACTTTCCATCACACTTCCTTTCCTCACTTCCTTCCTTGCCTCCTCCACTTCCTCCCTCCTGCCTTTAATTCAGTCATACATAATTATACCGTGAGCAATAATTACATTTGCTGCGCTACATCAGTCTTCTTAATTGGCCTGGTTGCGACATTTCTGTGTGTATGTGCATGTGTGTGTGTGTGTGTGTTTGTGTGTGTGTGCGGAAATGTGAGGTTGAAAGACTCAAGCAGTGGTAAGTGTGTGTTTGTATGCTGTGTGTATGTGTGTGAGAGATGTTCTCTAATCAATGAGTGAAAGTGAGACCTGATCTGCATTGTTGAACCTGGCATTAAAGGAGTGAGCTGTACACACACACACACACACACACACACACACACACACCCTTGGTGGTGCACAGAGGGAATTATCCTAAACGGTGATAAATTGAGCTATTATCACATCTACGTGAGACGACAGTGTGTGTCCGTGTGTGTGGAGTGTTTGTTCAAGGAGGTGAAGAGCTTGGGGATTGCAGTAACACCTTAATATTCTTAGCACGTTCAAGTGTGTGTGTGTGTGTGCGTGTGTGTGTGACAGAGAGGATCCAAACAGAGCCTACTCCTCGTTTGTTGTTGCTGCTGCTCTCTTACGTTCACATGTCTCTCGCGGTGCTTAGTCATGACAAGAGGAGGCGGAGAGGTCGCCTTGGAAACAACACTCGGAGTCAGCCAGTCAGGTGGCAGCTGTGCTTTCTTCAAGTATCGGGGTCAAAGGTTAAACTCGCAGGTTTGTTTGTGCTGCTACACACTCCTGGGTGTGTGTTTCTCAGGTCTGTCACTCAGAACTCCAAACACAGTTATTTTATCGAGCTTATATCTCTGCATCTGTCTGAACGGGACGAGGGAACAGTGTGGAGCTGAATTTAAGACCTTGGGAACAATGGTATGGTACAAACGTATTTTACAAACAAAAACAGTGATGTGTGTGTGTTAATTCAAAATACTGAGACACACTCTGCAGTCAAAATTATTCCCATTACAGAGCACAGATGGCCCGCTGGTTAAGGTCGCGCTCCATGTGGCTAAAAGCCCTTGAGCAGGGAGCCCGGGTTCAGCGACTTTCCCACGTCACTCCCCTCCCTCAGCCTGGTTCCTGCTCTATCCACTGTCCTGTCCTCTCAATAAAGGCATAAAAAAAACAGTTAAAAAATGGAACAACAAACACTTTTATATGAAATGTCAGTAATAGGGCTGCCACATATGATTATTTTGATAATCGACTTGTCACCGATTATTTTTTGTTATTAGTCGACTATTCGGATCATAGATAAATTGCAGCTTATTGCACCAGCATACAGCTAACATCATTAGCTTCCAGCTTCAAGTGTTTAAGGTATGTGCTAACTAAAAATGAAGACAGTTAATATCATAGTTCATTCAGCTTTTAATGAACTTTGCAGCTTGTAGCAGCATTTCTGACATTTTTTTAATGTACCAATTTTCTATTCAAACATGACATCGCTATTAAGTAGGTAGCTCCCTGTTGACGTTAATGTTAGCAGCCAACTAGCCAATTAGCTTACCGAGATTGTCATTCTTCGTCAGAAAATAAATCAGCCACGGCGTGCTGTCTTTTCAGATGCTCGTGCATCGCCGTCGTACTGTTACGGAAGGTCGGCCGGCTAGCCATGATACTGTTGGGCATAACTTTTCCGGTGACATCACGGGTTACCCCGGTTACCACTTCTGCGCGTATGCGTCAAGGACAGAACGGCAGACCAGACAGGTGAAAGTACAGCGGCAGTTTTGAGGGAAAAATAAAGTTTAAAGAAATATTAAAACAACGACGTCGATTATTAAATAAGTCGCCGACGAATTTGATCGTCGACGTCATCGTGACTAGTCGACTAATCTTGGCAGCCCTACACTGTAAAAGCTATAATCTAACCTGTGTTTGTGTCGAATTTCCTGTATTAAAGGTCCTGTTAGACCCACATTCACCTGACAAGTCCAGAAAATGTCTTACTCCAAAAATATTCTTTTTTAAAAAAAAGTGACGTTTGAATACAGAAAACAAGAAATCCGAAGAAGCCCAGCATAGTGCCGGTGCTACGTCATGTGCTAGGCTAGGTCACAAAGCTAATCCTTCTCTCCGGCCGGAAAGACGACACAACAACAGGTCCTGAGTATCCACGGAACTGAACCAGGAACCTTCTAACTGTGACGCATCAAACTACTATCATCAAGGAACCAAAGACGTGATGTCACAGAGACGTACATCCAGGCGCTACACAGCTGCATGGAACGAGCACATTGCTGAACGCAGACAGGAAAAACACAGACCTCTAAACTCCTGTTGAAGGATGTGATGATCAGCGGTGTTAAAGTCGACAATGAACTTACACACATCAACAGGAAAGAGGTGAGTGTGTCAGTTCCCGTTTGGATACAAACACACACACACACACACACACACACACACACACACAAACACAAACACACACGTGTATATATATATATAAATAAATAAAAAACAGGGCACAGGCTAATTAGTCTCCTCCGTACACAACCTGTGTGTGTGTTTATGTGTGTGTGTGTGTGTGTGTTAAGTTAATTAGCCAGAAAGAAAGCAGGCAGATGTTAGAGAGCTTCCTTTGATCTGGGTACTAACTGGTGACACAAACACACACACACACAAACACACACAAACACAAACAATTTCTAAACAGAGATGACAACAGCAGGCTTCACGGTGACATCTGTACTTAAGTCTTGAATCAACACACACACACTCACACACACACACACACAGTTCTGGTTGCTCTGACAGCAGGTGTGTGTATCTAAAGGTAACATTCCGAGCTGCGCCTGGCTGAGGTATGAGACGACTGGAGCTGAGAAGATGCTCACAGATTAATATTCAGAATAATTATCTCCATACATCAGGCGCCCGTGGACGCTCTGTTCCTGTCAGCTCAGAGTCCCCGTCATGGACGCTGATCTCGCAGCTTAAGTAACTTTTAATGGCGTGGGTTAGAAATTAAATTCTCCGTCTCGCTCCTTTCCTACAAAAGTAAAGCGATGCTGCCTTTTCTGTCCATTAAGTGGCTATTAGCCCCGAGGAGCTCATTACGGACTCCGCTGGCAGGCAAACCACCGAAAACATCAAACCCTGACCGTAAAAAGGCACCGAGCGAGGAGGAGGAAGAGACACATCAAAGGGAGAGGAGGGACGGGGGGGAGAGGGGGGAGAGAGGGGAACGATGACTGAGTCAGACCCGCTTTTTAAGGTTCCTCTCAGGCTGCTGAGGTCAGGACTTCAAAATAAAAACACTCTTAAGGCATGAAAGACGTGAGGGATGATTTCTCTTGTCGGGGTTGAAAGGAGCGACTCTGAAGAGAGGAGCGGCGAGACGAGGTGGGACCCAGCAGAGGACGAAGATAAAAGAGGAAAAGGAATGAATGGAAAGAAAAAGGAAAAGAGAATGAGGTCAACAAATCATGACGAGGCTCAAATCAGGGACGTTCCAGAGTGACTGTTCACAAATGGAAAGTGAGACAAAATCAAGTTCAGTTTACAAAGTTCACAGCTCACCAGAGGAACAGCTCCCACTAGTGGTGAGTGGCTGCAAAATCAGCAATGGCTAAGTCCCGCCCTCAAACAAGATGAGCCAATCACAGTGCGTATATCCACTCCCATACACTCAGACATTCTCTGCTGGATGTCCACTGACATTCAGAGAGTCGGTTTTTGAAGTTTTTTTTTCGGAGATTTAAGTTTAAAAATGGTCACATGGTGTTCATGGGGTACACTCAACTCTGACACAAGGTATCCTGGGAGGCTGAGTGACGGGGTGCATTTTTAACCCTTTCCTAAGACACATCTCAACACAGAAAAATGCCGTCTCGCGATAAAGTTGTGACAACATCAACTCAACGTGAATAAAACGAAGGATGTTTTTACGTCTGTTCTAATGTCAGTCTACATCGTATGTGAGGCAACATGAAGTCACTTGGCTGTAAAGAAATATAAAGTTATCGCTAACGTTAGCCAAAGTTAGCCTAGCGTTAGCTCCTAGCTGTGTTGTTCGTCATGTCTCTTTGTTTGGTGGAGTTCATTGGCCTGTTTTGTTCTAGTTTTTGTTCTTTGGTGATCGTCCATCATTGTTAGCTGTTGTCTAAAGGGCTCTAGTTAGGCTAACGTTAGCTTCTGGAGCTTAGCTTCATTAGCTTATCTGTTATAGCCCAGATAACAAAGGTTGTCAGAGACTCTCTTGGTAAAAATTTGATTTCAGTTTGAGGAAGAGCAATCGAGCACAGAAATCCTCAGAATTTTACAAACTGAAATTGAATTTTCTATTTTTGAATTGGAGGAATGGAAAAAGAGCTATATTTTCAACAATAGTTATATTATACTTTATTTTATTCTATATATTATTTATTTTTATGGTATATTTTATATTTATTTTTATTTATTTCTTTTATTATTTTATTTATTTTATATTTTATTTCATTTTTGTATTATATTTTTCAGTTATACTTTAAACAATTTCAAAGCAAATGAATTTAGTTTCAAAATATTCAACTGGATTTAAGACCATAGCCAGTGTTCGCCCCATGGAACAAAATAAAGAATTTTTTTTTAAAAATGGCGCCATCTAGATAAGAACTTATCAGTCATTTGTGTGAAGTTTTTTCAAACAATTTCAAAAATTTGTGCACAAGATCATAAATATCCATTAAACTGTTAACCACCAATCACAAATCTTACTGCCCCCTACTGGTGACAAATCTGAACACACCAGGTACTGCCATACGACACTCTGTCGGGACAAAATTTAAAAAAAAAAATGCTTAATTTTTTTTAAAAAGTGACTTTTTAGATTTGAAAAACATAAGATAAATAAGAGAAGCACAGATGGAAAAAAAAGCGACGTCTGGAGTAAATTCAGCTCCTGATCTTTGAAGGATCCACACCAGGCTCAGACCTGTGAATACATTAGTGAGCTTCGCTTCAGTGACATTGAAGAAAGAGCGTTTATGTATTCATGTGTGAGGAAGAGCTGCCTCTGGAAGAAGAGACTCTGAGCCACCCTCATTTATCTCCCTCTCATCTCCTGAATACTTGCTCTTTAGTTTCTCAAAAACAGAGAAAGAAGCTTAAAGCCTCAAAGAGAAGCGGACTGAACCAGACTCCAGGAGGAACCTGGTTTTTCAGCGCTCTCGTGTTCCCGTGGAGGAGGAACCAAACCTCCGTCTCCCGCCTGACCTCTCCGCGCAGACGCTGGAGGAAGTGAGAAAGACGAAGGAGATAATGTGACCAAATGAGAGGCAGACAAAAATCTGGATCAGAGCGGTGCAGGCAGAACCGGGAGGCTGTGAGACGTGACAGCACTTCCTGTCCCGAGGGTCATCAGCAGCGGCTGCGGCGGCTCCCTAACGACCGCGGCTGTCATGGAAACCAGCATGGCTGTCCTGACAACAAGCGTGGCATGTCATACAGCGCGGCGCCGTCTGGGGATGAACTGTCTGAGCATGAAGCTTCTTTCACACACTGTACACACACACACACACACACACACACACACACAACATGTTAAAAGCATGCACAGACACGCTCACAAATCTACACATGTTGGTGTTTTGCAGCCCTGACTGTGATACAGAGCTCCTCACATGTGATGAAGCACACACACACGGCTTCACGTGACCGAACACTGCAGCTGTGAGGAACACACACACACACACACACACACACACACGAATAAACACTGAAGCAAGCAGTTAAATCAGAAACACACACACACATATCCTGAATAAGTTCACACACACACACTGACACACACACAAAATGGCATTTACACAAGGAGGAACACACAAACATGAACACACACCAAAGCAGAGATCTGACAAGCCCATAAAACACACACCGTAGCATTTTATGTGCTGCTGCTGCAGGAGACACACACTGGCATAGATACACACACACACACACACACACACACACACACACACACACACACACAAAAAAAAAAAAACTCCAGCATGTATTAAAGAAATATATTCACGCTGCGTACACAAACACACACTCATGCACACACACACACACACACACACACACACACACACATTCACTCTGACAAATGTCACTCCCTCAGTGTGCGTCTCTTTGATCTCACACACACTTATACCCAAAAGCACACACACATGTAGCTTAAAACGGGCTGCAGTGCAGGACTGTGTGTATGTGTGTGTGTGTGTGTGTGTGTGTGTGTGTATCTGTGTGTGCAGACAGAAACACCTCTCTCTCTCTCTTTGGTCATGTGATCTAATCAGAGCTAATGTGTTGCTGTAGCGGTCTCAGAGGACCGTCCATCACACACACACACACACACACACACATTTGGGGAACTGCAAAGGTGAATGGGTAGTTAAAGAGATGGAGCACCAGATGAAGAGGAGTGTGTGTGTGTGTGTGTGTGTGTGTGTGTGTGTGTGTGTGTGTGTGGTTAAAGACAGGGGTTATTGGTATTGATCTAGACTCTGTTTCTTCCTGCAGAGCCACAGAATTCACATCCACACGATGAGTTCAGGGTCCCGTCTCACTGTGGGACAAACGGCCGTCAGAGAGACGAACCTGACGAGCAGCGAACACAAACTGTTTGATCAGTGATTTAAATAAAGGTTTTCAAAAACATCGTATCAAATCCAGACCCAGAAGGACTGACTTTCTCTCTGCCTGTTAACACTGTGGCAAAAAAAAAGGTTCATGTCTGTGTGAGAAGAAAGAAAGAAGAAAAGCAAGCAAGAAAGAAAGAAAGAAAGAAAGAAAGAAAGAAAGAAAGAAAGAAAGAAAGAACAAAAGAAAGAAAGAAAGAAAGATAGAAAGAAAGAACAAAAGAAAGAAAGAAAAAAGAAAAAAGAAAGAGCGAAAGAAAGAAAGAACAAAAGAAAGAAAGAAAGAAAAAGAAAGAAAGAAAGATCGAAAGAAAGAACAAAAGAAAAGAAAGAAAGAAAGAAAGAAAGAAAGAAAGGCAAAGAAAGGAAGAGAAAATGAAAATGAAGTGAAGAAAGAGAAAACCACTGAGGATTGAGAAAAAGATCAAGAAAGGAAGGATGAAAGAAAAAGCAGAAAAATTAGGAACAAAGGATAGAGGATGTAGGAGAAAAAGAAAGGAGGGAGGAAAGACTGTTAATGATAAAGAATGCAGTAAAATAATGAAAAAAGGAAGGAGGGAGGGGAGAAAAGAAAAAGAAGGGAAAAAGGAAAAAGAAAAAATGGAAGTTAGAATATGAAAGGATGAAAATAAGAACAGAGGAAGGAAAGAAAAGAACCATAAAAAGAAGAATTAAAAGTGAAACAAAGGAAAGAGAGGAGGAAAAAGGAAGATTAAGAAAGCAAGAACTGACGCCTTCAGTTTGAGTCCTGCTCACCATGTCTGACTTCAAATGAGCAGAATCACCCCTTCACTAAACATTTATCTTAACGTTCAATCATTTTCCTTTTTTCTTAACTTTGAACTGTTTTTTTTTTCACATTTCAAATGTTTGAAATGAAACAAAAAGCTGCTGAATGAAAGTTTTCAGTCTTTTCCATTCCGCATTGAGGCGGCGAGCGTACTTCGTTCATCTCCCTCTGAGTGATCGGGTGGAGCAGCCGTACTGAGCGCCTGCTCTGACGTGTAATAATGTCGCAGCGTGTGTTTGAAGGCTGCTGCTCTGATTGCTCCGTATTGACATTTCAGCCTCACCCCGCGTCTCCTCAGAGCCCGTAAACACGTCGTTGTTGGTTTATAGCCGCTCAGCTGCCACCTTTAGAGGAAGAGCCGAAGCGGTGTCGAGGTTCAGTTAACTGCTCGGGATCAATCTATACATTGATCTGAGTTCACACACACACACACACACACACGCGCGCAGGAATCAGCAGAGAAATGGTTCAAACTCAGAGTGGTGAATCAGCTTAATGCAGCAAACCAGAAAAATCCTTCCCCCGAGAAACTGTGTCCGTGTTTCTGTACGGTTCCTCTCCTGAACGTGTCCAACCTTTACGTTCCCTCACTGACAGCCGTTCACGCTTCATGTCCTGATTGTGTCCATAGATCGCCTGTCTGTCATTCATCCTGTTCTGTGTAATCCTGCTCCTCAGCTACAAACGCTCAACCGAGACGTACGTGGCGTTCAGGAGGCTCTGATGCATTATTCAAACGTGCTGAACGTCTCCGTTTCTCACGGCTTCTTTACAGACGAAGCTCCACTGCTGTGAGAACGGGTCACATGGTTTTATTTTTTTAACATCACCTCTCTTTAAAACCAGCTTCCTTTTTGACAAGATTGGTAAATTTGACAATCTGTGAATCCATCTTTGCAAAACCAAACAAACAGACCCATTTTTAGTCCTTACTTTGTCCAAGGAAAGACAAATCTATCACCAAGGGTGTCCTAATTTAACCATTTTGTCTAAGAAAAAAAAGAATCAAATGGATAAATCTGAGATCATAACTATGGAAGCTCTGAGAAGACTTATCTATTTATGTGTTATATTCCTTTACTCCTCATAAGGAGGTGAATCCGAATCTTTTTCTTCACATTTCAGCTCATTTGTCCAACCATCCTGTGATTTCAGGAGGTGTTTTGTCCTTAAACTACGTCAGAAAACCGAAACTTGTGGTCCTAAAATTGCAAAAGTACAAAGAAAGAAATAGATGTAACTAGGGGCGCCACTTCGGCCTGACAGAGACCCCTTTTCGACCAAGCTGGTTCCAGTGCTGGTGCTGGAGCCGGTTCACAGTTGGTTCAAGTGAACCGGTTAAGAACCGTTTGCTTTTCCACAAACGGGTGCCGGCCATGCTGTTTTGCTTTGAAATCCATTGTTTTACTTTTCTTCTTCTTCTGTTTCTCTCTTACCCCAACCTCGTCTTTTTAAAAATGGCTCTCTTTCGTGTTTTGACTCTGCTTTGGTTGGTCAATAATCCCGCCCCCACCCCCTGACGTAAGCCTGTAACGTGGTTCTTTCTGCTGGCCCAGCAAAGAGTTGGTGCTTGCCAAGCACCGGTTTTGAGAGCCAGCAGCCGGTGCTTAGTCTGTGGAAAACCAAAGAACTGGCGCTACGTCTGGCTCTAGCTCCGAACCAGCCCTGGAACCAGCTCGGTTGAAAAGGGGTAACAGAGACCCCAGGCCAGGTTCCCAACTCTCTCCATATACTCCGACCTTTTGGTGAAACTCCACCAGATCCACGTCCCGTAAGTCTCTGCTCCTTCACCGCACCAGATCTGACACCCAAGACCTCTAGTTTCGAGGAAATAAAATCTACGGATAAACGTCTGCTTAGGTTTTCGTAAACTTTGCGGTACCTATCCCAAATTTTGTAACTCCAGATACTTAAAAGTGAATATCTAAAAGTGAATTCACGATTCAGTTATCTCTACACGTTTAAACTGTAACGTCCTGTTTTTGAAATAAATACCGAGATAACATTTGCATCTAAAGCATTTCTGTATCTCCGTTTGGTATCAGCGTTAGGAGCTCCTCCTGTGCACCTCAGCGTCCGTCTCTGCCGCTGAGATTAGATTTGCGCTCGGGCGTCTCCTACAGTGAGCTACAACACACATTAACCTTACAGCTGTATGAGTCACAGGAGGAGATGAATTTTCTGCCGGCGACAGATCATATTTATTCAGGCCTCAGGGGGAACATTTAACAGGAACAATGGGTCAAGGCATCCTTTTTTATCTCCCCGCAGGAAAACGTTCAGAGTATCGTTCTTTTGTCAATTAATTAAAGAGAAAACAGAATAAAAGATGGAGAAGACTTCCTGACCCATCCGTGGAAAATCATCATGAAGAATATAAAGAAGAAGGACGAAAGAAGAAGAGGGAGGCTGGAAATCTTTTCAGGCCGTGAATGTATTGAAGGAATATCTGATGGACGTACCTGAAAACTTGGATGTATTTAAGGATTGATTTCGAAACCCAAACCGAGGTTTGAAGAACAAGGTTAGATTAACATTCAGTGGTGTGACCAATCATCTTGATAAAAAGTTATTTTAATGAAAAAAAAAAAAAAAAATAGATCCAGCGTCCGTGGTACCAAACGGTGCCCTTGGAAGCGATAGCTCTGTGATTGTGCGAGTGCTTGACATTCAGCGAGCTCATCAGGCAGAGTAACTGATCTGTGGCTTTTTAATCATAGCTGCCATTGATTTGTTCATTTCACCCACAAAAGGTTAGAAAGGAGCCGTATCTCATGGTTTTCATGACAACCGCTGAATGGGATCAGGACCTGGTTCAACCGCTGTTTGTAGATTTTTATCCTTTAATTTCATAAATGGTTTTCAGACAAAGAGGAGACTTTGGGGGTTGCTGTTGGGCTGTGAGACCTCAAACCTGTCGACTCCTGGTCTGTTTCTGCTCAGTATGTCGGTTTGTTGTTATACCATCTGTTTTATTTTGAAAGTCAACGGCCTTTTGGTAAACTGATACATCACCGCTCCAGGAAGACTCTGACTTGACGAAGTTGGGACATAGCTGGACCGCAAACCAATGGCAGTAAACTAATCCGTCTCAAAACTGTATAAACTGATTTGTACGCATTTAGTGGTTCTTCGTCCTTTGGTCTGATGTGCGTTGGTCCGAAATAAAACAGGAAATGATGTGAAGATGTGAAGTGATTATTCTGAGAGTAAATTTTCCAAAATATTGACAAGGAAAGATTCGGGAGCGCTTGTTTTAAAGAATACAGTCGTGTAAGCTCCGTTCACTAGCAGTTAAGCTAGTTTAGGTCAGCCGTACACTGGACGACTTTTAGATCTGAACTGATTTTAGACTCAAAGACAGTTCAGGCCAACATGACAATCCCCTTAAGATTCCTCCTTAAGATTATTCAGACAAATCATCAGTTGCAACAAGCCTGAATTAGGCCCCCCCCCCCCCCTCGATGTGAAAACAGCTAGCTTGACTGTGAGTATAGCAGTTTAAGCGTCGACCCTTGTTGCAGCAGTTGATGCTTGAATCTCATCTTCCCTTCCATCTTTCCTTCCTCTTGACCCCTCATTTCCTTCCTCCTTCAGTTTCCTAAAGTCTAAATCAGGTCAAAAATTCTCCCAAAAGTACCTTTGGAATAAACACAGGAACAAATACCTGCAAATACAACAAAATAAAACAATGAAGTTTAGTCTCCACACTCTTGATTTTTGGACGTGGATCTGTGCGTTGTCCTTGGACTCTGTTGACCTGTTTGCGTCGAGTGTCAGAGATATGCTAAGCTAACAGGCTTCAGGTTCATTCTTGGCAAATAAACAACTTTACATTTCCTTAAATCTTAAACCGTGTTAATATCACACAGAGCTTTTTCTACGACACACCTGGTGGATCCTCAGAACCGTATATTTTTGTAAACTTCTTAGAATCGTCTTTAATTCTTTTCTCTTCTGCTTGTTTGTCATTCTTTGTTGAGAACCTTCCACCTGTAGTATCTTGATGTTGTGTTTTTGTGTTGGTTGAACCTTCTCTGGCCTTTTATCCACCTGTGTATTACCTCTTCTTCTTCCTGCACTCCTTTGGCCTTCTGTTGCTGATAACAAGTCGTGCCTGAAGCGTCGGCTGTGAGGTCTCTTAAACGCTAGGAGAGCGATGATCCTGACAGATGTGCTATTTTTATTCAACAGAAACACAAAACAGAGGAGAAGGAGGGTAAAGTGTTCTGTAGATCGCATCATGAAAACCTACTCTCCGTCCTCAGAGGTTAATTTATATCCAGGCGCAGAAATTACGACCGCGTGCTTTCATACATTCAGCTGAAAAGGAGTTGAGAAGCCTCTTTTTATCTGCTATTGATTTTCAAGACGCTTAAATTAAATGTCAGAGCTCAGTGGCTCTCTGTGATCTACTGCAACCAGCCGCTGCTTACTAAAGCAGTCCTTAAAGAGTGAGTCGTCATAAAAATTTAACTGAGTGTGTCATCAAAACAAGGCGGCTTTAAAGACACTGGGTGCAGCTGCTCGAGATAAAAACAAGAAGAAACTGCAGCCGGAGTCCCTCTGGTGCTCCGTAACGACGCCTGATCAAGTGGATTTCCCAGCTGAACGGTCCTTTAATGTTTCCGTTCGGCCCGTCTCTGCTCTGATCAGTCTGTTTCTGAACCAGCATCAACTTTCAGTGACTTTTTCAGCAACCTAAAAAACAAACTGGGGGAGTTACGACTTACAAGCCAAACACAAGAACCTGTCAATCACGACTGTGACTTTTTCTGAAAAGCTTAAGAAAAACTACCTGAACTTGTCCAGAAGTCTGATGAAGACGACCCACCATGAGCCAGACGTCTGATTGGTGTGCTTCGCCGATCCTACATGTCGTCCTAACTTTGTCAGCAAGATAACAGACAAACAAAGCTGTGATTTTACACCAGATATGGTGCAAACATTAGTGATAGACCGATATGCTTTTTTCCAGGGCCGATACCGATACCGATTATTAGCCGTGCAGGAGGCCGATAACCAATATTTGTAGCCGATATTCATTTACAGTAAAAGTGAATATATTGGCATCAAAATTTTGAATAACACAAACTCTGATCCTTAACTTTGTTTAAATGCCTTTCAGCACATGTTTATTGAACATTTTCCAGGCTCAGCAGCATGTCTTCTAAAGGTCAATAAAAAGTTTTCTACAGTATATAAACTGTTTCAAAATTTCAATACAACTAAAATGTTTATCTCTTTTTTTTTTAACTTCAAACAATAACAATAACAATATCATTTTCAAGAGCCAAGCAAGCTGTGAAAGTTAGAATAAGTTCATAGACTGTGAGATAGTCACAATGCTAATTTTGTTAGCCGGTCAATGGGATTTTCCATTCATGTTAGCATTAAGCTAGCGGACTTTCGCTAACCAAATCAAAGTAGTTAAGAATAGCTTTCCTTTGCCAAGTTTTGAAGTGACCTATTATCGGCCGTCGTATTAAAAAAAATAGGCCGATGCCGATATGGGTCAAAATGACAAATATATGCACCGATAATCTGCCCGGCCGATAATCGGGCTATCCCTCGTAAACATGTAGCATGGGTGAAGGAAGAACCTGTAAAATTCTGGACCCTTTCCAGGTTTTACTTGCCGATAACAAATGGTGCAAAACTGGCGTTGAAATGATGAGTTTCATTTGATTTTTTCAGGTCTCAGGGTTGATATTTTTACCAGCTGGACGTTGTAATAAACGGTTTTCTGCTTTGTTTAAGGACGTTTCAAGATTAGAAGAACAAACAAATGCAAATTTAGGACGATGTTTTAGATAAACATGCAGCTATAGAGCGTACAGAGGTTGTGTTTATAGGTTTGCATCTCAGCAGAGGTCTACCCTGCAGCCAATCCACAGTGAAAGTACAAATAATTCACAAACGTAACATAAAACTTAAATATTAACCATGCGCTCCATGCTGAAGGAGACATTCTGTACTCTTGCTGGAAGAAAGGGGAACTGAGGAGAGAGGGGGCGTCAGTTCTGCTGCTGTCTTTCTGGAATTCCCCCTTTCATTCAAACATCAGCGAAACCAAAGATCTGAAGTGTTTTCTTCCTGCTGAGAGGCTTCGACATGACATCTCTACAGCTCAGGAATCACTTTATTCCCTTCAAAAGCTGCTCTCTGCTGTGTGTCCTTGAGTAACAAACTGCACCTTCGGCTGCTCATTCAGGGCGAGCTCCACCACATGAGCATCGGCTAAATACTTCAAAACACAAAGCAGCACTTCAGAAACCTCAAAAGAGCAATTATCGGGAGTTTGACACTAATTCTCTGACTGTGCAGTGAGTCTGCAGAGAGACTTCAGTGACCTTAAAAGGGTTTTCTGAATAATTTAACCAGCCATCAGTCAGCGGCTGAGCTGTCTGTAAAAGGCTAAATTTAACGTAAATCAATACGATGTCCCTTTTAACACGGGACGAATGACCAATAAAATATTATAACTGCTCCTGAGAGTGCAGAGCAGCCTGATGGAGTCAGGGAGGGCGACATATCACAGAGAAGAGGCGGCTCGCCGTCACTCTGAGGATGAATTTTTAATTCAGGGCGTAATTATGACGAGACGTTAAACTTTGGCAAAATGAGAGGATTAGGAAACTTTAACGGAGAAGCTGGAGGGGTTAATTAAGTTTACAGGACAGATGAGGAAAATGTTGAATGTTCAGATTTAACAAAAAAAACAATCTAAAGTTGGGTTTCTCCATTTCAAGTTAATACTGAAAACATTTTAAAAGTTGTATGCCAGGTTTTTAAGATAAGATAAGATAAGATAAGATAGGTACTTTATTTGTCCCAAGCTGGGAAATTCTTTTGTAACAGCAGCAAACAGAATACAAAAAATATAGAGAATATAAAATCACCGTACAATATAAAATGATAATAAAGAAAATACAAAAAAATATATACAATAACTACAACAGAATGTGCAAAAAGATGTTTAGTTTTGGATTGAAAAATGAAAATGCAAATTCTCAAATTTTCTTAGTTTTCTGAGAACTTCTCGTTGCCAGTGGATTCTCATTAAGTTGAACGGACGCTTTGGAAACTGCCCACCATGAGAAAATGAGATTCAACTTTAGAACAGATTATTCTCAGTTTTTGACATTTTTGGATCTGTTTAGGATCCTCTCCATCCGTCACTTTGTGCCTCTGATTAAGGAAAACTTGAAATCATAAATCTTCAAAACTACCGAGTCATAAAAAAAAAATCATCTTTTTTTTTTAATAGGTGTGTAGGTGGTATCTTGTACTTCTTAAGCCATACCTCAAGTGGCCACTCAAGGAACTGCAGTTTTTTTTACATTTCTGCATCACCTTCATTTCTCGCGGTCGGAGGCTGACGATTGGTCCTTTATACTTCTTTTCAGCAAGATTTGTTTGTTGTTTTTTTAGCGCTTATGGATCATATTAATCATGTTTCTCTTCTGCCGTTTGAGGGTTGAGTTTGGGACGACTTTATCACCACTTGGTGACAGGAACAAAACTCAAATCTAAGAGAGTTTTCGTCATTTTATACTTAATTTTAGCCACATTTGTCTGACAAGTCCAGAAAAATGTCACAATTTAACTATTAAGAGCTGATTCTGGGCTGCACAGTGGAACAACGGTTAGTGCTGCAGCCTCACAGCAAGAAGGTCACCAGTTCAGGTTAACTGGTGATTCTAAATCAAGTGGAGACCAGTCCAGGGTGTACCCCGCCCCTCACCCAAAGGCAGCTGGGATACGCTCCAGACACTCGTAACCCTGAACAGGATACGCAGTATAGAAGATGAATGAATGAATGAATGAAGAGCTTAAACTCATTCATTGATTCAGGTATCTCTCTCTTTTTTTTTAATCGATTTTTGTCTTGATATAAAACATCTTTTCTGGACTTGCTAAATGAGTTTATTACGTCGTTAACAGCCTTGATTTGCTACGTATCTTCCAAAGAAAACAAAGAATTTGACTGATTTTTTTTAACCGTACTTTCTCTGTACAAACATAAATAATGAAACACTAAATATTGAAAACTAAAAGTGAGTTCAAAAGTGTATAAACAGAAACAAAACTGTAAGAAATATTAAATCATTCAGGTTAAAAAGACATCAAGAAAAATGTGAAAGTAGAACAAAAAACAGTGAAGTTGTGAACGAGGTGTTTGAATAACAGTAACACGTAACATTTCCATGTCCGTCCACTGTTTTCTGGAAACAGACCTTTCTTTGCCTCCCTCGTTCAAGACGTGAGCGAAAACATCAAAACAAATGTGCCTTTTAGAAAAACAGCCTCTACTTCCATCAGCACGAATGCAAGAAGGAAATGTGAAACTGTAGCAGAGCATTTCTCCAGTTTTGAGACTCTCTCTGTACTCAAGAAGTTAAAAATAGTCCCACCAGTCCACCAAACTTTGCTGAATTAAAGATGGAAGTCGATCGCCAGAGAGAAAGGGGAAACTTGCTCTAAGAACTCTTGGAGGTGCAAAAGCGGCTCACTCCTAATCTCAGAAAGTGACAGGTAAATCTTGAACTTCTAGCACAAACCTCAATCTGATGATTGGGGTTAATTCCTTGGAATTCAGCACAGTCGAAGCCTTCAAGGGAAAATGCCAAAATGTCAAGACGTGCATCAGCGCTTTGTACGTTTTTCATGTCCCGTGTTAGCTTTGATTTTCTGATTCAATTTTAATTTCAACCCAAACCCACAACCGTTTTCTGCTGAGCCGTGAAACCCGACGTCCTGCTTGCAAAAGCTGCATAACCACCAGAGCGACGTCTCTCTCCAGATTAGATTAGATTAAAGCGTATTGATCCCTGAAGAATAACTGAGTTGCTGTGGGAGCTGCAGTAATGGGATTCAGGAGGGGGGAAGAAGAAGAAAACAGTATAAAGCTCTCAAACAGAAAATAAAATAATCAATAACCAAGAAGAAGAGTCATTTCAGCACACACTGCTGCCAAGACGTACAGCCAGAATGATGAAGAAGTACACAGCTGCTCCTTCTGATGAGTTTTCAGGGGTTTGGAGTCCTCAGTAATCATGTTTCAGGGTTTTAGTGTCCAGGCTGTGGTTGAAAGTATCGACTCGCTTCAGAATAATCGAATTACTAACATCAACGTTTGATTCCCCGTCGTCCTCAGCGGGCGTTTAGGATGCTGCTTTTTATGAATAAACCGCAGAAATACACTTTAAACTGTACACAACATGGAGAAGTTATAACCCGCAGTCCAACCAACCACCTTTAGAAATATCATGACCTGAAAAGACAAACAGGATTTCTTTTAGGACCCACCATACGGACCTGAAACCAGGTTTTCAGGCTCTCGGTACCATCCAATCAACAGCTGGTGTCTCTCTGTTTCAGAGAGTTATTCTGTCGCCTACAGAGCTGAAATGTAAAGCAGCTTCTGTCGGGTACAGGGCCCGTGTTAACACTCTGTCTGCGCGCCAGTATCCCTGCTGTGCTGATGTTCCCTCTGAAGATGAGCAGGAACCAGAGGACAGCATGAAAAACGCTGCTGTTTCACACTCCGACCGGCCAGACGGGCCGGCTGCTAAACACCTCCGAACACGAACGCTCATCCTGATTGACGCTTCTAGAGGAGCTGTAGTCTGGCAGCGAGGCCGAGGAGAGGATGTTGTCATGGGACATAAAGACGAGGGTGTACAGGTGCATGGCTGAGGTCGCCTTGATACAACTCAGAGAGCGGAAGCCTTCATCCAGCATCACGTGAGAGAAACTGTGAAACAGAAATAAAGGCGACGGTCCTGTGTGTGCATGCTTTGAAAATACAAAAAGGTTCCTGGTACTCTTAAAGAGTGACCCTGTGACCTGGTGACCTTCAGCTGAACGTGTCAGCGGGTATCCAACAGCTGTTCAAACACACATACATGTCATAATCTGCTCATCAGATCAGAGTTTAGCGAATATCTAAAGATGTTTATCCTCCATGCTAACAGGCTAACTGCAGCGCTACATGGCTCATCTATCTCCTTCTATGATGTCCTTGTCTTGCTGTTTTAACAGGAACTTACAGTTACTGGACTCTCTAGTAGAAACACAGCTTTAGTTCCAGGAACTACTCTTACAAGGAACTCAGTTGTTGCTCTGGCGAGTTGTTGTCTTTGTTTCCACCAAGGCCTGAGAGGCCGACGGAGAAGCGGTAAAAGAAATTACACTACCAGACCTTTAGAAAGTACAACCCCCAAATCAGGGGCTTTTCAAGGGAAGTATTAACGACCTTGGAACTAAATTAAGCATCTGGTTCCTGCTGTCAAAACATACAGAGGACCTCAAAAAGTCCCAAACTCCTGGGGAACGTCACTTCTTTCTGAAATCACAAAAACCAAAAGTTTTTGTTTAATCAGATTACTTCTAAAGGAGAAAAACTACCTGGTTTTTTTTGTTTGTTTGTTTTTTTTGGGGCAAAATGGCTACATAAGACACACACCGGATGTTACCTGCATGTGCTTTTACCCCCTGATATCTGCTTTCCAAAGTGCAGTTTGCTAACGTTGCTTCAGCACAAACATGATAAAGCAGTTTGCTCTTGTTTTTCGTCCGACTGCGGAAGGAAGCTGTTAGCATCTCATCGTTCTGCTTTTCAAATCTGTGTTTAATTCTGTCTGTATTTGACTGTGAGCTGAATTATGTGTTGATACTTCAAACCTTAGTGTTTGAGAGTCAATTCATGTCAGATGTGATGTTGATTTTAAAGTTGAAATCCATTTTTTTTTTTTACTTTTTATGAGTAAATAAATCACAAAATCAAACATAAAACTCAAAGCTGCAGAGAAAAGACGACTGCTAATAAAGCTAACGGAGTCAAATTCTGCTCTGCAGTCTTTAAACTCTGCTTTTTATATCTTTGTTTTCGACGTCATTTCCAGGCTGGATTAATGCGTCAAAAAATCAGGCTACAGGGCTGCAGAGAGGCCAAAATTAGAGCTCTTGAGTTTCTGAACTCATTAGAGGATTCATTCATGAGAGAAAAAAACAGCAGAACAACATTAAAAAAGACGCTTCATGCCTCCAGAATCAGGTGGTAAACAGAGCCCAGACAAACCATTAAATGTGATAAACAACAATGACTTCAGCAGCCCCCCCTCCTTCTGTTCTATCTCCCTCTCTCACACACACACACACACACACACTTACAAACGTGAACACACACACGCAGGCCGGGTGTTAATTTTTAATCCTATTTACAGGCTGTGGACAGCCAAGAGGAGACAGCCGCGGGAGGGAAGGAGGGAAGGTGGAGGGAGATATATGGCGAGAGATGGGAAATGATGAGACAGGGCATGTTGGGACACACACACTCCTAACACACACACATACACACACACACACAGCTGAGGTGAGAAGTAGAAAAGACAAAGCGACAGGAGGGGAGATGAAAGCGGTGGGACGTCAGGGTGATCGTATCGAGCGTTTTATAAAACTCCAGAGATGTTCTCAGCTCCGCGTTTACCCTGCGGATGATAATTCTCACTCTTTATAATAATGACACTAATTCTCAAACTAAAATCAGAGACTGATGAAAGTGTCAGAAACCTCCCACAGAGGAGTCCAAGGGATTAGTGGATCAACAGAAATAAACACCCTGCAATTAGACCGACTCGGTGATCGTTATATGCTGAGTCGTCACTGATCAGAGTGGAAAAGAAGAACGATTCAAATCACTGAGACGAAAACTGAGTATCAGTACACCTTTTTCAGCAGCAGAGGGCGCTTTACGGCTTTTGTTACTCTTGTTAGATGTCATTATGCTTCAAAGGCCTGGAGCAAACATGGCAGCAGCAGAAAGCTGAAGATGCACCGCTTGTGTTTACCAATATGCAGATGATACCCGAGTTTATCCACCAAACATTTTTGCACTTTTTACAACCGTTTAAGATTTTAACCTGCTATCGATAAACTAAACGAAGAGAATCTAATTCAGATTTGCTCTGCAGGTAACAAAGAAAGAGACACAATCTTATCCGTCCGTTCATCTTAGAACCTTAAATTCTGGTTTTCCTTTTAAAAGAAAGCAACAAGTCATCGTCCTAAAGTTTCAAAAGCAAGAAGAAACAGAGAAAGAGTAGGCTGTGGTCTTTGGTGCAGGCAGGCCAGGTTTGAGTCCCATTCCCACGTCATTCCCCCTTTCTCTACTGTCCCGAAAGAAAGAGGCTTCAGTGACCTTGATAAGATCTGTGACCGATACGTCTCCGATCAGATCTGACTGACAAGATTTGTAAGACAGCAAAGCTTCAAAATGAGCAGCACCTGGACCTAAATCAACAGGTCTGCATGTTTTACAGGCCAAGAAAGACCACGTAAACAAAGAGAGACTCATCAATGAGACAAATCCCAGAGGAGAGAAAATCCTCAGTTACGAGACTCCAGCTGTCCTGCAATCCGGCAAAAGCCTTACAGGCACTATTGGGTCCAACATTTTTCACTTTTGGTCCTTTTTAAGCTGTTTTCATTTACTTTTCTTTTCTTTTTTTTTTACTTTTCAGGGAAGCGCCAAATGTGTAAAACAAATTTTAAGGTTTAAAGCACTAAAAAAGCATCAGTTTTACCAAATGGATGAGACTCTTTCTTGGGTTTCGTACATCCTTGAAATAGTTATGAATCCAGCTTTGTAATCGGTTGTGCATTGTGAATCATTGCATCCTTATTGGTTCCTCCTGATGTTTGAACTGAAGCTGATTTTAGCCGCTGCATAAAACTCTTTGGATGACGAGGTTTTTAAAAGTGAAGACACTTAGAGAAACAGAAGGAAACAGGGTGAGACCAGAGAGTGCTGAAGGGAATCCACCCGTCGTCCTTGCTCCAGGTATCACTCTGTTCGAGCAACGTTTGCTTTGTAATTACTCTGCTGGTTTGATTCCTGTGAGAAGGTGAAAATAGAAACGTCTGAGTGACACCTGTCGGAAGCTGAGCCGAGGCTGAGCGTGTGGGGTGGAGCCCTGAACGGGATAAATAAAGATTTCAGACACTCTCCTGCTGCTCAGAGGTTGTTACGTGTCAGCGTTGCTGTCTTTAAATCTGCCGTCCCGGTAAGAAGGCGGCAGATCCTGAGCTCAGAGATTTAGATTGTTTCTGTGATAAATCCTTCGGTAAATCTGAGGACTAAGCTGAATTTAATGCTGCTGCTCCAGGTTATTGATGGTCTGTACGTGCAGGATGCTGAACTGATGGTGCCGTATTCTAACCAGAGTTTTATGGGTTTATTACCACGCATAACACCACTAACACTGATAAGATCTGGTTATTTACAGAGATGATCTGACTCTCTGGATAAAGACGCCTTTTGGAAACATCCAGTCTGGGAACCAGTGGTTCAGCTGCTGTATTAAATATCCAGTTCCGGGTATCTCTCTCATCTCTTTCACTCCACGCTTTGCCTGATTTGTATTTCACACCAGTTCTCGCCCTCTGGCTGGATCCTCTGAGTTTAATTTTCCACCTGTCTACATTTAGAGACAAGTCGCCTCTCTTTCGCTTTGTTTCCTCAGCCGGACTCTCTGTCTCATACCGCGTTCGGAAACCTGAGTAACTCTCACTTAGAATCTGTTTCTTACTGGAAGACGTTTCTGTATCACGCAGCAGGAAAATCTCAACAGCAAGCAAGTTTTTTTGTCTGATTTCTACGAACATCTCAGTAGAGGTTAGAGTCACATGACGGTCCAGAAAAAAGGTTTAATTTCGAGTCAACATGAGCAAGAAATCGGACCTGAAAATGAGCTTTTCTTCATCGTCAGAAGCAGTTTAGGTCTTATTATATATGATAAGACATTGATGACCATTAGAGCTGCAACAATTAATCGATTACTAAATTAATCGTCAACTATTTTGATAATCGATTAAGTCATTTAGGTAATTATTTTAGAAAAAAAGTCAAAATTCTCTAATTTCAGCTTCATAAATGTGAATATTTTCTTCTTTCTTTGCTTCTCTATGGCACTCCTGAATATCTTTGGTTTGCAAACCAGACATTTGATGATGTCATCTTGGAATCCAAAAAAAAACATCGACATTTTTCACAATTTTCTGAAATTTTATGGACCAAACGACTACTCGATTAATCAAGAGAAAAATGGAAAGATTAATCGATTATGGAAATAATCGTTAGTTGCAGCCCGAGTGACCATTGTTGTTTTTTTCTCTATGTTTGATATATATTTTTGATCTAGTTTTACTTTTGGTTACCTTTTTAGTTTTTAGCATTGTCATCACTTTATGTGTGGTTTTGACGTCAGGTACAAATGTGGTTAGTTGAAACCTTGTTTTCGTAAACTAATTGTTGTCAAGACATGAAAGTAAACCACATTTTTGGAAATCTCACAGTCCCAAGGTTTGAAAATCATATTTAGCCCTTAAATTCGTCCTTCCTTTAAGCGGGTCAGTTGCGAAAGTCTTGCAAGAAATACGTGACATTGGGTTTTTCACAAATATTCTCAAAAGAAGCCGTCCTGAAGTGTCCAAAACTAAAAGTGGAGTCTCAAGTTGCTAAACTTTGGTTCAGCCCTCTTTAAATGTTGAAGCAATTAATTCCACCATCTGTCAGTGTAACAGATCTGGAGTACCCCTTTTGCTTCAAAGTAAACTTGGTGCTACTTTCGGTTCAGTTTGTGAACTTTCAGAGAAAAGATGTCAAACCCTGACCCACGCAAGGGCTGCAGAAGAGCTACACATATATGTCGCAGTATCACTTCATGCAGCTGGTTTCTGCACACAGTGTTCTGGCGTATAAAGATATCATTAGCTGCATGTTTGGCGGGAAAAATGCCATCTATAAACTCATCGGTATGCATATAAGACAAGTTTTCCCTCTTTATATACACATGAAACACCGGATCATCGACTTCGATGTGTTTTCATGGAGACTTCCACAAAAATTTTAATCATTCTGGTCCAAACTCATGAAGAATGTCGACGTAGTACCCGGTCTCCTTCCCCGTATTGTCTCGCTCTGTATAACTTCACTGATGCCACGTTATGTTCTGGAGGGACGACCATTATTATTCCGCTGCGTGTCTGGCATTCCCGAGCCGACCAGCTGCACACTGCTGCCGCAATTACAAACACAAGGACAGAAGCATCCGTCACTGCTGATAGTACGTGTACGCAGACGACTCTCTAATATATACTGACACACACAATTAACAGAGGAAACACACACACACACAGAGTCTGGGAATGAAAGACAGGTACGCTGCTCCTCTTCTGCTCACATAAAATAAAATTCAGCCATTATCTCTGAAAGTAATTGCTGTGTTTTTCTAACGGCCCTGCACACATTGTTCCCTAAACCGTGGATGACTGCTTCCCACCACATTAAGCCGGAAATAAATTGCTTTATTTCTACGAGGACACACTCTGCAGGTTTGTCTTTGACAAGTAACGGATTGGGGTTGTGTATTTGGTTCAACATGTCAGCCTGTAGTCGATCAAGGCCTCTGCTCTTAAGAGGATCATGTGGGTGAATGTGGTGACTGTTGCCCCGCTCTTAAGTGGGGTTTTTCTCTGCACCTGGTGTCGGAACAGAACGGCGCTCGTATTTTCTTTTTCCTCACAGAGAAAGGTGTTCGAGGCTATTCTGCTCAGAGCTTTTCATCTTCTAACTAGATACTTCACCTTCACCAAAAATGGGGAGTTATCAAGAGGAAGGGAAATTCTCTTCTAATCGATCCCAAAGTGTCTTTGCCTACGGAGTAAAAAACAGACTTTGAGGTCCTCTGCCACCAAAAATATATAAGTTTGTAGCCGTGGTGACCAAACTAAGAAGTAGAAAGCTTTTTTTTTATAGGACAACACTTGAGGATGATAAACTCCAACAGCAATGGAACTCAAACGTTCGAAGGTGTGACTTTCTCACCTTCACAGAATCATTTACCCGTTGACTTCTGGGGGACTTATTGGTTGTAGTATCGGATATGTTCGTAGACGAATTTGCTTACAAACACCTGATACGTCATGTCAGGAGGTACTGATAGCAAATACTCCTGCTCCTTTTCTTTAACCAGATTTAATCTGTTCTGTTTAGATACGTCCAGAAATCCCCCGCTGGAGAAAAGGCTTTCTGAGTCGACTGCTGCTCCGACAACCTGATCTGAGATATGTGGATGTAAATGAGTGTTTTTATCCATGTCCCATGAAGTTGTCCAATGAAGACACGCGTGTCCACGCATCCTGAATTTATTACAATTCAAAAAAAACAACAGCACCACTGCAAGCCTCGACATGTTGAGCCTCTGCTCACTCCGGCACCAGAAATAAACTCTCCTCCCCTGGAGCATCTGTGACTTCGGAAGTGTTTATTAATTTAAGGCTTTTGTATCTCGTGATCATGATTTTCTCTCTGGTTAAAAAAGAAGTTGTGTCTGCACCAGATCATTTTGCTTTTCTTCCATTGTATTTTCTATAAATTCTGGCGAGAAAAGAGGACGGGCATGAGAAGAGTTCAGACGGACACGATCAAGATCAAGATCAAGTATTTACAAGGCTTACGATCCAAACATCGGGTTCCATGAAATATTTCTGGTTGGGAGGGAAATTTGGGATTTGGATTAATCCCAGACAGCTGATGCTCTCTCTTTAAAATCTCTTTCAAAGGACCCTGTTTTTCACCAACAGATGGTACGACCCAACATTTGTTGATTGTTAAATTGAGGTTTATCTTTATCAGGGTCAGGCACCAATTCTTGATGTTGGGGCACATGGGTTTGGTAAGACTGATTTCTTCAAGAGGTGCTTGAAGGATGCTTCTTTTTTATTGCTAATTAGCTAAAAAACTGTCTTCTTACACAGACGTCTGGTATCCTGCGGAGTCGGTCTTTGGTCGATGGTTGTAAGTGGGGGTTTGGAGGCTCTGCAGCCACTCACAGTCATGAAACAATCCAGTGACTCTGTTTCCAATCAGGCGAGGACTTGAAATGAACTGCTACCTACAAACATGCTAACATTAGTCCTCAGCGCTCAATAAGCACTTAGAGGACCTGCTTTTCCTCTCCGGTCTGTGAACATAAACTGGCTCAGAGCTCATCATGTTTTTGAGTTGTCTTCCAATAACTTCATCTACGGGTCCCAGTTTAAGAGTTTATAAAGATTTACAGTCCACAAAGCAGACAAAGAGAAACCTGGTGTGAGTACATGCAAACATTTGTGTATGAGCAGCAGGTTTATTGTTCCTCTCCGAGGTGAACGACACCGAGTTGTTCTGACACGAGTCAGTGGATTACCAATAATCGAAAAGAGCCGCGTTTACATCATAAAGGAGAGCACAGCGAACACAGGCAGGCAGGCGTGTATGAATATTAACAAGCCTGTGAGATATAAACGCACAGAACACTCAACGCAGTCAAACGTGAACACACACGTGTGGAGACATGAGGAGAATGATTACTGTCGGGAAGAAAGAGCTCGTGCAGAATGCAAATGAAGCTGCCGATAAGTTCACAGGTCAGCTGCTCGATGTTTAGGTTCATCGACGGGAGGAAGAGATGCTATCTGCCCGCATGAACTCCATCAACCTCCATCAACCTCCATCAGTACGGCAACAAAAAGAGGGCGGGGGGGCTGTGAGCGTGTGTGAGGACGTCTCCATGTGACGCTTACAGATCTGACTGTCAGCTGACCTGACGGGGAGGTTTTTCAGATTTCTGTCATTTTTCTCAATATTCTTGATGAAAAAATGTCTTCGAATTTTGACTTTTTGGGAAAGAGGCTGAAAAAAAAAATCATAATTACAAGATTAAGACTAAACTGAGAATTTCAACTTTAATCTCAGAATTCTGACATTTTTCTAATTTTAATTCAAAAATCAGGGATATCTTTGAAGTTCTGTGTTAAAATTTACAATCCCAACTTTATTCACAAGTTTCTTCTAAAAAAAAAAAATCAAAATTATGTTATCGACATTAATGTGAGAATTTTAACTTAAAACTTTAGAAATCCTTTTTTTTTTTTTTTTTCAAAAATTCTGGATAAAATCAGAATTCTTTCTTTAATCCCATAATTCCAAAAAAAAAAATCTGGTTTTAATCTCAAGATTTTAAGATACTTAAATACAGAAATACAGACTTTAAAATCAAAATTCAAACTTTATTACAAAAATTATGAGACAAACTATAATCTCAGATTTTTAAATTTAATCTCGTATTTTGACTTTTTTTTCTGAAGATTCTCACTAAGGAATGAATATTGTGACAAAACAAATCGGAATAATAAGATCAACTCTAATCTCAGAGTCTGAAATTCAGATTATTTAAAGACTTTCAGATAAAATCAGAATTTTTAATTAATCCTCAAAATTCTGAGGAAAAAAAAAACTGAATCCGGGGATTAATTTGAATCTCAAAATCTTGTTTTGATTCTCAGAATTTTAACTTTATTCTCAAAATTCTGGAGAAAAAAAATAGAATTAGGAGATTTACTTAAATTTCAGAATTTCAACTTTTACAAAGAATTCTCCACAATTCTGACTTTAATCCCAGATTTCTGAGACTAAGTCAGAATTATACATTGATTTAACTGGATTTTGTTATTTCTACTTTATGTTCTTTGTTAAATCCACCAACATATCAGAACGTAAGAGCATGTGACCATTCCTCCAGACTCCATCGATGACGTTAAAAAGTCAGATCTGAAACTGAAACCTGAGACACACAGAGGATCATTCTCACAGTCATGAATTAAATCAGGATGAACCTGAACCTGTCATTCTTCAATCACCTGTGTGTTGGTCTGGAAGCTGGGTTCACTTTAACAGAGTTCATGTGGAGTGTTTGTTTTCTGCCCTTCAGAAGGACTCGGAGCTGATCTGTTCGTCTGTCACTGTGATTAACAGACGGAACATACCGGAAACATAAAACATGATGGACCACGTGTCCTAACTCTGGCTCTGTCCTCTCATTATTCTAATGGGGACGATTTTACCCTCTGATATCGAAAGCGGTGAGAGTTTTCCTTCAGTGGCTCTCTCTCTCTCTCTCTCTCTTTCCTCTGCCTCTCCTTCTTCAGACAGCTGCTCTGTCACTCTTCCTCCATTACTCTCAGTTCACTCTAAACGGGATCACAGCTTTTAAAACTTTGTCTCAAACTCAGCGAGAAAAAGGAAACAGATTTCTGTCAGTCCGTCGTCTCATGGGAGCATTTAACTGAAGCGCAGGATCCAACAAACCCCAGCAGAGCTTTGATATTTTGTCCGCTGATGACTTTGATGTTGATGGATTAATCAATGAGGGTGATGATGTCATAAATGGAAAGTGATATTAAAGATTTTATGGTTGGTGTCTGGAGCTTTAACTGGCAGATTTTCCTCAGGAGAAACAAATTAAGTGAAACTTCTTCTTCAGTCTTACGCTGTCACTTTGACTTTCTGTCTGCCACTCTTCTCTCTCTCTCTCTCTCTCTCTCTCTCTCTCTCACACACACACACACACACACACAGAAACACCTTCCTCCAAAGATGACTAAGCTGCAGAGGTCAAAGGCTGCTCATCAGATGTCTAGACACCATTCTCCAGACAATTTGACATCACACCCCGTCATGATGTTATTGCAGGTGTTCCTGCCTCCATGTGTGTGTGTGTGTGTGTGTGTGTGTTAGTCATAAATCTGTGACAGTGATGGATCTGTTGGAAGCTCTCGGCCTGTTGTGTCTGCTGTGTGATGTAACAAAAACAAATCAACAGACATTAACCTGTTCCTCTAATTCATCTAAAAATAGACTCCTGATGCAGCTCCAGCCGCGCAGCTCATTATTCAGCCCCGGGTGCAGGTTCAATTCCCACCGCTTCCCACGCTCGCACTTTATCTAAACCGCAACTGACACCAACAAAGAAAAGACATCAAGATCAACAAGTTTTAAACAAACGTCAGGAACCTGGAAGTGGATTCAGATTCAGAATCAAATTTTGTTCATTAAAGTCACGAGCACTTCGTTTTATCATCGTAGACTCCTGATGGATGGCCCTTACAAGGACAGAGGGCTTCTGCTTTGATATCCCAAAACTCTGGAAGCAAAGTTCTGGAACTCTCCGCCTCTGCTGTTAAGCCCTAAAATTCCATAACCCCGAATATCTAGATCTCTCTACATCTTCTCTGATGCCTCTCAGTTCCAGAACCAAAGAATATTGGAACCTTCTGCCTCTGCTTTGAGGTCCTAAAATTCCAGTCAGGAAATTCTAGAACTCTCTGTCTCCTCTATAATGTCCTAAAATTTCCATACCCAAAGTTCCAGAACTCTGTGCCTCTGCTTTGATATCCCAAAATTCCAGAACTCTCTACCCTCTACATATTCTAGAACCCAAACATCTGGAACTGTCTGACTCAGCTGTGATGCCCCAAAATTCCAGAAGTCTCTAACCTCTGTTTTTATGCCTGGAAATTCTGGAAATTTTAACGTATGTCTTGATATTCCAAAACCAAAAATTCTGGAACCCTGTCTCGTCTTTGATGACCTTAAATTCCTGAACTCTCTTCCCTCTGATGTGAAACGAGGGAGCACTTCCTGTGTTTTTTAAAGGAAACTCACGATCTTTCCTTTTTTTAATCTGGCTTTAACTCAGAGATACAATGCTTCTGACATTTTTTAAACCTGCAAATAATTTTTATTTTTGGTATTTTTCTTGTTTTATCCAAAATCTACTGGTTATGACTGATTGTTATTTGAGTTCCTCTCATGAATTTGTTTGACTCTAAATTAAGTCCACACTTTTCTTTCTTTCTCTTTCTTTCTTTCTTTTTTCTTTCTGTCTTTCTTTTCTTTCTTTCTTTTCCTTTCTTTCTTTCTTTTTCTTTCTTTCTTTCTCTTTTTCTTTCTTTTCCTTTCTTTCTTTCTGTCTTTCTTTCTTTTTCTTTCTTCCTTTCTTTCTTTCTTTCTTTTTCTTTCTTTCTTTCTTTTTCTTTCTTTCTTTCTCTTTCTTTTCCTTTCTTTCTTTCTGTCTTTCTTTCTTTCTTTTTCTTTCTTCCTTTCTTTCTTTTTCTTTCTTCCTTTCTTTCTTTCTTTCTTTCTTTTCCTTTCTTTCTTTCTGTCTTTCTTTCTTTCTTTTTCTTTCTTCCTCTCTTTCTTTTTCTTTCTTTCTTTCTCTTTTTCTTTCTTTCTTTTTCTTTCTTTCTTTCTCTTTCTTTTCCTTTCTTTCTTTCTGTCTTTCTTTCTTTCTTTTTCTTTCTTCCTTTCTTTCTTTTTCTTTCTTTCTTTCTCTTTTTCTTTCTTTTCCTTTCTTTCTTTTCTTTCTTTCTTTTCCTTTCTTTCTTTCTTTTTCTTTCTTTCTTTCTTTCTTTCTTTCCTTTATTTCTTTCTTTCTTTCTTTCTTTCTTTTTCTTTCTTTCTTTCTGTCTTTCTTTCTTTCTTTTTCTTTCTTCCTTTCTTTCTTTCTTTCTTTCTTTCTTTTTCTTTCTTCCTTTCTTTCTTTCTTTCTTTTTCTTTCTTCCTTTCTTTCTTTCTTTTCCTTTCTTTCTTTCTTTCCTTTCTTTCTTTCTTTCTGTCTTTCTTTCTTTCTTTCTTTCTGTCTGTCTTTCCTCGCTCATTTCATTCTTTCCCATAAATCCAGTTTTGTTTTAGTTTTGTTTTAGTTTTTTTTAGTTTGTTTTAGTTTTGTTTTAGTTTTGTTTTAGTTTTGTTTTAGTTTTTTTTAGTTTGTTTTAGTTTTGTTTTAGTTTTGTTTTAGTTTTGTTGGATATCAGAGCATCAGAGGAGTTTTTCTTTCTGGGCTCAGTCTTTATTACAGAAACCCATTAGCTCCATTTGAGGAAACCAGAGATCTGTGGTATCAACAAAACCATAAAAACATCATAAAACTCCATAAAGATGAGATTGTTCCTGATCAATATCAGCCCAAATTCATTGTATTGTGTGGGCTGTGTGGGAACATTAGCTCATTAATTGTGTTCACAGGAAGCTGAGGGACCCCTGAGGTCATTCCTTAGTGCTGGTCCTTCTAGAATAATGCCTGCAGCTGGCTGTTCAGCGCTGCGGTTTGATTTGTGTCTTCATCGACAGGCAGGCCGAGACAAAGAGCAGCCGAATGTGAGACCGAGGAGAGAACCTCATGCATTTCAAATTAGCATCGTAGTCTAATGAAACAGGACACAGAAGGGAAACAGCAGACAGACCACAGCATGCAACTGCTGGACTAATGGCTAATTTCAGCATTTAAATTTTTATTACCAAATGTTTTTTTTGTTTGTGGTCAGTGTGGCTGCTCGGGTTTAGCCTCTCTGATTCTAATATGATCCAGTAAAGGGACACGGCAGCAGCATTAAACCGTGCTCACTGGAGACCACGGAGGCTCCTGATGTCCCTCGTGTTTCCTGAGAAAATGTTTCATTAGCTAATGTTTCCAGGCAACAACATGAGCAACTGTGGTGTGAATCAGAGTGACGCAGTGGGATGGAGATCAGGCAGAAACGTCCACAATATGAGGTGCATTATCAAAACTGGATCCCCTTCTTCCTTCTCTCAGTTTTCTTTCATCACTCCATCGTGGTCGAAGTCGTCGACGCTGACGTTAGAATCAAAAGATCACGTGACGCGAAACGTTGCATCCAAGCGACACCTGTGGTGTTGTTCAGTTCATGTTTGGGGAATTACAGTGATATATACGAAAGACGGAGATGAGTCATACATACAGAACATCTGTCTTTGTAAACATATAAGAGTGTGTGTGTGTGTGTGTGTGTGTGAGTGTGAGTGTGTGTGAGTGTGTGAGTGTGTGTCCTGCGTCTCATCTTATCAATTGAGGCACAGGAAGATATCTTGTAGTTGCTGCCGCTTTCTGAAGGGCTGGTGATGACGTCGGTCCACTCACAGATAAATATGACTTTACTACCAGCTGTGTGTGTGTGTGTGTGTGTGTGTGTGTGTGTGTGTGTGTGTGTGTGTGTGAGAGAGAGAGAGAGAGAGAGAGAGTGCAAATAACTTGTATAAATGAAAGAAGCGGTGTGCTTGTGTGTTCGGAGTGATCGGTGACGCAACCTGATGATGAATTGAGATTCAGTTTCCTGCACCGTCAAAACAGCTACATTAACTCTGTGTGTGTGTGTGTGTGTGTGTGTGTGTGTGTGTGTGTGTGTGTGTGTGAGAGGAGTGTATATCAGAGACAGCTTGTGCGCCTCCTCTCTAAGTACAGTATACATCACTGTTAGTCAAGCTCGCACAGCAGCAAATGCATCAATGAGTGTGTGTGGAAATGCATTAAAGCCTACGTGTGTGCGTGAGTGTGTGTTAGAGAGAGTGTGTGTGTGTGCGTGCGCCTGTGTGTGTAGTAATTTATCTTGGTACTGGTTGCAATCATTTGCCTTTCAATTGCCTCCTGAGAGGGTCATTGTGACTCTTATTACAGCAGAGGAGGAGAGGAGATAGGAGGTAGGAAGAGGAGGAGGAAATGAGAGGGGAGGAGGTAAGGAGACAAGGAATCGGAGGAGACCGGTTGCAGTCATAAACTCTGCTGTCTGACAAAGACGACACAAATCAAACCAGCGACTGGAGAAAAAAATAAAAGTATCTGCACTTCACCTCCAGACCAGCAGAGGGCAGAACAAAAGAGACAAATTCCATGCAAACGCCACAGAAGGAAACAAGCTCTTGAGACAAAGATTCAAAGCGCTCGACTTAAAGAAAGAAGATGGATTCTGAAAACCACACCAGGGATCAACTGATGTGTCAGCTTAAAGAGCAACCCTGTTTACTAGAGACTCCCAAAGTCCCTGGACCTCTGGAAAGTTCTACAACCGTCTGATCTAGGGTAGAACTTTAGTTATAGGGGATAAACTTACCCCTGAAAACAGCCCTACCTTTGGGGGGTACCTTGTTTTTATTTTTCCCTCCTTTCATCTATAATAAACTGACCCCCAGCTGTGCTGGACTTGGTTTAGTACCTCCTAATCAATGGTCTCCTTTAAGCCTGATGGTGTGAATGTGTCTCTGTCAGCTCCCGGTGTTCCAGTGTAAAGAGTGACCCTGTAAACTGGTGACCTTCAGCTGAACGTGTCAGTGGATATCCAGTTTATTACAGCTGTTCAAACACAGAAGAAGAAGTCCTCTGAATGCCTCCATGTTTAGTTTCATCAGAAGTGTTTCATGAGGATCTAAAGCTGTTTGAGGAGGAAGCATCCCTGAGGCTCAGAGTCCGTAATCAACGGGTTCCTTTTGAAGCTCAAACTCGGCTCCACCTCTGCCGTCTTCATGCTGTAGACGGGGGAGTGCTCAGTCCACTGTTTCTCCTCTCTGAGCTGTTTGGGCCTTTTAGGAACGGCTTCGACTGGCCTTAGACGGCTCTGTCTCTAGAGCTCGTCTCCTTTAGCGTCAACAAATCCATCTGAAAGTGAAATAAAGCCCCAGCAAAACCATCACAGGCTGAAGATCTGCTTCGCTAACAGGCTAACTGCGGTGCTACACGGGTTGTTTGCCTCCTTCTCTGGGTTAATTTTTGCTGAAAGGCCTTCGTTGTTGTCTTACTGCCCTCTACTGGTCTGGCAGTACTTTTTTTTCCATAGGTCATTGTTCTGTTTTGTATGATCTAACCAGGTTTTCAACTCTGCCAAAAATTGGCCACAGGAACCATTTAGTTTTGAGGAATTTTTGAGTTCCTGAAATCTCCCTAGGTCCTGGGGAAAGTTACTGCTGTCGGAATGTTTGGTTTCAGTTGATAAAAACAGGATAGAACGCAGTGATCGGTTGACAAATCAAGAGGAAATGAACAAACAAAAAAAGAGTCTTCGGACTTTGAATCCCTGTGAGCGTCTCTTTGACAGTGAGGTATAAATCTGTGCTGCTGTGGGCTGAATTCTGTGTTTCGGTTATCTGTGTCGTTTCATCGGTTGTTGCAGCAAGAAGAAGAAAGGTGATGGCTACAAGGAGAGAAGAAGGACAGAACGGGTAGAGTCGAAAGGACGAGAGGTTGCAAGAAGAAAAACATGAGAGGAAAGAAGATGACAGAGGAGAGAAATGAGGAGAATAAGAACGAAAACGGGGATAGAGAAGGAACGAAAACGAACGAAAAGAAGGGATGTGCCGAGGATAATAAAAGAAAGTGAAGAGGAGAGAAATTACTTATTGCTCCAACAGAAGCAGAGCGAGCTTGTAGTGGTGAAATAAAGGAGGAGGGAGGAGATCTCTCAAGAAGTGGAAGGAGAACAGAAATAGAAAATCAAAAGAAAGGAAAAGGAGGTTGCGTGAGAGACACTTGACGTCGAGTGGAGCCATGAGAGGAGGAGAAGGAGCGGCGGAGGAAGGAAAAGGGAGGGAGGAGGAGTAAAATAAAACGAGAGGGGAGAGAGGACGAGCTACAGAGGGAAGAGCAGTGGGAGGGTAAAGATGGAGGGATGGAGGAAAGAGAAGGGATTGTTCTGTGAGTGAGGGAAAGATGGAGGAGAAACAAAGAGCAGAGCGTCCACAGTGGGATGAAGAGCGCTGCCTGCGTCTCACTCTGCTGCACAAAACAATCACCAGCACAGCACCTCTCTCTCTCTCTCTCTCTCTCTCTCTCTCTCTCTCTCTCTCTCCATCAGGAAAATATAAAAAAAGGAAGAGCTGAGGAGAAAGAAAGAGAGAGAGGACGGGAGGAGTGATGGAAAAAACGAAAGAGAGAGAGAGAGAGAAACAGATGCTAGTGGTAGTTAAAAAAAAAAGTGCTCACCCACACAGGTCAGAGCCGAGCAAAATCACAAACCAAAAAAAGAAAGAAGGGATCTGAAAGTTTCTCTCTCTGCAGCCTGAAACTGCAGCTCATCACACACACCAACGACCTGCACACGCTCCCAACTGAAACCACGAACCAGGAGAAACACGGAGAAACGCTTTGCTCTGTTTTACACTTCAGGAAACGCTGTCCCACCAAGGTTCACCGCCAGGTGTTTACCAGGTGAAAGGCGGAAGATTTCAGCATTTTATCTCATATTTGTATTTTTCAACGATTGTTTTAATTCAGTTTCCAAGAAGTCTTTGATATCCACAAACTATAACCTCAACGAAAACAAGTAAAGGCAAAGTTCTTGGTTCATCCCCCAAAGTGAAGCCAGTTCTCTGTTCCCAGTTAGTCTCAGTTTCACTGTAAAAAATACGTAACACTGAGGCTTCAGGGGCCTCCTTAAGAGGTATGAAACCAAGGGACTGATCATTCAATTTATTTGCAATTCAAAGTTAAAAGTCCAGATTTTTCAGGTCCATCCTCAAGAAGAGAAGAAAACTACTTCACTATGTTTGTTTGATGATTTAAAGTCAGGTCTGCAGGATTCTGGAACTTTTTCCGTTGTTTCTCCCGATCGATACTTCACCTAAAACCAGAAACCAGAACCTGTTTCTACATTTTTATGTTGCATCCGTTAACGTCACTCTGTCGTCCTGATATTGGCATTTTACCAACTTTTGACTCAGTAGAAAGTCAAAAGTCAAGATTTGTCAGGTCTGACCACAACAGGCGAAGAAAACGACTTTTCAAGCGTTGGTTTTTGAGGTTTGACTGATCATTTCTGATGCATTCGAGCAAGTCAAAAATATATGCCGATATCTATTCATAGAGGGATCAATAATCATCAAATTACCAAAGATTGGAGCAGGTGTGTTGTCAAAACAGATTGTGTTAGCCTGCTTTTGGTCTCCATATCTGCTGTTTGTACTTTTGGGTCATTTTTATTTGGCTTGCAAAAAGAAAATCCAACGTTTGACAAGTCCTGGTCTGCTGGGCGAGTCAGACATGCAGATTCTTTCCCTTCTAGTTCAACTAGGGCTGCAACTAACGATTATTTTCATAATCGATTAATCTATTGATTATTCTCTCGATTAATGGAGTAGTTGTTTGGTCTATAAAATGTCAGAAAATGGTGAAAAGCAACAATGTTTCTTGGAGTCCAAGATGACATCATCAAATGTCTTGTTTGCAAACCAAAGATATTCAAGACTGTCAAAGAGAAACAAAAAAATCAAAAATATTCACATTTATGAAGCTGAAATTAGAGAATTCAGGCTTCTTTTTATTAAATAATAACTTAAACCGATTAATCGATTATCAAAATAGTTGACGATTAATTTAGTAATCGATTATTCGATTAATTGTTGCAGCTCTAAGTTCAACGTAACGTAACAACTTTGCAGGACTAATGACCCATCTTTACTATTGGTTGATGACATTAACTACCTTTCAGTTTGTGCGACACTGACGGATAATTCAGGACTCACAGGTCGTGTTGCAAAGCAGCTTTCTGTTGCAAGTGTAACGTTCTGTAAGCGTTGACGCTCAAAGCAGCAAAAAAACAGAGGCGTAAAGAAAATGCAAGCAAGGGATGGATTCTGATTCTTTCATGAGCTTTGTTTTGCAAAAGTTGAAGAGGTAAATAAAGTTTCTTTAATGCTTCTTTTTGAGTCTCTGTGGGGAATCTAAACGCAGCTTCGTTTTTCTAGATGTAAACAACTGGAGATAACAAATAAGATTTCTTTCCGTATCACTTCCAGAGCACTCGCTAACCAATAACACAAACACGAAGATCCCCAGGAGCTCCTACTTTACATCTCTGTGTGTCACATTAACACTAAAGCTGCAGCCATCTGCTGATAAAGTCCGTCGGTGCAGTGATGCAGAGATAAAATCAAATGTAGAGACATTACTCATCCTCCCAGCGCTGACATTTCCCATTATGAGGAACAAACTGGTGGGAATTAGCTGATACTGGAGACATGTGCTCTGCTGAGGGCTGGAGGCGGTTTGAAATCTGTTATTCCGAGGTAAAGCTCAGATTCTATTCGTTTCCCTCTTGTGTCTGACATCCTTCTTCCCGTGAAACTCAGCGGCGCACAGAGCTAAGCCTCAGACTTCAGTTAAATCCCTTCTTCAAACAAACATTCATGTTAAAGCCCTCGCTCAAAACGCCTTTACTCTCCGTCTTTGAGGTCTCAAGTTTGATTCAGTTTCAGGACTTTTATCTCTTTTTCATCCTCGGCTCCCACCGCATTTGTTCTGCTTATGAAATGTTTGTTTTAGAAAGACGCAACATAAATAAACTGTAATTATTCACTGAGAGCTGCAGGAGAGAGAAGCTGGCTAACACGCAGTTATTCTAAAGTCGTCAGACCGTCGTGTTTTAAGGCTGGAGTGTGTGCAGCTGCTGAGGAAACGTTTGGATCGAGCGCAGAAAAAGCTGAGAAAGAGGGGCGGGGGGCTGCTGAAGTGTGATCTGTTACACAATCAACAGCATCAAGAAGAACATCCGCGCTGCAAAACAAGAAAAACACAGTGACATTTAATGTTCGGGGGATGAATCACCGACCTGCAGACCGTCGGTTGGAATTGACGGAGGAAAGCGTCCTGCTCTGAACTCTTTTAAAGACCGTTCTTTTGTTAAAGCTGCGCTATTATGCAATCACCTGTGAGCAGTTTGAAATACCTGACAGAATATTAGGGTGGGAGAAAAAAGCTAAAAAAAAAAAAAATGTGACCTGAAAGTTTAAATACATTCGAAGAAACTCGCATCATTTGTGCATCCAGAGATCCAAACTTACAGAGAAGCAGATTCAAACAGCACAAAACAGAAAATGAAAGAAATAAAGTGAAATACACGAAATAACAGAGAAGGGTTTAAACTTTCAGAGAGTATTAACTTCTTCTTTAACCTGAATCAGTGAAACAAAGAGCTAAATGATTACTCACACTCCCTCCAGACTTTTGTGATGCGGCCCCCACTGACAACAGCCTGATTACCTGCGCCTGTATGCTTAGCTCAAACGTGAAGTACTTAAACATAGAGCTGCAACAACTAATCAAATAACAGATTATTAATCCATTACTAAATTAAACGTCAACTATTTCGATAATCGATAAAATCGGTTTAAATAATTATTTAAGAAAAAAAAGTCCAAATTCTCTCATTTCGGCTTCATGAATGTGAATATTTTCTGGTTTCTTTGCTTCTCTCTGACAGTCTTGAATATTTTTTGTTTGCCAACAAGACATTTGATGATGTCATCTTGGACTTAAAGAAACACTGACATTTTTTATGGACCAAACAAACTACTCGGTTATTCGAGAGACTAATCGATAGATTAATGATGTTTGACTCATTACTTCTGACTTGTCAACTGAATCATTTTGGAAGTTTTCAAAGTGTTATCTGCTGGTTTTTGCTGATTTTTAAAAAATAGGTATTTTTTTAAAATTTAATGCTTTGTTGACGTTCATTTGGTGAATGTTTGGCATTTCACATTTGGTGAAACCTCAGTGAGTTTTTAACATGGTTAACCGTGTGGCGCACAGCGGTCCCTGCAGTGGAAAGCTTCCTATTAGTCCCCTAAATGCAGCATATCTGCGATGGAGCTGCGTATCAGCGTGTGTCAAGATGTTTTCCTTAACTGTTTTTATTCTTCTTGGGCATAATATATATATATATATATATATATATATATATATATATATATATATATATATATATATATATATATATATATATATTTTTTTTTTTTTATTTTTTTTTTATTTTTTATTTTTTTTTTTCTTCTAATATTTGATTTGTAACTTTATATAAATATGGTGTTGTTGTATTTTTTGTGATTCCATGAATAATTATTTCCTTTTATGCTTTTCAAAACAATTGAACATATTTTTTAACACATTTTAACTTTGTACATTTTATAGCTGATATTTATTTATTTATCTATTTATTTGTTTGTTTGTTTGTTTTCTCTGATGCATGTTTATAACTTTCTGAAAAATCAAATAACAGTTAAGGATAAAACCTTGACCAAATAATTTCCACCTTTTGTCAAAACTAATTAAAATATCACTGATGTCCTTTGAGCGTGAGGCACCACCTTTGAACGAAGCATACAGGCGCAGCTCGTCGGACTGACACAAGCAGGCAATAACACGTCACAATAACCGACCAGCACCGAGCGTCACATTTTCTTGCAGCAAATATGTCAGAATGCTGACTTTATTGATGAAAAGTATAAATACTGAAAAAAGAGCTGCAGCTGGTTCATCAGTTTGCACGCTCTGTGAAAAACGTACAAAATGTGCTCCGTTAAAATACAGAATCAGCTTTTCAAATGTTTCTTCTTTCTTTTTATTGAGACCAACTTGTACAAAATGTGCTAAACTAAGGCAGTTTTTATATCTTAAAATTTAGCAACGACTGGAGTCGCTAGAATGAAATAAAAATCAGGAGGTAGTCTTATTTAATTTGAGTTATATTCCTCTTCAGCTCTGTGACAGTAAACAGACCCAGCATGCACTGCGATCCTGCACCGTATGAACTCATAAAGTCTCATTAACCCACGAAAAGCCCTAAAACTCCAGTTTCAACCAGGTGGAAACTGCTTTCAAACGTTCCTCTACTCGAGCTGCATTTATATGCATTTCTCATCAATAGTTCACAAATATTTTAATCGGATCACCTTACAGGATTATTCTTTCACCTGTTTCTTCTCCAAGATTTAACATCACTCCTCCAAACTCCTCTGATTTGAAGCTTGAATTGAAGCCAGAATGTTTTGCTTCATCTGCGGCTGGATGCTCATAAAGCAGGTTTGAAGTTTGCTACTGTGCTGGAGCTCCAGTGTGTGTGCACGCTTGCGTGTGTGTGTGTATGACAGTGTGTGTGTGTTGCGACAGAAGAAACTTGATGTTTTGGCTGACATTTAAAAAGAGGCTGTGCTTTTCTTCAGGTGGAGCGGGGAAACACTTAAGAGGGCTGAGGAAGACTTTAATATGCGGGGAAAACCCTCTGGGCCCAACACACACACACACACACACACACACACACACACATACTGCAGCCCCATCCATTTCTCTTCTCTGTTTTGTTTCTTCCTCTCTTAACTCTCTCTCACACTCTCTCTCTCTCACGCACACACAGGTCTGTGTATAATCACAAGAAAAACTGCACCATCACACACACACGCGCGCGCACAGAAATCTGCACATCCTCCATCTCGGCGCACGCACGCGCAGAGAAGAGAGCCCACAGAGACCCACACAAACTCTGCAGCACGCCCCTCTCTCTTTCTTTCTCCATCTCACGCACACGCGCACGCACGCACGCGCACTCTCTCTGCACCCCCTCTCTTTCCAGCATTAGTCAATAGAGTCAGGATACATAAACCACCCACCAGTCACCCAAAGCATCTCTCTCTCTCTCTCTCTCTCTCTCTCTCTCTCTCTGCAACCTGCAGCAGCGTCAACAGAAGCCGTCCCCACAGCCCCTCAAACCTCCTCAAACATGCAGAGTTTCTCACACCAAGCAGCATTCTGGGTAAACAATGCACCACGAAGCTTTCTCAGCATCTGAAGAAGAAGAAAAAAAAAGAAAACCCAGCAGCTCAGCGCATCTGAGCTGAAGTGAAGGTGTAATACAGTCAGGACATGTGGGAGGAACGGAGAGAACATGCCTTAGAATTACACAACTGAGCAGATCCGGGCTCTCTGTGGAGCTTCATCACAGCTCAGAGGCTGTGATAGTCAGTTCATGTGAAGGAAAACAGAGAAGCAGAAGCAGGAAAGTCTCACACGCAGCCCGTTTTCCACCGCAAAACTGCTTCTCCACATTATGGCCGACGTTTACTTTTGGATGACATGATTTCAGAGCGCAAAACCGAGTGCAAATCAACCCGCGCTCCTTTTACATGCACACACTGTAGTTAATGAACCAATTCCAGACGCTTACAGGTGTTAATTCGCACCGTTTGCGCGTTTTTGATCCATCCCTGAGACGCATGGAGTCGTAATTTATGGTTCTTACCTTCTCGAGGACCTTCTCCTCCCGGTTTGTGCGTAAAAATCAGATATCACAGTCTCTCTCCTCCAAATTAAGGATTAGTCCCCTCTCCGCGGGGGTCTCGCGCACCTCACGTGCAGCGGTTCCTCACTCTGTGCTTCTCTCTCTATTTCTGCGTGTATCTGAGTCCGTCTGTCTCTTCTTATCTCGCGGGATTTCCACCTCCGCCTTCCTCTCCTCCTTCTCCTCCCTTTCCTTGTTCCTTCGTCGTCTTCTTCTTCTTCTTCTTCTTCTTCTGATGCTGCTGGATCAGCTGGTTCTCCTCGCGCCACCTGAACGGACACGGAGCGGCTCGCGGTGCTGAGGCTGCGTCTTCTCCCCCGCGCGACCCATCCTGATGTGAGCGGCGTGTGGTTCTGCTGCTGCGGGGATGAGGAGAAGAGGAGAAGAGAGGAGGAGGAGAGGAGGGATGCGAGCCTGCTCTCTCCCTCTCTCTTTGGATCTACAGGTGTTGGAAAATAATTCCGGAGCCAAAAGCAGGCTGAGGGTGCGGATCACAGCTGCGCATCAGCGCGAGGCGCTGCCTGCTGCCTGCAACACATCGAGGACAGGAACGTCTCCAACAGCAGCGGGTTCTCTCTCTACCTTTCTTCAATGTTTGATGAGGAGTGTGAAATAATAATAGTGACGAACAGCACTCCGCTGCTTTTCCTTTCCCCCTCACTTCAGATAAAAATCTCTTTATTTGGAGATATCACATAAAAAACAAACTAACATGATAAAATATGACTCATCTTCCTCACTTTGTAAGAAATCAGTCAATAAATAAACTAAAAAAACAATGGTTGCAAGCTGGGACTTTTTTCCAAAGTTGTCGACATTTTCCCGGTTTTCGTACATTTTAAAGGCCAAGAATGTGTCCACATTTATCAAGAACTTATTGCTGTTTTCAAGCCTTGCTAGTTATTTCCACTCCAGCGTACATCTCAGAGAGAAATATTGCACTTTTAACAAAATTATTCAACAGTTTTTGTGAATTTATGGATAAAAAATGGAGCGTTTAGAGGAAAATGCTTTGTTTGTTAGAATTCTAAAAGGTAATATTCAGAATTGTGTGAATAAGCTAATCGTCTACAGTAAAAGTTACTGTTTGGTTATGAAACGATTAGATTTAACACTCATATTTACATTCATGGTAAGGCTGTCAGTTTTGTCTCTTTAATTACAATTAATCACAATACACTTTGTTATAAACTAGAAAAGCTGGTACCATGGAAGTATTTAAGAAAAAAAATGGTCAAAATGACCTTTGACCTTTGGATGGGTTGTTTGGTCTGGAACATTCTTAGCTGGGTACGCATGCCTTACGTGGAACAAAGGACTGGTCATAAAAGGTCAAATACGGACACTAAAAGACAAGTCAAGAATGATGTCATACTTCTGTAAATGGAATACAAATTTATAATAATCTGATGATATGTGGAAAAGAGGAGACTAAATATTGAGGAAATGGGGATGGGACTAGATAAGCTCTGCTTCTCCCGTCTTCCCTTTCAGACATGTACAAATTGATCAACTATTGACAATGTGTGATGTCGTATAAGTGTGCTGACGTGACCGAAATAAATAAATAAAAATAAATAAATAATAAAAAATTAAACCCGGATTAGCTCTCTCGATGAAGAGAAGTAATCTGAAATTTTCCTGGCAATTGCAGCTTCTTTTGTTTTGTGATGGCTTTTCATGGTCTGGAAACAAACCCCATCAACTTGTCGGTAGTTAATGAAAAGCATCTTGCTCTAAAGTTTCTTGTTTTTTCTCTCCTGCCCGCTGGAACTTGAACCTGTTGTGAACCTCCGTTCGTCTTCCTGCCTCGTTAAAGTCCAGAACACTTCTGCTCCACGACCTTCCCTTCATGGACTACCTCAGGTCATAATTTACTTTCCGAGCAGGTCTGACTGGACCTTTAGATCAAAGCCTCCTCAGCATTCAGGCTGCAGACTCTAATTTCCAGCTGCTGTGTGCACCTGGGACCCGCCCCCCTCAGCGGTGATTGACAGCTCTAATTAGCAGCAGTGTCACGAATGAAGTCTCTCTAAACTTGCCAGAGATAAATATATCCTCCTAAAAATCTGACACCACCGAGTAAATCCATATACTTTATACTTCATTAGCTATTGTCTGCATCACAGTCTCTAAACTTGAAATTTGGTTACAAACCAGAATAAATGACCATGACTAAGCAATGGCTGCAGATAATGGGAAATTATTCTGCTAAAGAGAGCCTCAGTTCAATATGTCGTTTAAAAAAACAAAGTTAAAAGTAAGTGTTTCCGTGGTGATACTGTTTCTGTATATCGATGACTTCAGGCTCCGACTTTATTATGATAAAAGCAGCATTATGCAATGAATCATCCAACTCGTCCATCTTATCTGGACACACGGTTAAAATGTGTCTTTATTTGGGTAGATTTATGTACTGGAACTACTGGGTTTGGTCTGGAACTTTTTGACGTGGTTTAGTGACGTTACATACGCAGTGTCACATTTTCTACCAAATCAAATGACGTAACTGAGAACGGAGTCCATGTTGGTTGATGGTAAAACAGAGGATAACAGTCAGGGATGACACTTTGGTACCATGATAAGGCAAAATATTCCAGAATCTTCCAAGGAATGACTCATAAAATGAAGATACATAATCTGAAATTTTACATAGCACATTTCTGAAGATAAAGACAAGTATACCGTAATTTTACCTTGAAGATAAGTTCTACAGAATGATCCCAAGAATAGCTTTGCAAATAAAAAGAACTATTCTGGAATCTTTGCCCAGAATGGCTTTGAAGATTAAGATTAGAATCCTGGAATTTTACCTCAAACTTCTTCTAAGATTAGTTAAAATATTCTGGATTTTTTTTTTTCCCGGAATGACTGTCAAGATAAAGATACATAATCTGGAATTTTACCTAGCACAGTTTTGAAGATGAAGAAAAAATTATTCCAGAATTTTACTCAGAATAGCGTTACAGATATGGAATAATATTCTAGAATCTTGCTGGAATAGCTTCGAAGATAATGGAAGGTAATCTGGAATTTTTGCTTAGGATGGCTTTGAAGATTAAGATTAGAATTCTGGAATTTTACCTCAAACTTCTTCTAAGATTAGTTAAAATATTCTGGATTTTTTTTTCCCCGGAATGACTCATAAAATAAAGATACATAATCTGGAAGTTTACCTAGCACAGTTTTGAAGATGAAGACAAAATTATTCCAGAATTTTACTCAGAATAGCTTTACAGATAAGGAATAATATTCTAGAATCTTGTTGGAATAGCTTCGAATATAATGGAAGGTAATCTAGAATTTTTGCTTATAATGGCTTTAAAGATTAAGATTATAATTCTAGAATTTTACCTCAAACTTCTTCTAAAATTAGTTAAAATATTCTGGATTTTTTTTTTTTCCAGAATGACTCATAAAATAAAGATACATAATCTGGAATTTTACCTAGCACAGTTTTGAAGATGAAGACAAAATTATTCCAGAATTTTGCCCGGAATAGCTTCGAAGATAATGGTATGGAATCTGGAATTTTGCCCAGAATGGTTTTGAAGGCAAAGAAAAACTTTTGGAGAGCCATGAAGTTAACTTCAGTGCTTTGAAACTTTGGTTAGAAAACCAACAAGAGACGTCAAAGTGTGGATGTCCATCGTGTTTACAGTCTTTGTGTGAGTTTAAGAAAAGTGATAAAGTCTGATATTTTTCCTTAATCAGTGACACTAAAAACAGCACCGAGTCTCTAAAGGAGTTAATGCCCCGCTGTTACTTTAACAAATCATTCAGGTTCTACAAATACGAAGTGGTAAAAATGGAAATGCTGTGTTTACTGATAGTGTCTGGAGCTAAATGTTCCAGAGGGATTGAAGGCATGTTTGTTTGTTTGTGTGTGTGTGTGTGTGTGTTGGAGAATAAGTATAATCCATCATAACTCAGACACCTGGTGCCCCTTCCATTCCTCAAGTGTGTATGTGTGTGTGTGTGTGTGTGTGTGTGTGTTTGTTTGTTTGTTCTGCCCAGTGTGTGGGAGACAGTATCCATGAGACACCTGATTCAATTACTGAATCATCATGAGGAGACGGATGGAAAGGCGAAGAGTCGGAACAGGGTGAGAGGGCTGAGGAAGGAGGGAAAAAAGAAAAGAAGGAAGAGAAGATGTTGGTGGAACAGAAAAAGGACCAAAGATGGCATAAAGATGGAGGTGAATGATAAAGAGAAAAAGAAAAGGGAGGCCAGGTTTGGAGGAGAAAGAGTAAACAGGTACAGAAATGTAATAAAAGAAGAGAATAGAGAGAGGACAGGAAGTGAAGAGAGATGGATGAGCCAGCTGAAAAATCTGAGAGGGTGACATTTTCCAGAGCGGCCGCTCGCTGTCGTGAAAGGGTCGTGACGAATGTGTGTGTAGAATTTGGCTGGAATAGAATAGTCTGAGCTTAACCAGTGTCAACACACACACACACACACACACACACACACTGAACCTGAGAGGTATGCTACCTTATAAGCAGAAGCCAAGAAGATGACCTTTGTTTAATAATAAACGAGGTATGAAGTGTGTGTGAGTCCTCCTTTAATGACCCTTATATTTCACACATGTATTGACCTTTACCTTATCTTAAACTAAAGCAGAAAAGTTCATTTCTGCTGAGGTTAGCAGGTTCAGAAAAGCTTCTTCTTCAAGACGTTTTACAGCAAGGAGTTTAGATTTTGGCGCCCCCTGTGGACAAAGTGATTCTGATCCGCAGCAGTTTCTTCTTCTCTGTTCGTCTCATCAGAATTAAATGGGAGAACTATGATCAAAGACTCTTCCTCAGATTCAGATCTGATCAAACAAATATTCTCCTCTCCTGCTCCTCCTCCTCCCATCCGTCACATCTCCATGCTCCTTTCATGTCCTCATTTTTCTCCCCTAACGAGTCAACATCAGCCGTGACGTTCTGGTTAAACTGTCTCTCTAACCGTTTCGCTTCGGTCGGACGAGCGGCAAATTAGGCACGCACGTGTGTGTGAGTCTTTTGAACATGCAGGAGTTGCGTACCCATTTGTGTGTTTAACAATGTGTCACGGTTCTTTAATGAGACAGAAAGTCTCTTCTTGATTGAGTAAGAGCTCATCAGTTTATCAAGGTGACACCTAATTAAGAGGAGGATGATAAAAATTGAAAGAGAAGAAGAGAGAGAAAAAAAATCCCAGGAACAAAAACGGCTGACGGTCGTCCAGAAATCCCTCCAGTTCTGATGGAAATGATCCGGAGTGGACTGCAGGCAGCAGGGTGCTGATTAAATCTCCATCGTAGTGATTATGTCGTCAGTGAGCTGCCAGGAAAAGATCAGCCAGAAGAGATCATCATCATCTGCTGTGGTTCGTCTGGATCTGGCTAGTTCTGGTGAGAGGCGCTGCCTGCTTCATGTGTCGGTCAGAAACCGTTCTGTCATCGCCTGCATCAGGAGAACAACCTTTTCTCTTCAGCAAAGAAGATCAAAACATTCATGTTATGTCCTGAGTTTCTGGGGCCAGGCTGATAGGCGTGTTATCATCTGTATCTTGGTCAATTGCAGTTGTAGGGATTAACTGGAAGCCCTGTGATCTTTAGCAACTTTCCCAGACTTCTTATCAGCCAGTAGAATCTCTTCACTCGTTTCTTTTTTTGTCTGTAACTTTTCTGCAAAAAGAGAAAAGGCTGCCAATTGGAAATCCGGTTTTACCTTTGTGACAAGAAGCCTTATTTTGCTGCAAGATCTTCTCATGTCACAGGATGATGATCCATAAGTCTGAGTCGTTAACATTGGGATACATTTTATCATGGATGTGAATTTTGCAAGAACTTTATCTCTTGATATATTATTAATTAACCAGACATCTATGCCGAACTTGGTAACTTGGAAGTATATGTCATGGTCTGGGTTTTTGTTGTCTTTTCCTCCCTTTTCTTTTCCTTCTCTCTCCCACTTCCCAGGTTAAGGGGCAGTAGGCGTGGCCTGTTCTCTGCCTGTTGGTCAGCCGGTGGCTGTTTTTTCAGTTTTTGTCTTTGACCTTTTTGCCCTACGGCCGATTAAAGAGAACTCTGGACTGTTCTTTGGTGTTCTTGTCTCCTTCTTTAGTGGTCCAACTTGCTCAGACCCATAACAGTATAGTTGAGATTAAATTAATGAAGGACGTAAGCTATCTGAAGGAAGAGTTGGCCTTAATGTCACTGCCCTTCCCCTACTATACCTTTATCTTTGCTGCTCTGGGAAGGAGACATACCTTTCCAAAAGTGCAGGTACAACAGGTAAAGGTACAACATCCCAAACATTTGTTGTCTGTGTGTTCTTCAACACAATCCAAACAACAAAGCCCTAAGGCCATACTTCTTCAGCTTCTCCATGTCTTTATAGACACTAAGTGGCCTCTGGGATGTCCTCAGATGGTTGATATCTTCACGGAGGGCAAAGGGCAAAGGAAACAGCAGACTCCATGACGTCTTTACATAACTCCATAAAGCTGGTCTCATGTGAATTGGACACTGCAGTGGAGGATTAGAAAGAGCCTCTTCAGTCCCTGTCTTTCTCCTTTTCTTCCCTGTATTCACCCACCATTTCTCCTCCTCTTCTTCCATCCCTCGCTCCATTCTCCTCTCTGTTCAAGGTTTTCATGTGTTAAGAAAAAACTCAAATTGCTGGATTACGCCAAAGTCACCTTGCCCTGGCGCTCCATCTTTGGAACAAGGGACACACATGCAGCGTCTGCCATGTCCACGCTCATTTTCACTCATTTCAGTGAATCAAACACACATTCGGAGGCTGCATGAGTACAGTGTGACCCCGATGAAGCGAGGAGAAATTACAAAGTGTGAGATGAGAAAAGATGATTTCATGATGTGCCTGTTTCTTCAGGTCTCATTGAGGCTTTAGTCATCTTAGGCTGGCGAGAGAAAGGGAGTAATTACAGAAAACTATGATTACTTTATTCTAAAAGCAACAACATTGCTTTTTACATGGCTTCAGATGAAAAATCAACACTTTATCCAACAGAAACTGGAGTTAGTCGAAGGTTTTAACGATGTTTTACCTCTCCACAGGAAGTCGTAGAACAAATCTAGATGCTTCGGATGAAGGGTCAAGTTTTGAGTTACCAAGATCCATCGTTCATACATGGCAGAACAAAGGTGTCTTGTTATATGAAATGTTTCCTCCACATCTCTGTTTGATGCTCCACTCAAACCACCTCTGCAGGTTCCCAAAGCAGCTGTTTACAGTTTTTTAACAGTTTGAATGCCTCTCCTCTGGGAGGTTAAGTGCAGCTGGTGATGAAAAATAGCAGGAGGACATGTTTTTGGTTTGTCATACATCCTGTCCCACTTGATCTGCAAGCTGCAAATTGACGTGTCTCTGCTCCAGCAGCGGGCAAAAATCGGCGGCTTGCGTATCTGATCCAGAGGGCTCCAACCTGCCAGAGCTCGGACGCAGCTGGAATACAACAGAATGGAGTCAGTGTGAACTGATGCGTTGACTTTAATGGATCTGGCAGTGCCAATGGTCCCTCGCTGTAAAAGCCAACAGAAACACATCGTCTGCAAAAAGCTGAGATGAAATTCTGAGATTTTGGAAACTGGAGACTCTTTTTGTGCTTATTCATAGCATGTGAACATCTTAAATTCCTGATTACAACTATTTCTTAACACCTACCCAAGTCTTCAGAGCAGAAAGATTTCCTTACCTGACTGATGTTCCAAAATAAATGTACGCATGACTTCTTCCTTTTTTTTTAACACAAACTTTCAAACACAAATGTCTCTGATTAACAGCTGTTCAAAGTTTAGCAGCACAAGGTGACTTTCTTCAATATCACTTTGTTTTTATTGAGTGAACCAGGGGCGATTCAGGTAGCATTCATCAAGACAAAGTAATTTTGACTCTAATCACGGGTGTGAGCAGGACGAAAGCATCGATTTTTGGAGGGGAGAGAATGAGAAACAGTCAGAGGGAGGGGGCAGAGTGTAAAAATAGAGCGAACGTACAAGTGACAAAATTCATTACACAACATCCACTGTACTCTTTTCACCTGAGCTGGTAAACAGATTAGCATCCCCGTCCTGCTGCAACACAATCCCATCAGCCCCCACTTCCTGTGCCCACTGCTCTTTTCTCCCGACTGAGTGTGACTCCAGACTCCGAGTGTTTGATAAGAGCCGTGAAAAAGACGAGCTGAGGAGGAGGAGGAGGCCGAGTGTTTTCATCAGATGAATGCATTTTCAAGTTTTCATTTCCGCAGGGTGTAAGAGAGCGCACGTCGATGAAGTATGGAGAGATGATGAGACGATAGGAGTGTGTGTGAGTTTGAATGTGCGAGTGGAAAGAGAAAGAGTAAAGGCTACCTGAGTGACGCACAAACACCGAGGGGGAGCTGTAGCCTCTAAACAGTGAAGCTTACTCAAACACATTGATTTTTTTTAAACAAAATAAGCTCAATAAACTTCAGGTGTGAGGCTTAACATCTGGTGAGTTGTGCTATGGTGGCTCTTAGAGTTACACAATCAAATGTAGCATTCTTATCTTTAGTATCTTAGTGTTAAGATGAACGAAAATTAAGAGACTTCTTAGAAAAAAAAATTAATCAAACATAAAAACCCTTCATCTAAATCTAAAAAAAGCTTTAAACTATTGTGTTTAATTGAGACTTTAAGTTATATCCCCAAAAAGATGTTATTAGAATGACAACTTTCAATAATTCATCAAATTATACAACATCTTACAGATCTGAATTCATCCGGCTGCAATTCACTTTGACAATAAACAAAAAGGCTTTCAAAAATGTCAAAACACTCAATTAACATATTTTAAAATAAAAAATGTACAAGTTTCGACTGATTGATATTCTCTGAGTAGAAATAACAGGAAAGAAAATGTAGATTTAGGGTCTGACAAATGAAGTTAGTGCAATGTAGTGCTTCTCCAGGCCAGCAGGGAGCAGCACTGTACATTTGGGCTAATATAACAAAAGTTTTTTTAAGAAAACATTCTCTTTGTTATTATATATTTGTGATTTTTTTTTTTACTTCTGTTCTAATAAGCATTACTTGGGATGAAATTTTTTGATGGAAATGAAGTTGAATTTTTGATTTTTTTCCTAAAAACTGGGATGTAGAAATGGTCTGAATGCTGGAGGAAAAAAATCAGGTTGCAGGAAGGTTCAGAGCCCTGAAATAGACAGCAGATGGCGCCAAAATTCTGAAGGTGTTGTTCAACCCACACTGTCAACCAAAGAGAGACGACGAGGAGATTCAGACATCCCTCAGTGTTAGTTTGCTGCTGTAAAATCATATTTTATATTTTACACAACAATGCCTCAAGGGTGAAAAACAACTTCAAAGAAAAAAAAATACAATATTGATGCACAATATTTAAATATTAATTTATAATCTGAATGCAGTCAAATAAAGCAAGAATGAAACACTCTTACATCTTGGTTTAGTCGATATGAGAGACCATGCAAGAAAACATGTATAGAAATAAGCTTTGTATTGCTGTGTGTTGTTTTAATTGCATTGTGCCATAAATATGTACCTTTGAAGAAGCATACTGGTTATGATGAGAAAGTACAACCCAACAGTCAAGTTCAGTCCACATTTTGCAGTCCAAAGAACACGACATAAAAAAATCTGTCGCCACTCCTGTATGAATTTATGAATTTAAGTTTAATCAGCTTGGACTTTTTATTGCAGCCTTCTGGGAACTTGTTTGTTGTTCCAACACTCAGTGAAATCCAATTCCGCTTTAGGCATCCAAACACATCATCTTAACTCTGTGACCCTCAGGTACAGCTGGGAAATAATCTGAACTGTTTATCATCCATCTCAGTTTGGTATTTCTAGTAAGAAGAATTGCAAACTTCTTTAGATTTTTCCAAGACATTGATAGAAACAAAGAAGTGGTTCCCTGCACAGCAAACTCATCGATTCAGGTGTCAGTCTTTTGTATAAACAAAAAATAAAAATTATTTTTATTGTATCAGAAAACAAAATTAGCACAAACAATCAAGAGATTTATTTCTTTCTAATTTAAAAATTAAAATTAATTAAAAAATGACATAACAAAAACAAGCCACAACAAAAGATCTAAAGCAGCTTTGTTTGATAAAGTTATACCTGAAAGTACAGTCACATCTATCTTTTAATATGTTTAAAGCTAATTTTAGTTAATCCAGTAAAACAAGGTGCAAACATAAGTGCTTTTCGAGCAGAAGTTCCAAGAACTAAATGTAGACTGAAAGGTCACTAGTTCCTGGTGAAAGTTCCTGCGGTCAAAAAGCACCTTATTAAATATGTTTTGAAGAGCTGTCTGCAGTGGATTAGTTTCATTCTGATTACGTCTTGTGACTGAAACACAGTAAGATTCGCGCTCTGTGGAGAAACAGCAAAGGGACGGCAAGGCTGCTGGGCAGACAGAACCAGAATGCCGACATCAGTGCGACACACCCTTCCTCCCTGTCCAATAAGTCCGAAGCATGCAGGGATGTGCAAACCAGAAGACCAACATAATTGAGGAACAAGAGCACGGTTATGAGGGAAATGTTGAGGAATGCCCTCTTCTTGGCTTGGGTGACCCGTTTCCTGTCCTTGAGCACTTCCCCCGGCCCGTGGCGGACGAGTGCAGAGAGAACAGAGAGGCTGCAGAAGAGGATGATGAGTAACCCGATGGCAAAGAACACATAAAATGGTGTGATGGGGAATGATGGGCTGAAATTAACTGAAAACATAACCATCAACAAACACAGTAACCAGATGCAGGCGATGCTGGTGTTCCTGACCATGATGCCTCTCTCTGTTTTCATCCTCAGGTAGATGACGGGATGAATGACCGCCAGGTACTGCTCCACACAGGTGAGGCACTGAAGCAACAGCCGTCCAAGGTAGACAAGGAACAGAATGTAAATTCCTGCTTCCATTGTACTTTGGGCTTCCAGAAAGTTGCCGCAGCAGTACAACAAACACCCGGCCAGACCGATGGGCTCCATGGCGACAATGTTGTAGGTGATGAAGTCGGAGTGGCTCACTGGTGTTTGACGCTGTTTCCACCACTGTTGGATTCCCATGTAGAGGATGAGGGTGCAGATAGGGAGGAGAAAGAGGAAGGAAGTGATGGAGAAAGTAGTGAAGATGACAGAGCTGGTAACGGAGCCATAGCACTTAAAGAACTGAGGGTATTGGAAGGATGGTGCGAGGGATAAGGTAAAGGGAAAAAAGAAGGAGAGATTGGAAGAATACGAGTTGAAAAACATTTCTTGATCAGGCCTGTTGAGGAAGAAGAAGAAAATGATAAATCTTTGAAATACTTTTAAGAGTAAATAAAGAATCACAGATTGTGGATACGGTGTCCTGGTGTTAAAAGTTATTTCATCTTATCTTGTCACTCTTTTTTTCATTTGCTATATAAAAATATTGGCTCACTTTGTTCAGGAAAAAGCAAAAAATACATTTACATTCCACAAAACCTTTGTGAAAATGCCTTTAAGAAAAGTCTGACAAGTAGACTTCAAATTTCTACTTTTAACATACAAATGTTTATTTGAAAAGAGAGGCAGACATTAAACGTTCCTTTCATGCCTAATGTTAGGTTCCTTTAATTTAGGGGTAAATTTAGCAACAAATGTAAAAACACCAACCTTTACTTTTGCAGATCTTTCTTTCTGTTGTGTCCCCGACAGCTGCTCACCTCTTCTACAGTTAGATTGTTCATCAGATGAATCATCAGTTTGTTTCACGCTTAAAACAATCTTTGTTGCTTTGCATGTAGCAAAGCAGACGAAATGTGGTAATAATAAATAATAATATTTCAGTAGGCAAATTTCTGTCTGTGATTCAGGGCACAGCCAAGTGGTAAAACAACCAGGTCTGTGGACATTTTTCATTTTGATGATGGATGACAAACTTTACATAGAGCTACAGCATCTTTCAACACTGATGTGTGCATATTCAAAATATCAAGAACTGAAGCTGTAGAATCAGAAACGTACAATTTAAGTTAGTCTAGGCTCACACTCAACCCTGCCAGGTTAGGCTTCACACCTAAGACAGATATCCCCTGTTGTTTTGGCCCCCAACTTGAAATATTTCTCCTCATCTAGATCCATTGACATATCCCAACTGCTTCGTCTGACATTCTCTTTACCGTCTTTCATAAATTCTGTCCAGGCACTCCAAATTCTCCCAGTTGTGAGACAGTTGATTGTGCCACAAACCCCTGACATCCTACTTCTACAAGAAAAATGCACACTTTACAACCTCACTATACTAAGTTTTTAGCAATTTATTACAAAATTAATTCCAATAAACAGAGGAACGACTATTGATGAGGAGACCGACTTTCATTAGGAACAGAACAGCTGACCCAGGTGCACCAGATCTGAGAGAATGTTACCAATCAGTTGTCCTTGCACCTCAAGGAAACATGTTAATTAGCAAAGCCAACCAAACTGAGTCCAATGCATTGTGAGGTGATGATTTCCATACATTTAAAGTCAAAGATCTTGACAGTAAATTAATTGTCTTTCCATGACCAGTTGACCAAATGCAAATGTTAAGTCTTTATTCAAATCAGTCATTTATCTGTCAGCTGTGCTCTATCCACACAGTCAGTAGTTATTCCTCATGTGGACAGATTCAACCATGTGACATCTCTGATGATGTACTCAAATCAGCAGCCATGGTTTATAGGACATTCTGTAAATCCAAATGAGCGTTTCTTGTTTTGGTCAGAAGTGTTCTCAGCACCTGTCCCACGAGACATCATGAGGGGCTGCAGCCAATCCCAGAGATACTGTTTTAATTTCACTAATCAATAAAGATAATAATGTTGTCTGTTTCAAGCATGCCCTGAGAAAATGGAAACAATTGATGTTATTGATTGAGGCGAGGTCAGCATGATGAGGACTCTCTCAGGACTCAGACTGTTTATACATATTTGAATATGTCACAGTAATTCATGTTGAAGCAATTTTTCTGTTTGCGATACAATCTCCATTTATAACTGTCAGATCCAATGAGCTTTTTATTCCAATTTGATAGAGTAGATATATATATATATATATAAAAAACACTGACGGGGCTGGTGTTCCCATCATAAAAGCACCCTGTCACCACGCTTAGATGTTTTCTAACTGACTTGGTGGATGATTCAGGAGGGGAAATCTACTGACTCAATAATTAGAGGTCAGTATTTTCATAATGGTTTTTTCTACTTATCTTAAAGCATAATAAAAATTGGTGCATAACTCTTTTAACATGAAGATAATAAGTTGTTGTATTAGATTAGATAAATAGAATCTTTAATCTAGACTTAAGTTTGTGACTTCTCTGGGAAAATTATTTTACCTTACTATGAACTGTGTTGAACTGTTAGAATTACAGATTTAAAACCAATGAAAATTGGAACGGGGAGCAAGTGAAAAAGAGTTTGATTATAGTTTAGAACAGGAAAAAAAGAAGGATAGATGGAAAGAAGTAGAAAGAAAAGAAAGAAAAAAGAGAGAAAGGAAAATGAGGGAAAAGAGAACATTGTTCTTTTGAACCAATTTATGGCATCGTCATGTTGACCCAAAAAACAAATGTCAAGTGTTTCTGCATCAAGTGTTCTAGAACAGGTTTCCTCCAACAGGAAAGAACAAGACATAGAAAAAATGTTAGTAAATATTAAATAATAATATTACAATAATATTAAAGTCACAATTTAACAAGAATGGAGCTGTAATGTTACAAGAATAAAGGCATGATGATGCAACGTCACAAGAATTAGGTGATAATGTTACAACAATAAGGTCACAGTGTTACAAGAATAAAGTCCTATTGTTGCAAGATTTAAATCACAGTATTACAGGATTAAGGTTGTAGTGTTTTGATATCAAAGTCATAATGTTACAAGATTAACTTATTGGCCGCCATTGACGTCTATAGATGTTAATTATACTTTTTTAATAGGGCAGGCAGAGGGACGGTCTGATGGAGCTTTTCTATCAGTATCAGGCTCGTAAATTACTATAGGTGGCAGCATTGCTCTCTTTGGATGGGAGATCAGCAGAGATATGAGAAGGAGATGACAGAGACAATGGTGAGACCTTGCAATTTGGAAAAGTTCAGGCAGCTCATACTTGTATGGGTTATGTGTCACGACTGGGAATCTAATAGAGCTAATTTTCTCTGTTGTTTGATCAAAAACAGATGTTTCTAGGGAAACCAGCCTGTGTTCTACCGCTGATTACTAATGAACAGAAAAAGGTAGTTTTGGTGTTTACATACTCATAGAACACAATATTCTGTGGGTCTTGAAAGATCAGTTAAAATGCTCTGAAACGACTGGCAGCCAATGAGTTAGTCATGTTGCAAGAATCAGAGAAAAGTCATTTTTATTGTAACTATTTTAGAGAGAATGTTTGGAAGGGAAACCTGCACCTATCCTGACTTAAATGAGGACTGTTCTCCAAGCATTATTAAAGGAACGCTTGTGAAAAATATTTTAACCTATGAAAAAACTTTGTTCAAGATAGGTTGAAGGTAAGGAATGCATGAGGTCAAACTGACCCTGAGAGATGAATGAGGTCACACTGATAAAGGTCATGTTTGCATGGATAAAGCATGAGGTCACACTGACAGTAAGAATAGCACGAGGTCAAACTGAAGATGAAATTCACTCTCTGTAATTGTTGTCTCTTTCAATTCCAGAAATGTCCAACAATTCTCCCACATCCAACGACTCCCTTCCTCATTCAAACCTTTCCTCAGTCAACCTCCCTTTTCCCAGGTGCCTCATCTCCAGACCGAGCTCTTTGATGTACTTTGGATACTACGTGACACATATCCTCCTCATCTTCCCGCTCTGTATCCTTGTTCTCTACCAGGGTTTTGAACGTTGGCGGCAACAGCGCTCCACCGCCACAGTGTTAGTGATGAGTCACTCAGACTGTTTCACCTATCACATCACTGCCATGGAGCTGATTGGTGTTGTTGGACTCATCCTCTGCAGCTGTGGCGTTTTTACAGATCATATAAAAACATATTGGATAGGGTACTGCCTATACTCCATCCCCTGGTATGGAGAGTTGTTTATTAACATCCTGACCTGTGTGGAGCGCTTCCTGGCTGTCTTTCATCCCGTCATGTATTTAAGCCTGAGGCACGAGAGAGGGGTTCGGATCAGAAATATGTGTATGGGATGTGTGTGGCTGTTTTGCTTTGGAGAAGTAGGTCTACTCACTTTAAAAAGAATTTCTGCTAAAGTGGATACTTTCATCTTGACTACCTGTTTGGTTATCATCTCTTTCTGCAACCTTGCTGTTCTTTGTTTTCTGATTCGTCCAGGACCAGGTCAGCAAGGCGGTGACAGAGAGAAAGTTGATCAATCGAAGCAGAAGGCTTTCTTCACTATTTTTGCAATAACGGCAGTGCTGCTTGTGAGGTGTGTTTGGAGTTTGACTTGGGCTTCTTTGTTTGTGTCCGAAGCTAATCAGTGTTTGATAGTGGCCAGTGGTGTATGGTTCAATCTTCCCAGCAGTCTTTTGTTACCTCTTTTGTTTCTGCAAAGATCAGGAAAATTAGGGTTAGGAAGGAGCACAAAATGAGGATGGAGAATTTTGCAATGTTCTGTCTTTCAATTCTTCTGTAACTATCCAGTGATTGTTGACTCACTGAGCAGCTGTTTCATTTTTTTATTCAAATACTGGGGGCAGACTGCGTTACTTGGCACTACGCAACCATTTGAAGTGCATAATCAGGAACAGCAGCACATGAGACAGAAGATCCAAGAAACATTGGTATGGTTGGTGTACTTGTGACTTTTTTTAGTCCTTTTTTAAAAAATTGGATGGTGAATTGACTTTAGTTCAATGAAATAAAACAATGTACAGTGAAACTCAGCTACTGTGTTGCTCTTTCATTATAAATGACCAATTAATTCAGGGCTATTTCCTCAATCTTTCCATAAGTTATGTTATGTAGTGCCAAAAACATAATGACTTTTCAAAAAAGGAAGCACTGGGTTGCACCATTTGGCATGAGCTCAAACAGCGTATTTCAATGTTATTTCCAATTAAGGACAGTTTAAGCTCTACTCTACATTAACTCTAACATTTAAAGTGCTGTACCAGCTGAGATAGATTCAACTTGGGCATAACTTAAGTCTTGAATCTTACACCTAGCACTGTGCATAAAGAGCTAAAGACCTAACCAAGGAGTTTTACAGTCTAGACCTGACTAAGGAGTTTCTGGGCCTAGACCTGATGAAGGGGTTGTGGTGTCTACACCTAACCAAGAAGTTTTTGTTCTCAGACCTAACAAAGGAGTTTTAGGGCCTATTGTCCAGCCAAGGAAATTTAGGGGACAGGATAGAACTAACCAAGGCATTTGGTGCCTAGGTAAGTCCAAGGATATTTAGGGGCCTTAAGTTCACCAAGGAGTTTTAAGGCCTAGACCTAACCAAAGAATTTTGGTGTCTACATCTGACCAGTAAGGGATTTAGACTTGACTAATGTGTCTTGGGGTCTGGACCATACCAATGAGTTTTTGTGTCTAGACCTGACCAAAGTACCAAATTGGCACCCTGGCAAATTGCACCCTGATTTAAGTGTTTTTAGTAATAACTAAATTACTTTATTGAAAGTGTAATTCAGAGATTTCTGACTTGAAACTAATGTCTGGCTTTCAGTTTTCAACTTTTTACATTGTAAACGATGTTTGAGAAACAAGTATTGGTAGCTCAAATCTTGTTGATGAGATGTCCAACTGAATTTATCCCTGTCAACTCACATTTGTCAAATATGCAATGAATCAGGTGCTTATTCAAATCATGCAAGAACACCTGTGTACACTCCTGTTATTCAAATATAACTCATTTAAGCAAAACTTTTGAGTGTTGTAATTTCACAAGACGTTCAGTATCTGGCAGTATCAGTATCTGAAAACTACTCACCAGGTGAGTGTGTACTATTTCCAATGATTTTTTCTTTGTTTTCGTTTTTGGTTTGTCAACAGTTGATAGAAATCAATATTGGATTGTAGAAGTAATTAAGCCCTGATTGTATTTCAAGTAAGGCAGCAGTGATTTTGAATCCATGAATGGTCACTAGAAAAGATTACACCAAATAAATAAAGGAAAAACTGCATTTATGTACAATTTTGTTTGTTTTGTATTTTTTGCTGAAACTTACTTAAAGATGGATACACGGTGTACCCGGGATAGTGTGCTTTTTATGTGAAGATAGATAATTCTGATCATTTCTAATTTATTTGGAATACACCCTGAATAATGTTGCATTCAAAACAAATACTTTTTTTAAAAAAACTGTTTTTTTTGTTGTTTATGTGTGTGTACTCACTTAATTTGCCTGAATAACTCCTCAAAGATGAGTTTCACTTAAAGGCAATTCCTGTCTATCACCAGTTTCTGTTCCTGTTACACCCTTTGCTTGTAGTTCACAGAAACTTTTGGCAACCAGGCATAGTCTACATTTCTCAGAGCCAGATGTCTTTGCTTGTTCCCTGATAGACTAATCATAAGGCTCATGCTCGCAGGTGTTTTAAAGTGTAGTTATACTTTTGAGGAGTTGCTGATTGAGCTATGTGCATACTCAAGTTGATTTACAGGCCATTTTCTGCAGGTTAAACCAAGAAATGGATGTTACAAATGAGCCATGTCGTGCGTCTTGATATCTGCTCGTCTGGAGATCAGTGAAGTTTCTTTCTTTCTCTCTTTTCTCTAGATATGTCGTCAAACTCTTTCTTGTCCTCCAACGATACCATCCTTCATCAAAGTCTTCCCATCATGGACTGCTTCCTTATTAAACCAAGCTCCATCATCTACTCGTCTTTCAGCATCACAAACAACCTCCTCATCCTCCCTATCTCAGTTCTCGTCCTCTACCTGGGATTCAAAAAATGGCAGCAACAGCACTCATTCTCTATGATGATGAGTCACTCGGACAGCTTCACTTACCTCATGGTTATCACAGAGCTGATTGGTGTGGTCGGTTTCATCCTCAGCTGCTGTGGTATTATGTCAAACCATTACTTTACATTTAGAATGGGATACTACATCACTGCCTTCTCCTGGTACGGAGAGACTTTCTTTCACATCCTGACGTGTACAGAGCGATACCTTGCTGTTGTTCATCCCATCACATATCGAAACCTGAAAAGCCAGAGAGAGATCAAAATCAGAAGTGTCTGTAGTGGTTGTGTTTGGCTGCTTTCCACTGTAGGAACAGCTGCAATGTTATCAGACAACATTGCCACAATAGTGGGTATCAGTGTGTCCTTTTCCGCTCTGGTCTTCATCTCCTTTTGCAGTTTTTCTGTTCTCTTTATACTGATTCGTCCAGGACCAGGGGAGAGGGGTAAGGTCGACAAATCCAAGCAGAGGGCTTTCTACACCATTGGGGTGATACTGGGCGTGTTGCTGTTACGAATCAGTTGGAATATTGTTTGGTTTGGTGTTTGGACTCTTGGGAAAGCCTCATGTGTGATCAGTATGTCTGGAGTTTGGTTCAATATACCATGCAGTCTGGCATTACCTCTGCTTTATGTTTACAGAGAAGGAAAGTTTCCATGTTTGAAGAAAATACCAAATGCAGACAACAAGACATGAGTGTCATTAAACAAGGTTGATCTCAACTAAATTGCAGGGGGAACCATGATTTAACCAAAAAAATATAAGTCAGTAACTGAACCTTGAGTTTTTGTCCTGTGTGTTGAGTTTCTGTTTAGACTTTCAACTAACAAGTGTGAATACTTTATCTCTTTCTGTGTTTGAATGAGCTGTAACCTAAAACTGGAGCTTATTCAAATCAGAACACCTGTCAGACTGTTTGTGCCTCTTACTTTCTACACCTGGAAAGTCATTTCTTCTGATTACCGCAAGGATGCAAACATTTGGCTTCTGTTGATCCATCTTTTCATTATTAAGAGTATGCAAGGGTTAGTTGAGATGAACAGTTGAAACAGTTTTAAGAGTGATCTTTTAAATTTCCAAATTATTTACAAATTTCATGTTCTTACATTTTTTATTATCATATGTAAGATTTAACATTTTCTACAAATGTAAAATTACTTTCGACAAACTGAACAGCTTGAAAATGGGCGGATGTTAAAGGTTGAACAATGTTATCACCTATCAAGAAAAACATCAAATAAAAACAGATTTTTCAACAAACCATGTTAATGGAACTTTTTAATGAAATCAACATTCATTCCAGTCAACTACCACAAAAACAGAAGTCACTTTTAAACCAAAACACAACTAACATATACATTTTAAAGAAAAAAACACTAAAATTAATACACTAAACATTCCTACTGACTCTGCTTTGGTTTCTTTATATACATCCTGATTATATACAATAATTATTCTACATATATCTGCAAATAAAGATAATACAATGATTTTAAACATTTTTATGTTCTCATTTTTAAACTAGATGTTCCCTGACTGTCCTTTCTTTGGTAGTTTTATCAATAGTGGATATGACTAGCTAGTAACATTTGACATTGCTATAAAAAAAAAAATAAAGCAATAAAGGAATATATAAAATATAATAAAAACGATGACAGAGGATAAGCGCCATTCTTTCCATAACATTACTACTTTTATCTTGTATCATACCCACTTTAATCTCGTAACATTACAATTTTTTTCTACTAGCATTTCAAATTTAGTTTTTTCACAGTATGATTTTTGTCTTGTTACATTAAAAGTCCAATCTACTAACATTACAATTTAAATCTCACAACATTCCAACTTTAATCTTGTAACATTTTGACTATATTATGTTACTGTGGCCCTGATCCTTTGTCATTAAAAATATTTTATTCAAACATATAAAAGTGCAGTGCCCTAAACTAATAGCAAGTAGTTAACAATTCTACAATTTCATTTAGCAGACATTTTGTCCAAAGTGACGTACAACTTTGCCTCTCCCCAGCAAGCATTTAAATCAGCAAATTACACCAAAGACAAATAAGAATTTTCTACATTCGTAACAGGTTCTGTTACAAGATATTTCACTTCTGTCCGAACTTACGCTCGGCTTGGTCTCTTGTTGTTCTTACAACGCGGTGATTTTCCTGCTTTCTGCAGAAAGAGCAGAGGCAGTACCAGACTGCTTGGAGAAGAGAGCCAAATGATGACCAACCACACATGACACCTTTCAAGTGCGTTTTTTTGTAGTGAGTTGGATATAAAAACAGAAACTATATTGCCCCCAAACATCAACAACAACACTCCCAGTATGGCCGTTATTGTGTGGAAAGCTCTGAGCTTTGAGTGGTCAAGCTGCCGTCTGCTGCAACTTTTGTCCCCTGGCCCCCGATGAACCAGAACACAAAGAACATGAAGACTGCAGAGAGAGATGATAAATACAGCGGATGAAAGGAAACAAACATAATAGATGGTAGCAAAATTGATTTGGTTTGAAAGGTACATGGCTGCTGTCCATAATGAGATCAGCAACCAGACACAGCAGATAGTGATGTTTCTGATCCTGATCCCCTTGGCTGTCCTCAGGCTCAGGTAGGTTATGGGGTAAACAACTGCCAGGTAGCGCTCTAAGCAGGTCAAGACGTGAAAGAACATTCAAGCAGATAAGTTGAAAGCAATAAAACACATGCCAGCCAACATCATACTTAAGAGGGGAGTCCATGAACCAAAAAAGCAGAGTGCTGATCCAAAGACACACAGCAACTCTATGACCGCCATGTGAAAAGTGAAGAAGTCAGAGTGGGTCATCGTTGCACCAGAGCCCTTCTGCTTCCACTGTTGGAAACCCAAGTAGAGGATGAAGATGAAGAGAGGAAGGAGGAGGAAGTTAATGATGGCAAAAGCTGTGAAGCCGATACCAATGTGGGTGTTTAAGCACCTGTACAGTAGCTCAGAATCATTGATAGAGAGGATAGAGGGGAAATGAGAGGCATTGCTGTTGGACGAGTTGGTTGGCATGACTTTGGGCAAAGGGTGGGGATAGAGAGAGAAAAGGGCAAGATAAAGAGTTAGAACAATTTAAAATATAAATTAAATAGCTAAGAGTCTACTGACAAACTAAGGGCTGTTAAGAGCTAAATGCTAAAATGCTAAAAATTTGTAACCTCTCAGATATGGTCTGGGGATGACAAAGCTACAAAGCTTAAAACTCTTATTAAGACAAAGTATTTATAGTTCCATCTATGGTACTGTTATGGTTTTAAAAAATAAAATCATGACAGTAACAAAACATCAGAAACATTACTATCTAATTCAGCATTGTTTTATAAAATTTAGATGCACTGCGTTTTCTTGAAAGTTATATCAATTTATCATACACTCACCTGATCACTTCAGTTTTACTACTAACTTCTCTGTCCACCGCATAAATGTTCATCACTGTGTGTGTCGAGCTGGCTTTATTCATTTTTTTTTGGTATGTTGTCTAACCAAAACAAATCCCTTGATCACTTTGCATTCCTCTTGATTTGTAGTTTTAGTGTAAAGTAAACATTTCCATCTCATTACGTATCCTTCCATGACCTCGCTCAAAGGCATGTAACCACTGGTAGTTTTATGATGTATATTCAAAATTGTAAATCAGTAAGTATCTTTGGTCTTTGGACATGTTCCTGATTTGGAGCCGTTAACAATTATTGGGTGGACACAGTAATTGTTAATATTACAATACAGGAAGTTTTATTTTGACATTGCTTGGAGATTCCAACTGTTGTCTGTTGGCCAACATTTTTTGTATGTTTCTCTTCTAACAAACATTTGAAATAACATGGTGGCCGAAAAACTGGGAGGATCTCAAAGCTAGGGTTCTTATGGATTTATTTAATTTATTTTATTGGTAAAAACAAGGTGACAGTTAAAGCAACTAATGCTCAACTTCTCTGTCCTTTATTGTGTCAATGCAGGGTCCTAGGGAAACCTTACAGAGACCAAAAATGAAGAACTAAAGTTGAGGACGAGGGTTTTCAAATACACCAGCCTGAGATTAGCGAAAATTCTGTGTTATAAATCAGCTGCTCCAAAGCTATCACATGAACATTAGAAAGCTTAAAAATGAAATATAACAGAGTTGGTGATGCCCTATTCTGGTCCTTGCACTGTCGCAGCATTGCTCTTACAACAAAGTAGTTTTTCTGCCCGATGTAAAAACAGCAAAGGCAGAACAACACTGCTGGGGAGGGTGAACCAGTAGGAACCTTTGAGCACGAAACATGGATTTGCACCGATTGAAACAATATATAAATATGTCATCAAGCAAGTTAGAAGCCCAACAAACTTCAGGAGCAGAGCTCCCGATACAGCCATGATGGCTTGAAAAGCCCTTTGCTTTGATGGGTCAACTCTCACAATGTCTCCCCCCTTTTCTCCTGGCGATGGATGCCTGAGAGCCCTGAGGACAGACAGACTGCAGAAAGAGCTGATCAGCAGGGAGAAGGCATAAAACATGAAAAAAGGGATAACAGCAATATCAGGTAAGTGGATATATGCCAAATACAGCCAGCCAAAACTCAACAGCCAGATGCAGCCAATGCTGAAATTCCTGATCCTGACCCCTCCAGACTGCCTTAGGGCCAGGTAGATGATTGGTTGAACAACAGCCAGGTAGTGCTCAATGCAAGTCATGCAGTGGAATTTAGTCTGTCCGGGAAGGACTATGGAAAATACATAAAACCCAGCCATGAATACCTTCTCATTTCTTGAAAATTCAGCAATAAAGTAAAGGCCAGATCCCAGCAGAGTTAAAAACTCCATCACCACAATGTTGTAGGTGATGGCATCGCAGTGGCTTGTAGCTCTTGTCAAAAAGGTGGATCGTTGCTGCCTCCATCTTTGGAATCCAACATGGACAACAAGGATAGAGAGAGGGAGGATGAGGAGGAAGTTGGTGACAACAAAGGAGTGCATGATGAGGGATCCAGCTGATGAATATAAGCAACTGAAGGCGCTGATTGATGTTCTGTTGACATTGAACGACATGAGTAGAGACTGAAGAGTCCTGAAGAAGTAAAGGAAATTTGAAAAATCTAAGCATGATGAAAGAGAATGATCACTGTTGTATTTCTAAATATTTTACAACTGTGAGCAAGGCAAGGCACATACTGGGTGACTTTCAGATCTAAATTGCCCTGAATTGATTATCCCAAAGACTGACTTAAAACATGTTCTTGTTTGGATGAGGAACATTTTTTGGGTAGATATCTACAGTTATTTTTTTTCAATCCTGGCAGCAACTGTTGGCAGCCGCTTGGACAAAGTGTCCTGTCTTTTTGGCATCTTCTTCCTGGCCAATATGATGTCTGATAGCAATGGTGATAGGACGAGTCAAACTCAATAAAGGACAGATAATGGTGATGTCTTGTTCCTGTATTCTTTCACCTCAAAGCCTGAGACCTTAAATGTATCCACTATGCAAACTGACCTTGACAGTCTGACTGGAAACCTGGGTCAGCATTAAATCATGAACCAAACCTAACAAAGACATGTTTGTGTCAGTTCACTGAATCCTGAACTGTAACATAATTAAGTTTTTTCAACAATGATTTAGAATAAACTTCTACAATATCTATAGATTTAAAAATGTTTGCATTTGAAAAATTAAAAACTGGCAGAAAATAGGCCAGACTACAGAAAACTAGAAGGTCATGATCAAATGCATTTTCTTTCTCAGTCATTATGAGCTCTAAGTCAAGTCATGTCTCTGACTACTGGAGGAGGGAAATCTTGTTTTCTGCAAATAATGGGGTACAGTATGTAATTATTACAAGAACAAAGCTTGTTTTCCCAAGATGACGACAATTTTGTGGCAATCTAAAAATCAAACTAAAAGTAGTAGATTAATCGCGATCATTAGCCAGAACACAACATACCAAGTGAAGCCTATTTATGCACTGCTCTGAGCTTTTGCTAGGTTATTAAAAGCTCAGCTAATGACGAACAATAACAGTCAACCTACTGATTTCATTTTTTGACCACCAGAAAAAAAAATTCAATGAGACAATATTATGGAAAAAAAGATTCATTTTCTTAAGACAACAAGAAAAAGAAGTATAGATTTCTTCAAAACAAAGGAAAACAGAGAACATGAAATGTATAATTACGACATTTCAGGGTTTCTGTAACAAAGACTTAAAATTTCACCTAAATGTAAATTAATTTTCATCTTTCAACCCACAACAGACTCACAAGATATTCATCAAATAAATGTTTAAGTATGTATCTGGATTAGATCAAATTTCTATCTCAGACTGGACAAAGATATGTAATTTTTAACTTTTTATGGGTAAAATTAGTCATCTGAATTAGTTTCTTTGAGAAGAAGAACAAGTAGGAAAAATGACCAAAGCTTTTAAGAGGAACTTTGGATGAATCTTTCGACTATTTAATGCTGTTTGTTTTCATTTTACGAACACAACCCTCTATATGTGCATAAAGGTAGAACTGCTGATGATTAATTGATATCAAACTGTATTAGGTTTATAAAGAAGCATTTCTGAGTCTAAAAGGCTCACAGGTTAAAAGAACCATTTTTACATTATGTAACAGATCTCAGTACCTATACGCTGTTTGCGGATCATTAGGTTCACATATAAATATATCTAGGTAACAAAACAGGACCCACCTTGATTGTCTCTGTTTCTTGCAGTGCTTCTGCTACACAGCTGGGCTGCTTCAATACAGGGGATTGATGATTGATGTGTGGAGTGTACGTTTGGAGGGTCTAATGTACAGGACATTTGAATTCTTTCGGAGTCACATAATCAATCATAACAATTCCTCTTTTGATGTCTTCGGGTTATAGGGAAATTTTCTCTCTGAATGTTTTTTGCGCTGTGGTTTCTCAGAGCAGCGCAGAGAGCAAAACAACGATGTGGTTTGGACACACTGAACAATGAAAATGTGCTGAATCACCATGTCTGTAACCACAAGTCTGATGTGTGTAGAAAGGTCAGTAAATCAGATTTACTAAAATAATCTTAGAGTAAAAATGCTGACACCTGGTGGCCGTTTTTTAAATCCTTCAATTTCAAAGATAGATGCATTATTTCAGCAATTTATGTATGAAATTAATGTATGAAAGTTTAGTGCCCCTTAAAATAGAAACACAAACAAGAAAAAAAAAAAGGTTTTCTGTGACCTGTATCTGCACACTCAGATTTGAATACATTCAGTCAGACATTAATCCCATTAATGAATTTGAATTCCCTGTTTCTGTGTTTGAATTCTGGGCAATGTTGGTCGAAAAAGATCTCAAGGACTGAAAAAATGATTGGTTCTTCTGTAGGAATGTGTGCCTCTTCTATGCAGAATTAATCAGAGTAGAGATATGGTTCAGATGTTTTAGAAAGTGAAATCAGCAGCATAACAGACTGTTTGCTGATTCAGAATTCTGACATTTATGACAGTGGAGCTGATTATGTTTAGGACTTCATATAATTTCACAAGATGCTTGTTTCTCATTTATGTTTGCTGCTCTTCAAACTAGCAATGAAATAACATGCTTATCTACGGTCCTCGTGTTAAAAGAAGTGACTATAATATTTGCCTAAAAATAAATGAACTGTAAACTATTACAAGTCTGAGATGGCTTTGTAACATGCAAACTTTGACATGTCTGATTCAAAGCACACATTTCCACTCAGTTAAATTTTCATTCTCTGTATACGTGGACGTCCATTTTGGGATGTGCCTGGCTCGGACACACAGCTTGAGGAAAATTAAAAAACAAACAAACAAACAAGCAATGGTGAGTATTATTTTTACATCTGCACAACTGTTTCTTTATTGAAGATTATTTTCATCAATTATTTTTTGTATAAAGCACACTGAAAAAAATTCTGATGTGTCTGCATTAGTATTCAAAAAGCTGTTAACAGTAGCATCCTAAAGCGAATAAGTTTGCTCCTTTTGTCAGTTATTGGCTATCAAAAAACTCCTAGTTTCTTATGCTAGTGTCAAGTTAAGTGAAGACTTTCAAAATCATACAGTAGAAAACATTTTAATTGAAAAGCCTTTAAAAGTACTGACCATTAGATGTTTTATACAAAGTAAATATCTCTAGATTTCTTAAATTTCATCCCAGATATGAACCAGTATTGTGACTTTGATCTTTGAACCTGAAACAACGGGTTGCAGTGCCAATCAGTGGTTGAAATACTGATCATTTGATAGAATATTGGATATTATACTTTAAGTTTGTGCTTTTACCATTGCTGAGTGCGCTGCATAACTAAAGCGTTTCTTTTTAGCAGTTTTAAATGTGTTTAATATTTAAAAAAAATAAAGTTCTACGATGATGCTGTTCTGCTGCGGTTGACATGGATCACGATACATGTCTATTTTGGGGCTTATAACAATTGTTTCCATTATCTTGAGTCTGTTTGTATTTTATTTTGAAATTGAGCTGACGTAGCATGCTTTCTCTCGCCCGACATCCTGCCCGGGTTGATCTTCTTTGTTCAGTTTGACGCCTGCTAGCCATAGGACCCATCAGAAATAGATCCAGCAAATTTCTACAGTACAGCAAAGAGGATAGATGGTCCACAGACAAAGCCAAAATTAGCATTAACTACAACAGGATCGTTCTCTTTTCTTTTTTGTTCTCTTTTGTCTCCCTTTTCTTTAGGCCTCCAACACATCACACAATACGTCCTTTTCCTCTGATGCGGCCATTGATTCTTATACCCGCATCATTACCCTCTGCCTTGACGACAGAGTCAGCAATCTGATCTTCACCATCACCACCTTTCTCCTTGTCCTCCCTCTTTCCATCATCACTCTGTTTCTGGGTCACCAGCAGTAGCAGAGGAAACAGTCTACTCCAACCAATCACTCGGACTTTTTCACCTTCCACTTGGTGGTGATGGAGATGATCCACATATTGGCGTCTGGCGGTTACTGTGTCTGTGTCTACATTGATCACAGGATGATGAAGATCATGATGTCTCATTTTTTCTACATGAGCTCATGTGGACAGATATTCTTTCATACCCTTACATGTGTGGAGCGTTACCTGGCTGTCGTTTTTCCCATCACCTACATGCACACCAAGAGATCATTATTTGTTTAAGCCTTATAAGGCCTCACCATGTTGAGCCCTGACGCTAGGCACCAGCAGGAGGTTCTCCCTGAGGTTCTCAGTCTGAGTTGGTTCACATGGCTCCAACATGCCAGAGATGTACTTTATCTCTAAACTATGAAGAGACTTGTAGAAAAGCAGAGCTGTTTTAAAGTCTATTCTCTGAGTAACAGGAAGCCAGTGCAGAGACCTGAGCATTGGACTAATGTGGTCGCATTTCCTGGTTCTGGTCAGAACTTCAGCAGCATCATTCCAAATGAACAGCAGCTGTCTTACTCTAGATATTTCCATAATCAGCAATACAAATTCCAAAAAGAGTGCATAACAGCAGCTAAACTTCCCCCCGTCCAGCTGACTTGATTTGGCCTTGCAATCTGACCCCTGAACCAAACTGTACATTTGCTTACAGAGATTTTGAGCAGAGAGTATCACTTTAATAGCTTTGAGATATGCAAAATAAAATCCCACAGACTGTCTGCAGCCCATCTTCATAAACGCAAATTCTTCAAAAACGAACAAACCCTTACACGATAGGGTGAGAGTATAAAGAGAGGGGAGATATCAGCCGACAAAAAGTTCAGCTTTAGCCACAGAAGACGGAAGTTCACAACCATACACGACTGAAAAGGTGAGTTACACTTCTTTGAGTTTATTGTTCTGTTTCAGGAAACAAACAACTAAGGACGTTCACTGCCTTGTTTCTGAAAATGTATTGCACCGTCAGATATTTTCGGATTTTGCAATGACTTATACCGTCAGTCAGTCAGTTCATACATCCAGATCATCAGACAAATTTAAAGGGTGTTGCACTCATTTCTAGGCTAAAACTCAAATTTGGAGTTTTAAAGGGATTTATTTATTAACACATGATTTCTGTTTGTGTCTTCTCTCTTGTCCCCACCTTCCTCACATTTTCATGTAGCTATGTATTTCAAGTCTTCCTCCAACTTTTCCCTTCCTCTCCCAGAATCTTTGAATTCCTCCCTCTATCCTGGAACAATCACCTGCTTTAACAACAGATTAAGTATATTCAGCTTCGCTGCCTTCTTCATCACCAACATCCTGCTCCTGATGCCTCTCTGCATCCTCATCATGTGCCTTGGTATTCAGCAGTGGAAGAAACAGCGCTCATCTCCCACCACAGAAATGAGTCACTCTGATGTTTTCACCTACCACACGGTGGCCATGGAGATGTTTGGAATCTTTGGTTGTGGGCTTTGTTGTTTTGGCCTCTACTTTATCGAGTCATGGTTGATTTTGGTGGGTATTTACTTTTTCACAGCAAGCACCAATGGAGAAATTTTCTTCCACTTCCTCACCAGTGCAGAGCGCTACCTGGCTGTTGTTCATCCAATCCTCTACCTGGGCCTCAAGAAAAGGGGCGGCGTCAGGATCAGAAACATCATAACTGGGTGTGTTTGGCTGCTCTATCTTGGATTGTTTGGTCTCGTCAAGCTGGCAGTAAATTCTAGCACCATTCCATTCTTGTGTCTGGTGTTGCTCGCCATAGGTGCGATCTCGTTTTGCAGCCTGTCTGTTCTGTTTGCTCTGGTGCGTCCAGGGCCAGGGGAAGGGGCCGAGAACCGTGGAAGGGCAGACAAAATGAAGATGAAAGCTTTCCAAACCATCACAGTCATATTAGGAGCTCTGCTGTTCAGGTTTGGGGGTCAGTTCCTTGTGCTTGTAATTTACACTTTCACTAAACTGAGTGCGCAAGTAAAATGTGGTCTACTGGTGTCGGGGGCCTGGTTTCACCTCCCAAGCAGTTTGGTGTTACCGCTTCTGTTTCTTCACAGAGTAGGAAAACTAGTGTGTTGTAAGAAAAGCACAGAATGAGCATTGGAGTAAAGGAGCTTAAAGAGGGTATACAGACAATATCCATCAACGCTTTAGTTCTGACATCTGGTTTAAAAATCATTCCTTTTTTAAAATTAAAGTTGTAAAATTATGACTTTAGAGTCTTAATGTTGTGAGTCTTAAGTCCTGATGTTGAGTTTAAAGTGGTTATGACATTCAAGCTATACTGTTTTGAGATTAAAGTCTTGATAAAGTGATAAAAAAATATAGTCAATCAGTACGTTTAGATGCAGCTTCAGATATTGGACTATGAGCTTAGTCAGTGCAAGATCGGACTATTAAAATGCATGTAAACACGATAGCTGGACTGAAGACAGACTGAGCATAGCTCGACTGACACACCTAGATAATTTGGTTGCTATTGGGCTGCAGTTGGATTCGGCAGGACTCAGCAGGTCTCAGTAAGCCTTGGCATTCAGCCAAAAGAAGAACCATGACCATGATAAATAGGGCTGCTGCTGTCATACAATCTGTAGCTCCAACACAACAAACACAGACAAAGTTAGACCCCCCCACCAGGACTTTACGATTGAGCTAAGACCTTAGCTGGACTGCTGCGTGCATGTAAACATACTGAATGTTATGAGATTGAAGTCGCAATGTTACAGATTTAGGGTCTTAACTTCACAAGTTTAGTAGTTATGTGACAGGATTTTAGTTGTAATGTTATGAGTTTAAATTCATAATGTCATTGGTTTAAAGTCGTAATGTGACAGGATTCAAGTCGTAAAGTCACAAGTTAAAAGTCATTATGACGTTAAAGTTATACTATTGTGAGATTAAAGTCTTATTACTAGATTAAAGTCTTAATGTTTTAAGTTTAATATTTCAATGTTATGAAATAAAGTCAATAATATTGCAATCTAGGAGTAAGATTTGGAATAATTTGCCCACCGAACTAGTTTTATTGAAGCTTGGTCTTGTCTAGATGTGTTTAGCGTAACTTAAATTCTTATTATCTCTGAAAGTCCAATGTGTTGATTCATGTTATTTTTGTTTGTTGTAAAGTAAAATGACTATATCAAACCTCATACAGCTGATGAAGTGCATACATTAATACATTAATAATTTACAAATGTTTACGAGTTCAGTGTTTTCGTTTTTGGCTCTTGAAACGTATTCACACATATTTGTCTTGATAACTGTAGGCTCATGAGAGCTCAACTGTTTGAGTAAAGGTCGCTGAAACACTGTTCATTTAAGCCATTATAACAGGAAAATGACTGAGATTGTGCAGGTATGGAAATGAACAACATAGAGAGACAGGTGTTCTAGTCCTATTGACTTTGATTTGAATATGCTCCAGTTTTAGGTTACACATCATTTGAATCAACTTTGATGGACAGATGGTGTGATGAATAGTCTGGACATTTCCAAGCAGCACTGTTGGTTTATAAATACATTTGTCAGCATATATAACTGATTTGAGGTTAAAGGTGGGATTATACAAGTCAGTGAGTCTTATTAAAAGTGCATCAGTCAATTTGTTTGATGTAATTCAAGATACGATTGATTTAGAGAAGGTGCTCGGTACCAAGACACAAATTCATGTGAGAATAAATGTCTCTAGTTTACCTCCCAGTGACTCAGAACATGAATAAAATATGCTCCATCCAGACGATGCACTATTCTAAGCATTCAACTGAGTTTAATAACCCTGAAGTACAAAGTACCAACATAAGTTAAACATAGTTGAAACCCTATTTTATAGAAGGGTCGCAATTCTCTAATGTCAGTCTCTAAAATGTACATACTCTTTAATATTTCTGACATTTTGTCCTGAGGGATATCATAACTTAAACACAGGTGCTCAAAGCTGATTTGAATGAGAACCATGCTTAGTACACATTCGAATGACATATTCAAATCAGGGTTTTGGATCATTTTGAATGCTTTGCTTAAAATGAAAAAAGAAAAACAAAAGCTGTACAACTGAGTTTAAAGGATACATAAAGTAGACAGATTGTCCAAAAAGTATGAGTACTGGTATCATCACCCCGCCTCAATCAGTCCCAAATAATGCATGCAAAAATTGATGATATCTAAGTGTTTTGTTTTGGGAACAAAAGATTTAGAGCTACCTCTTGTAAATGGCTAAACTACAGCTCATAATCACCAAACTATTAAATTAAAATAGGTCTATCTAGGTAAAATAGGTCAATCTCTTGATGCTACTAGCCATGTCACTTCAGTGTTTGTCTTTTAGTTTCAATGCTAACAAAACATTAAAATAAAGTGATATTCTCCATTCTATAAACAGATCGTCAGTTGACTTCTCCATATTTTTCTTTCACAAAATCGCTATTACAAACAAAAATCTAGTCCATAGTGGCTCCATTCCACAGTACATTCTATTCTATGCCATGAGCAATGAAACTATTTTTGATACTAGGAGCACTGAACTTCATGTTGATTTGATGTGCAATGGAATTGTTGAGTCCGACAAAAATCTTTTCAAGGACTTATGATAGATGTAGCTTCAGCTGACAAAAACAATAAAACAGGGCAAGAAATCTGAATTATATTAAGTGGTTGATGCATTTTTTCAATGTCTTCATGAAAAATTCAAATGGGAAACTCTTAATTGCCTTGTTAATCTGTCTTCATTCGAGTCCTTGATTTAAGTTAAGAAAAACACTGTCCCTCAAAATAGCACTGTTTTACAGAAAATTTGCCTTCTATAGGCGGACACGATAAATACCACATTCATTGTTTCATACACGCAAAAGGCCCACAGCTCTTCACTGACATCTGGACAAGATGGCACTGTCCATCACTCAGATCTTGAGCACATTCAGAGGAAGATCAGAGATAAGGTTGGTATACTTGTATACTTTAATTTAACGATATAAATTTTGTGATCATTTTCTTGATAAGGTGGGGTTTAGGCTATCTAAAATGAAATCTAAAAATTTGTGAAATTGGAAATTATCAGGACTAAAAATCTTAATCCCTTAATTCATGTTTTCATGCCAGATTACTGGATATGGGAAATAGAAGTCCTGACATGCAGTCCTTGTAGAAACACATTTCTCAGTTTTCAGATGACAATATCAGCAGGGTACAGCATTTATGCATCTCAATACATTTATATATTTAAAAAAATATATATTTTTGGTTTTGGAACTGCTGCCCTGAGATTTTTGTTCATTTGTGACTTTAATTTTTTTCATTTTGATCGCCACTTAATTCTTATGTATTAATAATAAATCTAAGTTATGCTTGTTGTGTATGATGTGTATTTTATATGGGTCAATGTGTGGATTTGTTTTTAACACCAAAGGGCAACCTTATGTTAGGGTGTGATCAAATTTTTGAAAAAAAAAAAAAAAAAAAAAAAAAAAAAAAAAAAAAAAAGGATTCAAAATACAAAAGCCCCCGAGCAAAAAAAAGCATGTTTATTTTAAGTTTCATTACATTGTTTGGGGCACCATTATCATGCACTTTTTTCAAGTAGTATATACAAAATACGGACGTCAGCTTGCTTGTTTGTTTGCAACTACTTCCTGCCTTCAAAAGAGTTACATTCACCATGTCATCATGGATACACTGTGCCCATTACTTTCTCTCTCTAATCAGTCTTAACACATTTCAAACACCAAAAAGAGTAAAACGTTGTCATTTTGCATTTTATTTTTCTCTAGCAATGTACATACTTCAGTCAAACCAGTCAAACATTTAAAGTACTTCACTTGTAAATGTTTCATCAAGATTACAATTATACATTTTTCATGTGACTATACAATAAATTACAGATACATTGACCTGAAATGATGAAAAAACAAAAGTTGAGTTTCCCAGAGGATGAAAATAACTCATCAGAATCCTGCACATTGTTCTGTTATGAAAATAAATATTGTTGAAGGCTTTTTTTTCCTCCCAGTTTTGTAATGTGAAATCTCAGACCTTGATTCGGTATTAAACCACAACCAAACATTCACGCAATGCTAATATTTGTTGGGTAGCATACATCTGCTGCTCTCATGTGAATATTTGAAATAATACAGAATGTGAATACAGAAATAATAGTGTTAGATTACATGAGTGGTTTATGTATTAGGAGTGGTTGCGAGACGTCTATCACTACCCACCAGACTAACTATGAAGAACAGTATTTTCACTTAATAAGGCAAAAACTTAAACTGGACTAACACAAAAAGAATTTCTATTATTATGGTAAGCATTAAAAAAATCTTCATTAGAAGGAAAATTAAACTTCATTGTCCAGTTAGGCACCAAATCTGGCAGTCACCATCAGTGTTAAGATCACCCAATTGTATATGCTGTTGATGGAATTCTGTTTATGTACAATTCTTCTCTTTATTTTGATGTTCTTTTGAAACAAGCCAATAGTCCTGCTCTTTGTAGATACAGCAGTGGTAACACCAGACTGCTCGGGATATTAAACCAGATTTCATACAACAGTGATTCACACACTGTGCTGATCCCCGTGAAATATAAAACAAGCCAAATCAAATTCCAAATACACCTTATAAACGAAGCTCCTGTAATGATTATGATAGTGTTGAAAGCCCTTAGCTTTGATTTAGAAACCCTATCACCAACCCTGCCCTCCTCTCCTGGACCTGGACGAATCAGAGTGCATAGAACAGAAAAGCTGCAGAAGCAGATGGTGAAGAAACACAGACTGAGAAGACTAAGATCCAAAAACATGGAGCTAGAATCAAAATAAATGAGGATTGTGTCAATAGTGCAAAGGAGCCAAACAGAAGCACTGCAGATATTTCTGATTCTGAGACCACTCTCACCACGAAGGCTCAGGTACATGATGGGATGAACAACAGCTAGATAACGGTCCACACAGATAAGGGTATGAAAGAATGTCTCTCCATACCAGGCAAAAGATGAGAGATTATACCCAGACTTTTCTACATCTGAATCATCTCCACGGATACCACAAAAATAAAGCGTGATTCCCAAAACATAAATTAGCTCCACGAAGACCACCTGGTACGTGAAGCTGTCTGAGTGACTCATCAACGATGCCGATGAGTGGGAGAGCTGCTTCCACCATTGCAGAAAACCCCGGTAAAGGATGAAGACGCAGAGAGGGAGAAAGAGGAGGACAAATGTGAAGTAGAATGAAAGAAAGATTTCAGTGCCTGAGACAATGCAGTTCTCATGGATGGTAGAGTTATTGGAAGAAGAGTTATGGAACATCTGGAAAGAAAAAAGACAGGAAATTCAAAGCCAATATTTGAAATTTTTTATGTATCTGTCAACTTCTTAAATTCGGGGTCTTTGTCATTTCCAAAAGAATAAGAACGATTCCCTCAAAGAAAAAAAGATACAAGGTTCAAAAAGCACACATAAAGGAAGTACGCACCCCAAACTGCACTGGGCAGGAGGCTTTTCTTAAAAATGTTGAAATATGCATCACTTGTGTGTGTCCAGCATTCCACACTCGAATTTTTGACCGTTATGAGTGTGCAAGCTGAGAAATAAAACATGAACGCACTTATGCACTTAACATAGTGAGTGTAAGTACTGAAGTACATTCTTAGAGACACAGCATCTGTTTCCACAATCAGGTATGAAACAAGAGTAATTTGCACAGAGCCGCAAAACTTTATCAGATTTGCATTTGAATACAGGCAGGCAATATGATTTATGAATTGGACCTCGACATGGAGAGGATTTAGGAAAGAAGTGATGATAATTCGAGTCCTTGTGGTGTCCCATCTAGTGTTGTCCTTTTGGTGGGTTAATCATAACTTCAACTCATCAAATCAAGACTCCAGATTCAAATGATTTCAGCATACATATATACATCACAACTGAGAAGGTACATATTATTGAATACTGTGGCTGTTAGATGGTGACTAATCTCACAATCCAAGCCCAGTAGGAACAACTCCTGTTTCACTGAAAATTTGTTGTTTCTAACCAGTCCATGGGAATATTAAAAAGCTATCATCTCAGATTATAAAACTTTCCTCCCCAGAAACTCTATGGAACCGTCTTTACCTGAGGGGTGAGTGACAACAACAACAAAAAAAAAATCAACCACAATGTTTCCCAATTCCTAAAGTCGCCCCTTTAACATACAAAAAGTGAATCTGTAAGAAAACTACAGATCAACCTAATACAGAGTGAACTGTGTAAGTTTCCAAACTGATGCAAAATGTTTGAATTTCTGTCAATTCAAGAAATAAAAAATAAAAAAAAACTTAAACTAACCTTATCAGTAAGTTTTCTGATCTTCCTCCCAGTGTGTCTCTGCTCAAAATATACTAATCAACTCTGTGTTGATTTGTTAACCCCCTTTCTCTGCTCATCTAAATGCAACCGCGCGAGGGGGCGAGGCAGTTTAAACCTCTTTTTCCTCAATTTGAAACAGCCCATGTTTCATACAGTCTAGTGTAAGTCAGTTAGGATTACAGGTAATTATCACCACCTACTGTTAAGGAATGAGAATAGACGTCACTCCACAGCTTAAAAAACCCTTTTAGAATAAAAGCTCAGGATTTTCTTGGTCAACATTTAAAAAAAAAAAAAAAAAAAGGCTATGATCCTTTTTTGGGTCGAGACTGAGTTGAGAATCATTGCTCTAAATAGACATCTAACACACAGCAAAATCTGAAATAAAAACTGAATTTTTAGTTGAAACAACTCTCAGAAATTTCACAGCAGAAAAGTCAAAAGGAAGAGAAAAATGTTGGAATACTTCCAGACAGCTTCATGAAACAATTAATATATTTCCCCTGATGTTTGGTGCATCTTTGAGGGTGAACTATTTGAAGTATAGTTTTACAATTATTTTGTCTAAGAAATTTAAAGTTGGGCATTACACACTAAAAAACGCTGGGTTACAAAAAAGTTTTACCCATTGTGGGTTATTATTGCGCAACTCAAGCACTGAGTTAAAATCTACCAATCTTACATACTTGGTTGACTCAGCACCTGGATTAGTTGTGCTTCAAACATCATCATGTCATCATGGTGACAGACGTGCTACACTGCAAATCCAGATTCTGTGCCAGGCTGTATGCACTGAGTGCTCACACAAACATTTGGATAGATTGCTCAATAAATAAATGCAGCTGACCCAGCATTTGGTTAGAATATTTAATTCATCCATTGGGTAAAAATAGATCAGCCAATCAGGTCAAATTAACTACTGCTGGACTGGTGCCATAATGACCCAGAGTTGGGTCATAAAAAAGCCCAAGTTATTTTTAACCCAACAGTTATTAGTTTGTGGTGCTCCGAGTACGAAACGCTGATAACCCTGTTTTCTGCAGAAACAGCAAAGGTAACACCAGACTGCTCGGTAAATTAAACCACACTCCTCCTGCAAAGATCACACACTTGTTCTCACTTATCACGAACAGAGCAGCTGTTACATTACCTTCTGAACATAATCAAATATTTGAAAAGGACAATTGAACTTTTTATTATTATTAATATTATTTAATCTATTTTAAAAATTCATGCCCTAAGAAAACAGAAACTGGTTGATAAGCAGTGACACAGTTTCACCATAGAAACAACTACATTTCAGAAAAATACTAATGGCTAAAAATCCTGTTAGGTGTTTTTAATCTCATGTTTTATTTTGTTGTGCCTCAGAGTCTGATAAAAAAACATTCCCTTTATTAGAAGTAAAGTTACCCGTTGTTTCACAAAGGGACCACTAGATGTCAGTCTTTATTTCAAATCTGTGTGACTGCTGAAGAGAATAAAAGCTGCAGAGGAGATGACACTGGACAGGAGTTCACCTCACTTTAAAGAAATATAGTTTGATGCTGCCAAACTGATTTGATTTTGAAGAACTCATCATCGCTCAGTTTCAAAATGTTGATGATGTGAATTGTAGTTTGTTAATGATTGTCTGTTTGTATCTGCAGAAACTAAGAATGGCGACTTTCTGAAGTACTGTAGCATTTTTGTTTTTCAATAACTGGACAAGAGGAACCAAAGTAAATATTAACCAAACTACTTTCTAAACAAAGAGAAAGATGTTGTTTTATATATATATTTGGTGCACAACTTTTACTGCTGAAAAATATACTTTCAACCAGCACACAAATGTAAGAGTAATTAGTTTCATATTTCACTAAAAACAAATGCAGCATTTTCAGTTCCCAAACTGTATTCAGCAGATTTTTCCAAGCATGAGAAAATTCTCCTTTTCACACAGACGCATATCAACAGGGGGGGGTTTCCTGTTATCCTACGCCATAGCAAGAGGGGAGGAGTGAGGAGAAGGAGGAGGATGGAAAAGTGGGAGGGGGAGGAGAGAAGGAATGTCCAAGCTAAGCATTGTGTTTGGTTGTTGTATGGTCAGAGGGAGAGAAAGGGGGAGGAGGAAGGAAGGGAATACTGGAAGAGGGAGTCTGCTGGGAAGTAGGAAGCCTGTCAGAAGGAGGTGTGACTCAGTCAAGGACAGAGTGACTGCCAGAGACTACTGGAGACGTGGATGAGGCAACGAGTGGCGTTAAATCATCACAGGACGAGTTGACTGAAGACTACAAACGATCACATTCGATTTGCACTGGAAAGTGTGATTTCCTGCAGTCTTTTTGCATCAGCACCACATCGGATGCCTGTTAAAGTGATTGGAAATCAACTTCATTGAACAGTACCTGAGCCGACTTTGGTGGCCTTAGGATGAGCGGCGCAGGGGAGACAGTGTGTGAGGGTTGGCTGCGAAAATCACCTCCAGAGAAGAAGCTTCGGCGTTACGTAAGTATTTCATTTCTTATTTGGTTTTTACTTTTAAAGTACAAACAGTCCTCTCGAAAAAGCTTCCCGTAAACTTGCGTGTTTGCTTTGAACTTTGGCTCACGCACACATCATCAGTGTCTGTTTTGTTGATATTAAACATGCACCTGCAGGGTGTCTGAGTATCTTTTCATGAAGCCAACAATTAGCACGTATTTACACGTATTAGCTCTTACTGTTGATACTATGAGTGGTTTGCTTAAGCTGCTGAGACCTGATCGTAAAACTATAAAACAATCAGCACCAAACAGCTTTAAATCAGTTTTAAAAACAATCATAAAGAAGATTTCAAATTGAATTTTGCTGTTTTAAATAAAATAAATAAAAATGTGTGAAACAGCCCTTTAACATCAAAACAAAATAATCTTTAAATCCTGAAATAGCCCAAAGCTGTTTCTCAAGTAGCCACATGGCATGTTTTCCAGTAAAGACGCAGCTTTGGCAGCCACTCACACACACTTGCAAACACACACACACTGCATATCTGGCATGCTTTGCCCCTGAGTCGAGCTAATCTCATCTCTCCTCCTCATACTTTCTCCTGATCTCTCTTTCTTTTCTACTTTCACCTCCAAGTCTCCTTTTCTTTTACTCATTCGTCCTGTTTCCTGGTCAATTTCCTTTCGGCATGTGTGTGTGTGTGTGTGTGTAAGTGTGTGTTTGTTTATAGAAAGCCAAGGGCAAAGGAGTAATAAAGTGAGCACAAGAAAGGTTATTGTTTGGGCAGAAGAAAATAACTTTCCTTTTCTGTTGGGTTTTTTCTGCTGGACTCTGGAGTGGATGGATTTGTGAAAATCTGTGTCTAAAAACTTAAAAAAGACGAAGGACGCAGGTGGAAGAAAAGTTTTAACAGAAACAAGTTTAAAGAGAGTCTGAGGGAAAACCAGGGCTCCAAAAGAGAGCCCATTGTTAACACTGTGTATACATTCAGACATGATGGTATATACAACCTCCTGTGTACACACACACAGTCTTCCCAGCTGTGTGTCAACTGTCAACACACACTCACATGGAGCTCCTTATAACGGCTGCAGCAGGCTGAGACTTTGGATATGTCTCACGTTAAGTATTAGAACAGAGTTTGTGGAGTGTACCTCATCATATACTCCCTGTTCTGTGTAAGAGTGTGTGGTGTGTGTGCATGTGTGTTATGTAATAAACTAATCACTCTCAGCTGGGCCCAGTTGTAGGAGGGGGCGTCCCTGCAGATTTAGAAGATTTAGAAACACACTCTCACACCCATGGACTGGAACCCAACCAGAGTGAGAGGACTACACTGTGTACTAAAACAAACACTGCGAACAGCTGAGGTTAAACACAGTGCACTGAAAAATATACTGGTAGATGTAAGAGGGTTGCATGGTTAAAATATGTGAGAGGAATGATGAATAAAGCTTGTATGTATCCTTCCAGTTCCTCTCTAACATTTTCAAGAAGCGCCATCAAACAGAAAGTCTCCCAGGGTGACTGATCAGACCTCAGAGAACTGAATGTGATAGTAAGAGCGGGAACAGTTTCATAAATGAGGAACCGATGAGTGGGTGGTTTGTTTTTCAATCCTGGCGTTAATTTATGTTAGGACACAGGATGGAGGAAGTGTTATTTTGGACCCATTGTGCCCTCTTCCTGTCGAGGTCAGAGGGCAAAGGAGGTAACAAAGAGAGAGCAGGTGAAATAAATACATGAATGTGGAATTAAAACTTACAAAACAAATCGCTTCACCCACAGGTGTAAGCTCCCACATCCTCACTATTGGAAGATTTAGTAAGTTAGTTTGTACTCACAAACCCCTGGGATGTTTCCTGAAGCAGAAAGGGGAGGCTTAGACCAGGTGAGGAATGGTAGGTGTACGTCAGGTTGCCAGATTGGGCTGGAAAAAACATAGCATTGGTGGGTTGATCAAATTTGGACTGCTTTTCACAACATTTGGCAAGTTTTTTTTAAATATTCTGGAAAAATATCAATGAAATAGTTACCATCATGTGGCAGAACAGTAACAGTTACATGTTTCAATAAACTGTTGTGTCCTTGAGCTCACATTATCAGTTCATTTTATTTGGAAACAGGGAGAATCTGTCTAACTTGAACCTTCGAACGCGTCACTTTTCACACATCCATCAATGCAGTTGATGACTTGATATCACTAAAGGCGAGGTTGGAACATTCAAAATGATGTTTAAGTTGCCTTTTATTTCATTTATTTCAGTTATGTGGTTATGAAATGTTATTTTTTTTTATTTTTATTTTTTTATTCATTTATTTATCTTTTAAGTGTGAGGGTTTTATGTTGTTTTGGGCTGGAAACTGACAGACCTGGCAACCCTGGTCAGATACTGCATCAGTCCATCATGGTTGTTTAGCAGCAGGGCAGTCCAGTAGTCAAGAATGAAGCTTCAGCAAAAAGAGAGCACACCAAAGTTATTAATTACAGATCAGAAACAACCTTAAAAGATTTAATAAAGGCCCTTTTCTTAGTCGACGACACAATAAAGCTTTAACTTTCGCTAGCAAGCCTAGCGCTAACCGCGGCTAGCGAGCTAATCGTTGCTAACGAGCTAATAATGACGAACGCACTGAACTGCTCATTGTGGATTAGCGCCCTAGCATCCCATCTTACATACTTTATCAGTCAACGCTCAGGTTAAGTATTACACACACTCACATCTGTCTTCAACTTCTCTAAATTGGTTTGAATTATCAGCAGAGTGGGACTCGCATCCCTAAAGACGATGTAATTTAACCTATCGTCAGTTAACAGGATTAGCTTCACCTACCATTCATCATAGCAACATTTAGCTGCTTATTTTAGCTCTACAAATTTCGTTTTTAAATAGCAATTGTTTACAACTAATTGATTAAATGTGGCAAAAGGTTACCTTCATCTTTTTAGTGATATTTCATAACTGCGCAATCGACGAATCGACGATAGAGAGGCACGAGGATAGCAGAAAAGCAGCTACAGAACCGGGTCTAACCGGTTTAAACTGGTTCTCAGTGCCAAGTACGTCAACGCCTAACTGAAACCTTAAAAAAAAAACAGACTTTCAACTAAATGTAATAAAATTGTAAAATTTTGTTAAAATATGTATTTTATGTAATTCATTTTATTTTACAATGTGATTGCACAAAATATAGTTTATATAGTATTTTTATAATACTAAAAATAAAAATAAAAATCTGTAGCCTTTTGTGTCAGACCTGCAAATACAACAGTATCAGTAGGGGCAGTTTAATGAAGAAAGTACGGCAATATGAGCACACAGGTCATCTACCACTCAGCTAATTTAAGTATTTTAGGCCTTATTTTGTGTTAGTTTTTGTCTGTTTTAGAATTGACCTGTAACTGTTTCAGACAGCAGGGGGTAACTAGTCTCTGACACCAGTATTTTCAAAAATTTGAGTGCAAAATTCGACTACGAAACAAATATAGTAGTTATCTTAGGTAGGCAGCTGTAATCTTAATATTGTTTATAAAATATTTATCATTATATACTTCAGTCAGATCTATTGTTTCATGTTAAAATTGTCAATGACATAAAATAAGCCTAATAAAACTAAAATACTTTTTCATCGGGAGGTGTCCACCTGGCTGACATGTCTTAGAAATATTAGGGGGGTAAAGTATGAGCATGTTTTTCATTGATAAAAAAATTTCAGTGGCTTGGTTGATGATGAATGTTGACCTTTGCTCTTTTTTGTGTGCTTGTGGATGCCCCTGTCAGTTAAATTGTATGTGTGGTACAAATTGACGCGCATTAATGAAGTCCTGGAGTTAGCTAGCATCAGGGATGGGTGCATGATGTGTGCGTTGTCGACAACGTGTTTATTTCTGCCAGTGTCGCCTCTGCTCCCTGTTTTAAGATGTCTCACATTTAAAAATCGAGCAAGAGATTTATGAGTATTTAAAGAAACAAAAATAATGTAAAAATGAAAAATATATCTTCCACACATGTAGAGAGAAGCACAGATGAACACACACACACACACACACACATCTATTGTGATCTCTTTCTGGCATTTCCTTTTCAGCTATTTCCTCATCCTGTCTGTGTTTGGAGAGAGAGAGAGAAACATTCTGCGCAGTCTTTAATTGCTGTACTTTGATCAAACGCGTGCACACACACACACACACACACTCAGCATGCCTTTAGAGTCACGTTGGTTTTGGGTTAGAAACACAATGAAACAGCGATCACACGGGGTGGATTTGTGTTTTTTTCTACTTGGAGCACTCGCACATGTAGACAGTCCTCCAAACTCAGGCACCACAGGTTCAACTCCCTTTTATGTAATAATGAAGAGGCCTTTTACACACTACCTACACACATTAAAGCCAAACCACACACATCTACACACAGATGGTGAGTCATGCTTGAAATATGAGGTGTCATCTCGTGGACAGCTCATGGGAGATAGACCCTACCCATAATGCTTAGTGCATAAAACAACAACCTGAGAGAAGAGTTAAACACTGAGTAACTCAAGTTAACATTCATGTGCAGTGAAGAGTGAAACTTGGGACATGGGAGTGAAACACTAGAGTGGAGCTGGGAGTTGTGGAAAGAATTGAGGGATTTGAAAATGACATCATCCCCAAATCTTGTGTTTGTGTGGAGGTCGATCAAATGGGATCGTCTCGAAATGAAACAATAGACAAAAATGAACAAAGTCTTATAAATCCATTGTCTTTTTCCCTCCAGGCATGGAAGAGGCGTTGGTTCGTGTTGCGAAGCGGTCGCCTGAGCGGGGAGCCGGATGTTCTGCAGTACTACAAGAACCCCCAGTCCAGGAGACCCATCAGGACCATCAACCTGAACCTGTGTGAACAGGTAAACCAAAAGAAACCTGGAAATCTAACAGAGGAACAAATAAAAGAGCCTTAGAGTTATGATTAGTCCTTACCTTTACTCCTTCCATCAATCCTTCCTTTAATTCTTCTTTTGTCTGTCCATCCTTCCTTCCTTGTGTTCTTCCTTCCATCTATCTTTCTATCCTTGTGTTCTTTCTTTCTTTCGCCCTTCCCTTCTTCTTTACCCTCTTGTGGCCTTCTCTTTGCTTCCCTATGTCCTTCCTGCCTCGTGTTCTTCCATCCTTACTTCCATTCCATGTCTTGATTACTTCCTTTCTTTCCTTCCCTCCCTGTGTTCTTCTTTTCTTTTTCCTACTTTCCTTCCTCCTCCCTTGTTTTCTTCCGTCTGTTCTTTCCTCCTACCTTCTTTACCTGCCTGTGTTCTTCCTTCCTTCCTTTAACCATCCGTCTCCTCTCCCCTCCTTTGCCTCAGGTGGATGCCGGCCTCTCCTTCACAAAGAAGGAGCTGGAGAGCAGCTTCGTGTTCGACCTGAGGACGGAGGAGAGGATCTGGTACCTGGTGGCTGAGTCTGAAGAGGACATGAACCGTTGGGTGTCCTCTATCTGCCTGCTTTGTGGCTTCAACCCAACTGATGAGGGTGAGACGGGGCGAGGGATTGAATCATGTTTGTTGCACCTTTCTTGTTTTGAATTTGAATTAGAAGGATGTGTGGGCTGAGGCAGAGTCTGTGTGAAAGCTGGTGGGAGGAGAGGAGACATGACAGATTTAGACAGACTTACATGTCCTCAGGGTTAGTCACTCAAATGTGTTTGCTGAAGTAGATTATCATAAAATATGAAACAATCTCAGCCTTTTGCAGCTGAAACTCATATTTAAAACCTAAATATTCTTTAAAAACAACCAATAAATGTGATTCGACTTCTTGTTTCATTGAGTTTTTTTGTCCACAGTTCCGGACAGACCGAATGTGTCCACCTCGTCCTCAACGGTTGGCACTGCGATCATCGGCACGGTAACAGCGTCAGTCCCACCCCCTTACGATCCGGTGAGGGTGCGAAACTCAAATCCTGGTGGTCATGTAGAAGACGACTACCTGTGGTTATCTCACTGCCAGAGCCACATCAGGTAAACCAGCCCCACATCAGACCTTGGTGTTTGAGGCCCGCTCTCTCAACGTCTCATGAACCAGTTAGTAGATCCTAATGGGAGAACATTATTTCAGCAAGTCAGCAAGTCTCGTGAAGAGCTTGTGGTGATGTCTTTAAAGAAAGCAGAATACCCACTCTTTAAAGAACTTCCTCTCTGAATAAAGATCCTCAAACCCCCAAAATACACTTTTTAAAACTTCATTGATTTGCATAGACTGAGTGACAGAAATAATACCAGTGCACAAATGATTAGTTTTAGTTTTGGCCGGTCTAAAGAAAACCATCTGATGTTAAATCAAGCACCCTCACAGTCAGGTTTACAAGTTGAGGCGTGTTGAATCTGGGAAAAGGGATTACAGGTATATCTTAGTCTAGATCACACCCACAGGTCTCCAAAAGGCTCAACTTCACAGAGCAGTTTGTCAGAGAGAGCTCCGCGGATGGTGTGTGAGGAGTCACTTTCTGCTCTGTTTCTCTCTCTAGGCCTCCTGTAGGTTCCTCCACCTCTCTGGAAACCGACTACAACGACAGCCTCTACCCTCCCGCCTCAGCCACCTCCTCCTCGTCTTCCTCCTCTTCTTCACCTTCCCTACTTCCCAACGGCGTCCCGCTCCCTTCTTCCATCTCTTCCTCTGGATCCAGGACAGCTCCTTGGAAAGCCGCTACTGTGACAGGCCCTTTCAGCCAGTCTCTGGACACCACCCTGACCTCTGACCTCCAGAAACGCGCCGACAGACTTCGATGTCATCCTTCTCCTCATCCCAGGAAGCACTCGCTGGATATCCACCTGCGACCTGTTGTTATACCGCTGGATGACCTAAACGCCACCATGCATCCAACTTTACGTGGCTACCAGATTCCCCGTGCAGCGTCCAGTCCTCTTCCTCGCGTCCCCCGCCGCCCATCTTCCACCCCCAGCGTGGACTCCTTGACGCAGGCAGAGCTCCACACTTCCACGCCGACTCCCCCTCCTCGGCCCCCAAAGCCTCCAAACATGGTAGCCCAGGGAGAGAGCTCAGCCGTGGGAATGCTGTCCCGATCCACCTCGGAGCCGGAGAGGAGGGACGAAGGCGTAGAGACTTTGTCCGGACGCACACAAACGGGTAAGAAGAGAGGAGTCAGGAGAGGCTGAGCTGAGGTTGGCTTGCTTTTGGGAAAGGTCTGTGTTAGATCTCAGGATTCAAGAGGTTTTGTGGAGCCTTGTTGTAGTTTTGAGGGCCTGCTAGCTGAGCTTCCTCTGACTTGGTTGTAGCTGCTTGGTGCCCAAAATTCAAGAGGTTTTAAGTGAGAATGATGAAATAACAGAATGAAACTTTAAAGTCTGTCATTGTGGGTCTCTGTAGTGGTTTTCAGGGCTGCTAGCTTAGCAGCAGCTGTTGCTAACTTGTTTGTAGGTGTGTCCCATCTTTTTCAGATAGAGTTCCTTTAGATTTAGACTTCTCCTCAGTTCATATTTGAAGTTCCTGTGAAACCCTGGAGGAAAATACATCATCTGTATGGGCCATTAGCGAGTTTTAAGCCTTGTACGTCAGAGATCAGAGAGCACTGCAGCTATAAAACAGCCCCATTGTGAAGCACTAGCAGGATTGTTCAGGGCTGGTGGATTAAATCCTTACAGCTCAGACAATTTGTACCTGATTTCATCATAGTTTGCTTGGATTTCATTTAAAGACGAGAACATTGCCCCAACAGGTGCACAATGATTTATTTTTCCCTTCTCAGCCAAATCTCTGTTTCTACTCTGGTTTAAATTGACCCCAACGTTCTTTGAAATGAAGAGACAGCAGTTTTAAAATAAAATCAGGGCTACAATCTCTATGTCCTGACATGATGAGGCATAATTCTTGTGCAAAGTTTGTTTTTGTAGTGAATAATCCTCCTGTCAGTAGGAAGCCTGAGCTCTTTCTCCCCTGTCAGCACAAGTCATCTGTCACGAAGCTACTGATGTCGACCTCGTTACAACAGTTAATATTCTTCCTCTGCAATTGAAGAGTTGTGTAAGATTCAAAGGAATAGTCTGACATTTTGGAAATTTGAGTGTCTCACCAAAGAGGAACCCGGAAGTGTTGAAAAATGCAGCGCAAAAACTTGGCAGTTCCTGAAGTGTCCCCTTGACAAGGAACCCCGTTGGGTCCCATTGTAGGAGCCAAGTCAAAAAAACAGTTTTGAGTTTGTAGCCCATTTTTTTGGTTTATAAAATCTGTGCAGGGGTAAAATTCTCCTTTTTCAAGAACAAAAAGTGACTAAAAAGGGGGAAGAGTTACACATAAGATTGCATCGTAGGGGTGTGTGCGTTTGGCCGACTTCAAGGTTTAACATCAACATCAGAACTACTAGCCAGCTAAAAACGCTAATGATGTTGTAACTGGCTTTCACCTAACTCTAACTGGAGCTCTAGTTCCGGTTCATGGAGACCACTACCTGGGTGTAAACAAGCACAGATGTCGTCTTGTAGTGGAGCACAGTTTGGGCTTCTTTTGATCCAGGAAACGGAGATGAAGTTATGTGACCTCAACTGGAGAGAGGTTTAGCAATCAAAGGGATGTGAACATTGACTTCTTGGGAGCATGCAAGGTGGTGGTGCTAGCTCTGCTAATGTTAGCCACATTGTTTACCCAAAGTTTAGCTGTGTTGAATATATTTGTACCTTTTGGGGGTTTTTTTCCCCACAGCAAAATACCACTCTGGAGGTCATTTCAAAAGTTTCCATTTCTGTGTAAACGAGAGGCCAAAACGCAACAATACCTTTGCGTTTCATCCTGAAACCATTGTTGTGTAAATTGGGCCTACATGTGAGGAGCTTGAAGTTGGTTCAAACCAAATCTGCGCCAACAAAATCCTGCTCAAGAGTTCATCGAGCAGCAGATGGTTCAAGTATTCATCTGTTTACTTTTTCTCCAGGTGGTGACTCCTTCTTCATCCCTCGGTCTCTCTCTGACAGAGCCAGCATGTTTGAGTTCAGTGAGAGCTTCAACAATTACTTTGTGAGTTCAAACTTTAAGTCTCGTACATTTACTTAAACTCATGATGTCGTGGTGTTGTTTTTTGGACACGTTCCTTTTGCCTCCTCGTAGTTTAACAAAGGCATGGTACCCCTGGGTAGTGTTTGCTCGGAGGATGACGACGTGGATGAAAACTATGTTCCCATGAGCGCTGCCACCACCGAGCCTCCTGTTGCACCAAGGTGAGTCGGTCAGGCTGATAAATAATGATTGGACCAAAAACTTGACTTCAAGTGCTCCATTTTAGATACATTTGTTTCCTTCTTCTCGTCTTCCAGGGTGCTTCCTCCCTCTGACTCCTCCGTCAAGCTCCAGGACACAAACTACGTCCCCATGACCCCACTCACGCCTTCCCTCCCCATTCATCCCAGCCCTGTCACAGGTGACCCGGCATCCCTGGGGAGGCAGGTTCCTCCGCCTGCCCACATGGGTTTCCGTAACTCCCCGCTGACTCCCCTCGCTCCTTTAACCCCACCGCTCCGCAGGAATATCATAAACACTGCAGGGGGAGTGGAGGTCAACGCCATGCCTCCTCCGATTCATCGCAACCTTAAACCACAACGCAGAGGTTAGGAAGAAGGCTTTTTCTCATGGCTCAAAGTTGCAAAATTTAAGAGAGGAAAAGCACTTTTTCTACTCTATTTTTGATTGGTAAAAATGTTTTGGTTGATGCTCTTTGCTGCAGGAGCATCCATCAGTCAGCCTGCAGAGAGGACGGACAGTCAGACTGCTGGAGAGCCAAAACACAAAACAAGAGGTATGAGCCCCAAACATTTCGTTCCTCAAAGTCTCCTGTTAAGCTCTTGTTTTTCTCTCACCTCCTCTCACCATGTCGACCCCCCGTGTGTCTTTATCTGTTAGTCATTTCTCATCCCTTTGGCCTGCTTTAGCTTTAATTATTCACCTGCTTCCACTTTGCTCAACAAGGCTGCAGGACAAAGTCATGACAGCCACACACACTCAAACACACACCTGCACGTATGGAGCTGTAGCCTACAGAAAAATCACATGAAATATTTATTCAAGTTCAGAGTGGTGTACCACAGCTCCCAGCTGCCCCCATGACCATAAGTGGGACGTATAGATGATGGATGGATGGATGGATGGATGGATGGATGGATGGATGGATGGATGGATGGATGGATGGCAGTGGTGGCTGTCTTTGCACCACTTAAATGAGCTTCATACCTCTGAAGGAAGCTGAAGTGAAGCCTCTGTGTAACTTACTATCTACCATGAAACTAAGACTCACCTGAAATGGATAAAAGAGGCATCATTTGGCAGACTTCAGTAAATTACTTCAGAATCAGTTCTTTTTAGCCCGCGATGAGCTAAAGTTAGCCAGACTGAATTTTCTTTATTGGCTTCATCCTGCTGAATTGATCCAGAGTGAATCGACTGTGTTATTTACTATTTACAGTAAAACTGAGACTTACCTGAAATAGATAAAGAGGGCTTCATTGGGTTTTTAATTAGGCAGACTTCAGTTCAATCAGTTGAAAGAAAGCTACATCAAAATCAGGTCATTTTTGGTCTTGTTGAGCTAAAATTAGCCAGAGTGAATCTTTCGTTGAACTTACTAACTTACAGTGAAACTGAGACTCACCTGGAACAGGAAACAGAACATTGTGACTTTGATAGATAGGCTAATTATCAATGGTTTAACAAAATCGTAGGTTTCTGTGTTTGATTTATGCTAGGCTAAAGCCTCTGTGTAACCTACTACTGACCATGAAACTGAGACTCACCAAAAACAGAAAAAGGACATCTTGGTGTTGTTAGATCATGTAATTTCAAGTCATTTACAAATAAGTAGACTTCCCATTTGGCTTCATAGTGCTGAAGCAAGCTAAAGTGAAGCCTTGATAAAACTTACTGTTTACAGTGAAACTGAGACTCATTGGAAATAAATATGTAGATGCCACCTTAGATTTGATCTCAACCTTTTCTCACCCAGGGACGAGGTTATTTTTTATGAAACTTCTTTAGATACATTTATTAATTTTGTTTCCTCAAGTTATCAGAAGTGAAAACTCTCTCTCTCTCTCTCTCTCTCTCTCTCTAGTGAAACCAGCTCCTCTTGACATCTCTGCAGTGCAGCAGGACTGGCAGGAAGTCCCACCCCCTGTCCGCTCGCCCGTCACTCGTACCTTCACTCGAGAGTAAGTGTGTGTGTGTGTGTGTGTGTGTGTGTGTGTGTGTGTGTGTGTGTTTGAGCAGCAGCTCGATGCTTTATTTGCTGTGTCAACATAAACCCTCCTGACACGTCAATATTTAATGTTTCTACACGCTCTGAGGAGGACGTGTGATCAGGTGTGTGTGACTGTGAGCGGTTGCATGAGATGGGTTACACTCTGCTGCCCTCGTGTGGTGCTGGAGTGGTACTGCAAGGCATAATGAAAGGACTTTTACTGTGATGGGGAGGATTTCACACCAACGTCGTTTGGTCCGGACTTTCAGACAGAGGTGTGAAACCTCCCCTGGACCTTGGTCCAAACCAAACAGTTGGATCTTGGTTCGACCAAATGGGATCACAGTCTGGTACACACCCAGTGTGAAAGCATTATTTTGAAATGTTCAGACTTTCGTACCAATCACAGGATTACCCACTTTCTCTGATGACGATAAAGTTGTGGTCTAATTATAAACCTCATAAGACGACCTTGGATCAGCTTTATGAACAATTCTTCAAGTTGTCGCTGTTGGAGGTATAAAAACATCAATAATATGATGGTGATTTCGATCATTGTTGACAAAATTAAATTCCTGCTCAACATGTTGACGTCAGATGCCCACCGGATAAATGACCAATCAGTGTAAACTACAGAGACACGCAAAGTACGCAGTTGATGACGGGATCACGTAGGTTCATCATGTAAGTTCTGTTAGTCTGTTTGAAATAATGACAGAATGAAACCAAAACAGACCGAACCAGATGTGTACAACATGACAAAAACACAGACTTTGGTCCGGATCAAGGTCCAGACTTTCAGGTGTGAAAACACCCAAATGTGAGAATCACTCTTCTAGTTTTTCCTGTCAGTCGTGCTGAGAAACACCTTAAAAATATGACTTTATATCAAACTGAAGTCTTTAATTTTCCATTTCCTGAGGATTTTATTTTGGTTTAAAGAGAAAAAAATACATTTAAAGCAGATTTTCTCATTAACTTTATTTTAAAAGATTCAAAATGAGCATCAGGTGTAACATCAGTGAATTAACCTTTACGCTCCTGCGGCTGTTTTGAGTGTCTCATTTTTTTCTCTCATTCGTTAGTTTTGGCGCCAAAATGACGTCATTAATGGAATTAGTAATTCAGTTCTCATGATGAAGGAAGTTTAATGTGTGTTTCTGTGTTTTAGTCCTTCAACTCGTAGGACAGTCAGACCAAACTCCACTCAAAGCTCCTCCCCGTCCTCTGACTCCGATGAGCCAGACGACAGTTACGTCACCATGACGAAAACATCCAACCTCAGTTTCAGCGCCGAGGAGTCGGTATGGCTCTCCTCCCTCTGTTTTCTGAATCATCTCCTTTTTCATCTCATCCCTGAAATTTATTCTGTGTGTGTGTGTGTGTGTGTGTGTGTGTGTGTGTGTGAAGTCTCTGAGGCTGATGCTGCACCGGGCGTCAGAGGGCGGAGTCAGCAGCCCGATGCTGTGGCGAGCGAGAGGCAGCAAACAGGTGGAGTACCTGGACCTGGACCTCAACACGGGGCGATCGACACTGACAAGACAGGTAACACCTCTCTCTCTCTCTCTCTCTCTCTCTAGTCTCTATTTTTGGTTTTGACAGCAAACCAAAGATTTTCATCCTGTTCCAGTTCAGCCACTAGAGGGAGCCAGAGCAGCAGATAGAGTATTTACAGGTGTTTGATTCTTCAAGTTTCATGTTTTTAATTCATGAAACTTTTTTTGACTTGAATCCTGAACTGATATCTGAGTTTTTCTGCTTTAACTCTTGACTCGACTGATGTTCGTTCCTCTGTTTCCTCACCAGAAACGCAGCACGGCAGAAGGGGAAGGCGGCGAAAGCGAGCAGCCCGGAGCGGGCGAGGAGCGCGCCCGCAGCCAGCGTACGCGCGTGGACTACGTGGTGGTGGACCCCAAAAGGACCAAGGCCCTGAGGAACACCAGGGAAGCATGGCATGATGGGAGGATGTCCACGGAGAAAGAGAAGAGTTAGAACAGCAACAGGACAGTTATTAGTTCAGTTTTATGGAAGTGATGAACTCCTGACGTCCTGAAATGATCGTCTCAGGATGAATCAGGATACTGGATCCATGGCTTTGGAGAGACTCTGCAGAGACTCTTTTCATGACGCACCAGCATCTGATCGGGTAGAGAGAACTGAAGAAAGTGATTATCTTCAACTCAAACTACTGAGAGCACAGTTTCTTTCTCATTTCCACCTTAAAGTCACAGAACAAAGACGCTCAGTGTTCGCTCTGTTGAAGAAACCAACCAGGACTGAACCACTTTAAAGAACTGATCCAGAGTCCGTCTCCTCTTCAGAACGATAACAAAGATGCTGTGATTATAAATAAATCTTTCTTATGTAGTCAAACCAGCAGCTCAGCGAGCAGTGACGGATGAAACGTTACGGCTGAATATTTTCTGATTCTATGAGAGAAAATCTGATTTCTGAGACGGCACTTCAATGGTTAATAAATAAACAAATAAATAAACACTCTGAGTGGCTCTTTAAGCCTCTGTTCGTGTTTTCATTCATGTTTTCATGACAGAAATACAGAAAACTCCTCAAAAGAAATTCAACGATTAAAGACAGGGTTGGTAGTGACAAAAAACTAGCATGAATTTGAATGTAGCATCTCCTCAGGACTCCTCCAAAACGAGGCTCCCGCTCACATGCACGAGCGCCACTGAGTCATGATCATATGATGGTGACTGATTCCAAACCTCAGACTCAAACCGGTCCTCAGCTCATGGTTTTTGTTTGTACGTGTAGGAGGCAGCAGAACAGCAGGACGGGATTTGATTGGTTTAATAAATTGGACCCTAAACTCGAGGATTGGTTGGTGTTTTTCCAGGTTTACTCCTGCTGTACACAGCAGGAGTTCAAAGACTGACAGACTGAAAGATGAAATGTGAGCAAAGAGCTGAAATCAGATCAGTAGCTGTTGATGGTTTCTCTGATACGGTCCATATGATTTGATCCAAACTGTAATACACACCAACACACAGCAGCTCTGAACACACTCACCTGAACTCCACCTGAGGAGCACAAACACATTAAAGTCAAAGAGCTGATCAGCTGCTCCTCTGGTCCAGTTCAAGTCCACTCAGGTGTGTGAGCAGGTAAGCAGAGAGCAGCTCTTCACTCAGACTGTCAGCTCATCAGCAGCTGAAATCCTCCATCAGGAGAGAACGGGACCACATGGGACTTTCAGAGTCCAGAAACTGGTCTCCAAACCAAAACCCCTCAAACAGACGTTAGAAAGGAAAAGAGAAAGTCTTCAACGAGTCAGAGTTGAAGAAAAACCATCAAAAAAAGAGTCTGAGAGTTTCAGTTTGAACGTAAACATTTATTATTTCACAGAAACAAAAAGAAAAATCATTTACAACATTTATACTGAGGTTTTCATCTCCCTCATTATATAAAATAAATATAATACAGAACAGGAAGAAAGAACGTGTGGAGCTTGTTGCTAAAATAACAGAAAAATCACATACAAACAATAACAATAACAATAATGAAACACTTTTTAAATGATGGAGTGAAACGTTTGTTTTATTCATTCACTCAGAACCCACACCTGCACGGGAAGAACATGCAAACTCCACACAGAAAGGAACACCGTCCCTGAACTGGGATTTGAACCTGCGACCTTCCTGCTATGAAGCAAAAGCACAAACAGCTGCTCAACCGTGCAGCTGAAATGATTGTATCTTCATTATTGAATTCAACCTGTTTGTTTTCGTTCTGTGAAATAAAATAAAAAATAAAGTCTTTGGACCCTGAGCTGTCTCTTAACACTGGATGAAAAGTTTTTTTCAGGAGAGGGTGAATTTTTAAAATATAAAAAACAATCATCAACACAGCTGCTGCTGCTGCTGTCAGTCCCAGAGTCCAGTAGAGACAGATCCATTCTGAACTCCCTGAGTCTGGTTCCTCTGGTCCAGTCTCAGAGTGGGTCTGAGTCCTGCTTGGTCAAATTTCAGACTCATGAGTCTCAGGCCCAGTTTACACAACAACAGTTTGAGGATGAAACTCTGAAGTATTGTTGTGTTTCAGCCTCTTGTTTACACAGAAACTGTGTTGAGTGGAATTTTTCTGATACGCTGCAGCCACCATAACCAACAGCAAACTGGAGTTTTCAGTGGCGTCACGATGACGTCATGCTCCACTTTGTTCTGCTCTCAGATGAAACACATTTAAACACTGATGATCAGCCCACCTCGACTTCAGTGGAGAGCTACTGAAAGACTCTACAGTTATATCTCCTCCTACAGGCCTGGCATGCACACTACAGCGTTTTCAGCCCTTCAGTGTTTCTGTGTAAACAGATTTTTTTCTCTGTTTTTTTTTATGTTTTCGTGAGACGTCGTGTAAACGGGGCCTCTGAGTCGTGTAACTCTCCTCATAAAGAACATTCAGGAGGACGAAGAGAGAAAAATGAAAAGTTAAAAAGATTCAAACATCCAGAGAGACAAACTCATGACCAACACTACAGCACACTTCATCTGTTACAAACTGCAATTCATGGATTCACCTCTAGAGGCTGGCTACAGGAACGGCTCTAACCACATAAAAACATTTATTTATATATTTAAAGGCTGATTCTAAAAACAGTTTGGGTTTGAATAGATCATTTCTCTTTCAGCTCAGACTGAACTGGGTCTGAATTTTGAAGTTATTTAAAGGGAGGAGACATTCAGAGCAGAGTTTACCGAGAACTACCACCAAAAACTAAACCAAGCCACCAGTTAGAAACACTCTGTAAACATAAAAGAGAGTGTGTGTGTGTGTGTGTGTGTGTGTGTGTGTGTTCAAGTATCCATCCATTATCTTTCCCAGTTTCCTCCTCCAGAGGTGCAGAGGGGCTGGAGACAATCCCAGCTGTCATTGGGCTCAAGGTGGGGTCCACCCTGCTCAGGTCTCCAGTCTACCTCAGGACTAACATCTGTTCACACACTCAGTGACCAATCAGATCGCTCAGCATGTTGCTGGACAGACTCCATGTCTGAACGGGGAGAACATGCTAACTCACCACAGAAAGGCTCTGATCTGGATGGGGAATTGAACCAGGAAAGTTCTTTCTAAGAGGCTACAAGGCTAACCACTGCACCACCGTGTAGCCTGCTGTGGTTCCAGTCCAAATCATGCTCATCAAGTGATTCTAAACTGTCCGTAGGTGTGAGCATCAAAGGTTGTCTGTCTGTGTGTGTCAGCCCTGTGATTGGCCAGAGACCTGTCCAGGTTGAACCCCGCC